>CAUYUJ010011359.1:163649-371149 GCA_963575745.1 Prorocentrum cordatum | reverse complement strand
CTCGTTCTCCTCCAGGTATTCCTCCTCCGCGTCCCGTCCGTCGTCCCCCGCGCGCCCAACCGGTATCTGTGGCCGTGCCCCTTCCTTCTCGTAGCCCTTCTATTGCTCGCTCGTCGACGGCATTGTGCCTTCTCCTCTTTGTCGTGAGCACTGTGCTGTCTCCCGTTCCGTCTTCCCTCGTCGTCAGCATTGTCTTTTTGTTTCTTTGTCCGTCTGGCTCTTGCTCATTATCTGTGTCCTTTTTAAAATTCCTGTTCTCTGCTAGCTCCACCCTGCCCCACCCACACTCCTTTACCCTCCCCCCCCCCTGCAAAACCTTTTAGAACTCTCTAGCCCCCCCCCCATACCCTGCCTCCCCGACTCCGCCTCCTCCTCGCCTTTGCTCCTCGTCCTCATATCTCCTCACCCTCCATCTTCGTTTCGCCTTTCGTCTAGTCATCCTGCTCTTTCCTTTATCGCTCTTCCTTCTTCCTTCTTTCCCAACGTCCTTCCTCTTCCTTCTCTTCTCCTTTTTGACGTTAAGCGGACCTGAAGAGCGAGCTTGTGGCGTTAGTGATACAATCAAAAGTTGCCGACTCAGGCAAAGGGCCACCTAATTGAGCCTGGCGGCCTGGCGGGCTCTTCCTCTCCTCCTCCTCATCCTCATCCCATTTTTTCCCTCCCGCCGACCTGCGACGACGGCGACCTCTGCGGCGACGGCGGAGACCTCCGCGACGACGGCGGCGTCGTCGACGATGTTGGCGATGACGGCGACAGCGATGGCGGCAGCGGCGGCAGCCGTGGCGACAGTGACGGCGGCGGCGAGCGACGGCGGCGACGTCGACGGCGATTGTGCAGGCGAGGTGTCCGCCGAGAGGCCCCTCGACACCGCCATGCTCGACGGCATCGATCGGGGACTCTGGCAGGCCCGGCCCCGCCTGCCTCCGAGGCCGCACCCTGCCGTTGTCGATCAGTCGATCAGTCGTCGCCGATCTGTCGTCGATCAGTCGAGGATCGATCGATCGAGAATCGAGGTTCGGGGATGCATGTTTGGGGAGCGTCCGGCCCCTTCTGAGCCTCCGGAGGCGCCTCCGTGGCCACGGCTGGACCCGCCTCGGGGTTCTGGCCTGAGGGCAGCCTTGGAGAGAGGTCGGGGGATCGCTTGTCGGTGCCGTCGAGGATCGATGGAGGATCCAGGGTCGAGGACAGAGGTAGTTGTTGTGAGACGCTTTGCAATCTGCCTGGCCTCCCTGGGGGCCTTCTGAGGCCCTCTCAAGCAGGGACATCTGGAGACCCCTCGGCGGCCACGGTCGTCGTCGTCTTCTGCGTCGGCGTCCATCTCGCGGGGGCGTCCAGGAGGGGGGGATGACAATCTTGGGGCCCTTGCAGATGTCATGGCTGGGGGCATGAGACCTCCCAGATTTCGTGGACCGGCTCTTCGTCTCTTTCCTCGTTCGTCTTCTTCTATCTCTTCATATTGATACGTCTGTTTAAACACGTCCCCTGGCCCCCTGCGTCCGCGCACATGCTTCTGGCCACGATTCAAACCCCTCCCCCTCTCCCTGGTCAGAGTCGGACCGAGGCATAAAATCGAGGTCGGCTCGGGGGGGGCACCCTGATGTTCTACGTCTTTGTTGTATGTTCTTATGCATCCTGGGGGAGGGCACTCGAATGTTCTTCGGTTTGGGCCAGCGGAGGGTCTCATGTTCTTGAGGGATGCTCTTCTGTCCTAGGTCCGACCTCGGCGCACCCGAATATCGGCCCTGGTATTTTTCGCGGTCGATAATCGGCTCAATCTGGGCTAATCTGGCTTGATCCCGTTTTCCCGGCTTAATCGGGCCTGACCTTGTGAAGTGGCCCTCCAATCGGGCCCAATCGCCCTTGGTCGTTGCAGCGAAGACCTCCCAGGAGTTACCTCCTAACCCCTCGGCGCATCCGAATTTCCTCCCACCTCGCCGCCGCGTGGGTGGCTGGCTCTACAGGGCAGCCCGCGGCGGCTGCCTCGTCCTGCACTCTCGGGAGGGCCCCCCTCCGTCGCCGCCTCCGCTGCCCTTCTGGGAGGACCTCTCCTCGCCGGCACTGATCCTTGGCCCAGTCGCCGCCACTCTCGGCAGCCTCCGGAGGCTCTTCGGCGGTGCTCAGCAGGTGTCGGCTCGTGGGCAGGAACATGACCACACACTTGTTCGCCCCAGTCAGACTTCACCGCCTGGCACTTCCAGCATACAAGCAACCACGCCCCAGGGAGGGAGTTGTAACAGGCCCACGACCAGGACCCTCACCCCCCCCGCAGGGCTTTGGGTATAGTGCGCACTTCTTTCGGGCGGAACGGCCGTGAAACTATGTGCGCAACCGCCACCGCGCACAACACAGTGGGCATTCTTCAGGGTATCAGGCTGGGCTCGGATGACATCCGTTCCAGAGCGTTCCGGAGCGCTCTCAGAGCGTTCTGGAACGCTCTGAGAAGGCCGCGGCGCCCGAGACATCCTCCAGAGACGCCGGATCTCGGAGATTCTCGATTATCCTCACCCGAACTTATCCTCGTCCTGGCCTCGTCTTAGGGTAGATTCGCGAGCGTCAGGCGTTCAACCGAGCATGTGCACGCTGTGTTTTTCGGGCGAGGGCACGCACTCCTAGGTCTATATGGTCCAGGGTCGAGGGTTCACGGGCCCCCCCCCCCCCAGATGGTATGGTCCCAGGATTCCTCGGCCCCCCCCCCCCCCCAGATGGTATGGTCCCAGAGGACGACGACGACGACGACGACGACGACGATGACGACGACGACGACGACGACGACGACGACGACGACGACGACGACGACGACGGCTGCGGCGACGACGGCGACGACTACGACGACGGCGACGACGACGACGACGACGACCACGACGACGACGACGACGGCTGCGGCGGCGACGACGCCGGCGGCGGCGGCGGCGACGACGACGATGACGACGATGATGACGGCGACGACGACGATGACGACGACGACGACGACGAGGACGACGAGGACGACGAAGACGACGACGAGGACGACGAGGACGACGAGGACGACGAGAGCGACGACGACGACGACGACGACGACGACGACCTCTGAACCACCACAGCACCACACCACATCCACAGGGGGGGGGAGGGGGGCACTGCAGCGCAGCACCACGCCACGCCCACTTCTGAACCACCACAGCACCACACCACATCCACAGGGAGTGGGGGGGCACCGCAGCGCAGCACCACGCCACTCCCACAGGGGGGGGCGGGGGGGACCATCGCGCGGGGGGGAGGGGGGAGCAATGGCATCAGCAATGGGGGGGGGCGGAGCTCTGGACCATATATATATATGTGGTTTGAGTCAGAGATGTCGAAGGTTGTGTGGACCCCTCCATTGGACCTAATCTGAAAGATCTAAGTCAGCACTCTCAGCCCAGGTCTCCACGGCAACTGCTCCTAAATGTTTGATGGCGATGTTCACTGATATAGGGTATGGCTTGCCTCTCTTGTAGGGCAGATGCAGCTTGTCACGAATAAGCGAATCGATAGTCGTACACAATCGCTTCTCGAAGCGTGGGATTGTGGTCTCAAACTTTCGTTTCGTTTTTCAGGCATGCGAACTACTGCAAGTAAGTCCGCTCAAGCCTTGAGCCAAAATGGTCAAGGATGTAATGTGCAGCTGAGGTGTCGCCACACTCATCCTATGAAGAGAGGTGTCGCCACGCTCACTTCCAAAGACGCTAACTCTACAGTGCTTCATTCGTTGCGCAAAATGCGTACGTTAGCTCAATCTGCGTCGTGCGCCTTGGAGGGGGGGCACGATCTGTCCGTCCCCAGGGGCGCAACAAAACGACACCACGGGAAGAAACACTGAAGTTAATGAATCCTCTGGTCGGTAACCGTTTGGTCCAGACCTCCCGCAGAGTCTCCGGGAGCCCAGGGGGGGACGATTTGTTAGCACCCCCTCCTGTGTTCAAATATCCCCGGGCGGGCCCGCAGAGGCCTTAAAACTTTGTGCGGAGACAACAATCCCACTTCTTGGGATAAACATCCGCGTGAATGATCTGGGACTTGTGCGCGTCAATGAAAACCACTAACCACACGCCTCCTCATTGCGCAAGCAAATCCTGGCATCTGATTCGCATCGCCCGCACCTACGAAACGCCTCTGATGGCATCCAAGGCTTCTGTCAACATGTCGCTCGGCCCACTGGCCAAAATGTCATCGACGTAGAGAGCCATGATGCATACCTTGGTGCCGTCCCGCTTGATAGACACTGCGTCCACAACATCCGGAATGACAGTCCAGCCGGCTGCAGTGAGGACGCTGTGCGCCTTCTTGGCCCAATCAAAACCAGACCTTTGCAATCCGTACAAAGCCTTACGTAAACGCAACACGGGCTGCTTGTAGCCTTTCTCGGACCACCATTTCGGCCAAAGTTTCGGAGGTAATACAATCCATACCGGCCGTCCTCCGAGCTGGGACTGAAGATAGGCGCCTGTCACATCAGCCTGCAAAAGCGTGTGTGTGTTGGAGACATCGTAGCCCACCAACACACCAGACGTACAGCTTCGAGACTGGTAGGTGCACCGTGCAAGTCCTTCTCCCTGTAGTGCCGGCCGTGCTGGTCAAGAAGACGGTCGCCTCCAGCAACAATACGCGCCTTCCACTTCAGGAGGTAAGCCTGCAGCGGATCCAGCACGTCGAGTCCGGAAGACTCCGTGTCCTTGCAGCCTAGAAGAAGATGGGCGTACACCACAAGAGCATCAGGATGCAGAGAACGAAGTTGCCATAGCTCCATGACGGTGTCGTATGGGTCCCAAACCTGGAGCTCCTCCATCGTGGCCAACTCCTTCCCGACGGCGGCCTGAGCCTCCGGTGTCTGGGCGGAAGCGGATTTGAGAGGGACAGCCTTGTAGACCATGCAAAACCCCTTCACCGCCTCCTCAGACGAGGTGGTTCTCTCCCCCACCTTGCCTCAGATATTTGATATGGCCGGCAGCTGAGCCGAGATTCTCAGGCTCGTGGAAGTCTGGGCCAACAGTGGATGGAGCAGGCTCGACCGTGTCAGGTACAATCAACGTGCCAAAAACAATGTCGGCCACAGAATTCTCATCCTCGCATGGTGGCAACAGGTCCACAAGGCACTGGACAACATCAGTTCCGACTGCATCAGCGCTCACGCAATGGCAACGTCGAAGGTTGCAAGTCTTGTCATTGCTGCGGACCTCCGACGTCTCCTTCTTGGCGACCCGCTTCCTAGGCGCACCTTCTATGCAGGCCTTGCAAGTCACGGGGTCGGTGGCGATGAACCCTGAGCAAGTAGCGCGCCTGTCGCCGTGCGGGGCGTGCAGCTCTACGTCGTCGTCCGGGACCTGCTCGCACGGGAGGAAATGCCATGCAACCTCGGGTTCTTTATTCTTGAGAAGATGACGCACGGGGAACTTCGGGCCGTGAGCTGGGAATTTGACGTCCCGTGTTCTCTTGAACAGCTTGCGACCTTCCTGGATGAACGGAGCGAGTCGCAAGATGATGAAACTCCCCCGGGCGCCGTAGCCAACGACCACGCCGAAGTCGCCTCGTGGTTCGAACTTTGGGAGGTTGGTGATCGCCGAAGGCTTGTCCTTAAGATAAATGATCAAAGAACCAACTGGCCTCAATTCCAAATCAGACGGACGATTGAATATGTGAAAGTATGGAGATATACGGCCATCGCGCCCAACGCGATTCCAATGCTCAGTCCACATGACAGCGCTCATGGCATACCATTGGTGTCCAAGGCCGCTCTGACATAAATCTGCGCGCACGCCCTCCTCGAGCGTCCGATGCCATCGTTCAGCTCTCGCGTAGTTGGTGGGGCGACGAGGCAGGCCACGCTCGATATGAGTATCCGCACGGCGGCAGTGCGCCTCAAACCGACCCTGGAACTCGCAGCCCTAGTCAGGCCGTGCCTTCTTGATCACGGAGTCGACGGTGAGCACCTTGTAAGCCTCCGTCACCGTGGAGCCCGTCTTGTCGGGCATGGGGTGTACGAAGGCGTAGTCATGGGCCTCATCCCGCAACACGAGCAAGTACTTGAAGCCAGAAATGTCCGGCAGCACCGGCCCGATGAGATCGGCGTAGAATCTACTCCCGCTCAGAACTCACTGCGCGCCTTGCCGGGATCAGCGAGACCTTCGCAAGCTTGCAAATCTCGCAGTCGGGGTGCATGGGAAGATGAAGGAGCATGTGCTCCAGAGTGTGGGGCAGATCCGGAGATACCCACACCCTGCGGGCACCCTGCTTGAAACCCTTGTTCGCCTTGTAGGCAGCCACGGCCATCACCTGGCTGTCGTCTGATAAGACTTGAAATGGGCGTCCTTGGGTAGCGGTTTGGTCAACAAGTCCGAACAATTCTCGCTGCCTTCCACATGTTTGTAAGAGACCCCTGGCAGATGCAAAACGTCATAGACGAAGTGGATGCAGACGCGATGGACCTTCCTCAAATACCTCATGGCCTTGCTTCGCCCACAAGCAAATACGTGCTCGGCCACCTCGGCGTCGCCGCGCAACAGAGTGAGGATCGCCGCGCCGATGGGCGCGAACACGAACTCTAGCACGGATGTCAATGGAAGGGCCAATCGTCTGAGTGCAACTGAAGTTGCTGCAACCTCCACTTCTCCAGGAGAGATTCCAGAAGGCCAGATTTTCACAGCAAGCCATGCAATGAGAGCTTTGGTGCCATGTTCTCCCATGATGAAGCTCAGTGCGCCTGAAATGGATTTACTAGTCTCCTTATCTCCTGCGTGATCGGAGTCCGCGAACGTCTCCGAGGTCATGCGGTGGACGTCTCTCGCGTCACCGGCGAGGGTAAGGACGACAATGGGGTACGTGTTGAGGTCGGACATGATGCCGATGATGGCTATGTCGCATAGCGTTGACCAGCGCGCAACAAAATATCCCAACATTGATAAGCCGACAGCAAGTTCAGGCCGAGTGCCCCGCATCAAATACGAGAGCATGCCAATCAAACGAGCTGCCAACTTCGCATAAACCCCCTCGTGATCAGCACTGTCGCCAATGCCCAATACACATACTGAGTCATGACATGGCGTCTGCTTCTTGCGCAGGACAAGGTCGGGGCTGACCTCGAGGAAGTACTTAAGGATATGACGAACGTACTTGTGCTGTGACAGAGTACACGTACGTGAATGGCCCACTGGCTCACTCAAATTGATGTCGATACCTAAGAAATGGTGTGCGACAACAGGCTTGTCCATGATCAGAGTCTGCGACTCGTCGTCCTCTACCACGACCCCTGGCAGCGGTACTTCGCGAGTGTCCGACTGGCGTGGGGCGCGGCCCCCATCTTCCATGACCTGGGCAATGCAGGCGGTTTGACTTACAGTGTGAGGTGAACACAACATGCCGTTGAGCTGGATGCACTCATCCTGATGGCTGCTGTCCGTGGCGCAGTTGCGGCTGCCGAACGAGCACTGGTCCACGCGCAGCTCCTGGCGCGGGGCATGGTCCCCATCTACCACTACGGAGCTATCGGAGAATGACGGGCAGCACACTGCGACGTCAGATGGGCAGCAATGGCTACCCAATTTGCATGCTCTGGCCGATGCTGCCAAGAATGGGCAGTCAGCTTCGACGTGCACACTCAGCGGAACACCTTCCACTGTTGTCAGGGCGGGGTTTTCGAAGTCGCGCCACGACCAAGAGAAGTCCAGCTTCAGGTCCTTGATCAATTTCCTTAAGCCGACAGCCGTAGGCGCCCCGGGAGCAAAGTGAGCTTGCAGAGGTCCCACCTGCGAGTTGTCGATCGACGTGGCGCCCTGGTTGAAGGCGGACTCGCCTGTAGCCGTGGCAACCTCCATTGCAGCAGCGGGCGAAATGCCGGCCTCGCCAACTTTGCCCGTGAAGTGAAACGTTGACCCAGAATCCAAAAGCACATCGGTAGACTGCATGGCTGCTGGCGTGCACTCGCACCCGTAGGCTTTCCTGACGGCAGCCTGGGCAGTCAAGTACCGCTGAAACTCGGCAACCTGACTGTCGATCAGAGCCCGAGCGGACGCCAGCGGCGCAGAAGACGAGGACGCGCTTCCCTGCGACGGCGGAGGCAAAGAGGTCATAGGAGGTACAACGCCTCTTGGGGCCGCCAATGCAAGAGCACTCGGATCAGTCACCAATGCCCCCGCCTGCGTGGTGGACTTCGGTGGCTTGCACTTGGGGCTCTGCGGGTTGCGGAAGCAATCCTTCGAAAGATGTCCCTTTTTCTTGCAGTGCTTGCAATGGCGAGTTAGCTGCCAACATACCTCCTTGGAGTGCCCCTTCTTGTGGCGCTGGGGACAAATCTGGTCCTTCTTCCCTTGTGCTTTGCTGGGTGCTTTGGTGTTGGGGGTCTTGCTGAGACCCGCTGCTGCCTTTACTTTTGGTGGTCTGGTAGCGGCAGCTGCCCGGTGTTCAACGCAGATTCGCTCAATATTCTTCATCAAGTGATGCGTCCCAATGTCTGGCATCAAATCGTACGCTGCGAAACTGGGAGCAACTCTATGGTTTGATTCAAACAAAGACCGAAGAATGGACAAGATGAAGGCATCAGTCGGCATCGCAGGGCTTCCCGGGAGCTCCATCAAGATGTTCTTAAGCTTGGTGAGCGCCGCTTCTGCTTGCCCGATATCGCGCGCGGGCTTGGTCATCTCGCGAAGAGCCGCCAAAGTTATCTGACGACGTCGGGGTCCTTGATGGAGATAGTCGCCATCAATGAGACTCAAAGCTTGTCGTCCACAGCCGGGCTGGCACAGCTGGCGGATGGCGCCGAGTATCCTAGTGGAGTCCTCGCAAGGCTTGGCAACCAACAGGTGCACCAACGCGCTGAAGAGCTTGGCGTCGATGGATGCCATCGCCGGAGGCCTGTCCGTGAACTGCATGTCGTCGCTGACGTACGGGTTGGCCACGTCGTCCATGAACGGGCCTACCAAGTGAGGCACCGAAGAGGCCGCGAGCACATTGGCATGGACGCTGTAACGCCACTGGGTATAATCAAGATGACTTGGCAAGGAAGGAATGGCAACTCTGTCCGCCTCCCGGTTGACCACGCTTGGAGCCGGACCAGTGGTGGGCGCAGCCTTTGCGGCTACAGCCTCAAGAAGCTTCATCACCACGTCCACGGGCATCGATGCAGGAGCGCGCTGCTCCACGGGTTGCTGCTGCACTGGGTGCTGCTGCTGCTGCTGCTGCTGCTCGCCGTGCTCGGAATCACCCCCAGCATCTCCTGGGGTGGGCAATTCGGCCGGCTCTGTCGAAGCAGCATGCGGCTCTGCCCCCGAAGCCTCTGCTGCGACGTTCGCCGTGGCGGCGCGCTGAAGAAGCTGCTGAAGCATCTCCGGCGTCAATGTCATCGCAGGTGCTGGCGAGGATGCCTGCAACGGCGGCGTGTAGAACGGCGTGGCACCCTTCGGCACTGGTGGTGGGTAAGAAGGGGCCCAGCCAGGTAGCATAGGGTTAAGTAGATTCGATGCCGTAGACAATGCTGTCCCCACGCCACGTGCCGCACCGACCGATACCCCGGCGACTGCTGAGCCAAGTGCTCCTGCACCCCAGGCTACATCCATTGATGCTCCAACTACTGCCGCACCAACGCCTGCAACGCCATCGGCCACGCCCCGTAGAATGTCGCCGGTGCAGCTGAGGTGTCGCCACACTCAGCCTATGAAGAGAGGTGTCGCCTTGCTCACTTCCAAAGACGCTAACTCTACAGTGCTTCATTCGTTGCGCAAAATGCGTACGTTAGCTCAATCTGCGTCGTGCGCTTTGGAGGGGGGGCACGATCTGTCCGTCCCCAGGGGCGCAACAAAAGGACACCACGGGAAGAAAAACTGAAGTTAATGAATCCTCTGGTCGGTAACCGTTTGGTCCAGACCTCCCGCAGAGTCTCTGGGAACCCAGGGGGGGGACGATCTGTGAACACCCCCTCCTGTGTTCAAATATCCCCGGGCGGGCCCGCAGAGGCCTTAAAACTTTGCGCGGAGACAACAATCCCACTTCGTGGGATAAACGTTCCGCGTGAATGATCTGGGATTTGTGCGCGTCAATGAAAACCACTAACCACAATACATATATATATATATATATATATATATATATGCATGCGCGCGGGTCCCATTTGTGGCTTTGCCGTGCCAGCGGTCTCAAGAGTTTTCGGGGACCTTCAGCTGCTTTTTCTCTCACCGCGCTGGTGGCACAGATTTTTCAGCCCGGTGCCCTCCAGTGACTTTAAGGGTAGGTCTTTGGGAGATGTTATAGTATCGGGAGCATAGCTCGCGCGCGCCGTTGCCTTTGGCCCAAGGCACGCGCGCCCTATTTGCCCGGACACCGCGAGTGTTCGCTATGTGCTGGAAAGATCATTACATCGATCTTATCCTATCTTATCCGCCCACCCCTCATACTGTACTATCACAGCAGAGCGATGGACGCTATTTGCCATCCGATGTCTATCATGGAATCGGATGCTATTTGAGTTACCAGGCTCACTTTCGACTTGGTAGCGGAGCTGGCCGCACTCTCGTGTGGTCAGCTCTTGCTCTTCTTAGCCTCATATTCTTCGGCGCGATCTTCGTGACCACCTACCACCCTGCGCCACCACTCCCAGTACGTTTACGAGGATCTATTCAAGAGCAAGAAACAACACGAGAGGCACGACGTCTAGACGACCAGATTGGTACCATATACGCTTCATCATTGCGTTACCACCAACCGCTCGGCAACGAGCTAACAGCGCAATACTTGAAGCAGAGGCGGGGGGACCCGCCAGATAGAGCGCCTCGAAGACTCGACAAGGCGCTACCCCAGCGCGGCAACGCGCATAATAACCGCCCTTCTCTACACATTCCCGGACTAGTCGTTTTCGCTATTATATGGTTCGCGCTGGGGGCAGAAACACATGGCCCATATTGGGGCCCTCAAGGTAATGTACCTTTTCGCGAGTACATTTACGAGGTCAACGCATGGCTCAACGTTACAAGCGGACGTATGACGCCACAGGCCCAAGCGGCCGCAATGCAACGCGGCCTAGGTGGCCTAGCGAGGACACTCGCCATGAGGGTACCGCCTGACATTATAAACTATGGTGCTGACATCGATGGGGTCCACACCGACCCAGTGACCTACATCATGTTCCTCCTAAGCATGAAGTTCGAACGCCTGGAAGATGAGCGACAGCTCACTTCCGGCACACAACTCATCGACTTCCACGTGCCTCACGGGGAACGAATCGATGTCACCCTTACCCGATTCGAAATGGCCCGACTTGAGGCACAGTCGGTGGGATTCGACCTTCCCAACTTCCAACTGCTAACCACTATCCTATTCCGCGCCTTAGGCGTCGGCAACCAGCGAGCCATGCAACTCTTACAGCCACTCAATCACCAAATGCCCCGAACACAACAACAGTATGATGAGTTGCTGGAGAGGATGCGTTCGATAGGCCACCTATCTGAACGGTCTCCTGGTAACATAGGATCTGTGTTTGGAAGGGGAAGGGGATCTGGTAGTGGAAATTTCTACACTACCTTGACTACTGAAGCCCAGCCTGGAAACGGGCCCTCAAGCATATGGGCCGATGACCCAGGAGAATCCACTGCTTTATTAGCAGGGGATCGATCACAACCAAGCTGGGCAACCAGCCCTCCTTCTAGAGAACCACAACCACGCCGTTCTTTATGGGGGGAATCAAACTCCCTAACCGACGGTGTATCCACCTACTTGGGAGACGAGGACTTCGACTCCGGCACCGATACAGACACTATATCATCAGATGGTGTTGAAGCTTTAGATTGGTCAGATATCATGAACATGGATAACGACAATCAGCGTGCTGAACATTTGTTCTGGTTACTACAACAGGCTAAACGAAGGTGGAGGAGGTTCACACGAAAACCAGTGCGTCGTGTTAGAAGGAGGATACGGAGAAGTTTTAAGGGAAAAGGTAAAGGTAAGCGAGGTCGTCGGAGGTTGAACGGACGAGGCATCGCGGCATTTCTCCAGAGGCTCTCAGATGAACAACATGATGAGATATTCTTTGGGGGAAAGGGCCGTGGCAAAGGCCGTAGAGAGACCTCAGGAAAAGGCAAAGGTAGGCGGGGAAACCCGCGAGGTAGAGACGGCCAGGTTCTTAAATGCCATGAATGTGGTAGTACCGATCATCTTGTGCGAGATTGTCCAGTGAAGGGAAATGGAAAGGGCAGGTCGACCGAAGTCCATGTTGGCTCAAGTGAACCATTCATTGAGTATCTAAGCCTCCAGGACTTTGAGGCTATGGATCAGATATTTTTCACTTGGGTCAGCTGCATGGACAACGTCGACGAGCTCGAGGCGTATGGTCATGGATGTACGCGTACTGCCTCGAGTATGTTCGCAGGTTCGTTGAGGGCAACAACGAGCTCACTCCCGTGGAACACGGGACGCTGGGAAATTACCCTTTATCCTTCTTCGACTGGATGTTCGGGAACCCAGGCAACATCATGGCCTACGAGAGCAGCGACGAGAATACCACTATAGAGGCTTCGCCTTCCGAGGTTCAACGACACTTCGAACCTCCGCCCGAAATCCCGCCTGGAAACAGGCCTTCTTTGATGGGAGAATATCCCCAGACCACTGAAGACTTAATCGAAATGGAGTCTCAGGCATTTGTTCAGGCCTTCATTGCAGGCGAACCAGATACTCCGTTTATACCTCCTGGTTCGCTTGCTCCAGGCGAATATGGACCACGCACCCTTTTGCAGACCCTCATGAGGATGCATGAGATACTTATTACTGGTTATCCTGAGAGTCAAGAACATATCGAAGCTGACATTATGATAATGCAGGATACTGACGCTTGTGGTAGCTCAGAGCTGTTGTTGGCAGCTCTGACTCTCATTGACAGCGTGCATCCTCAGGACGTGCAGAGACACTTGATATACTCCCGTGGTAGATGGCGTAATGCTCTAGAAATGGCTATTGCTATGCGCGGTCATGATCTTCCTCCGCCAGGATGGGGTCTCCAGGCGGTGGGAACGTGGCCAAACCACACAGCCATGCGCAACATTGCCGGGCAGCCTGTGCTCGGCAACGAGCCCGAGCCGACAACGGCGCCTCCTACCCCGGGGCAGCCGAGCGACGCACATACGCCGGCTATGCAGGGAAACCTGCCTGTACCAGATACGCCAATGGCCATCATCATCGGTAGTTCGACATCAGAAGAAGTAGAAGGCGATGGTTGCGGGTTAGATGAGGATGACGTCACCATCCTCATGATGGACGTGAATGGTGAGGAAGAGGTTGACTTCGATCCTGACGAGTCTGAATCATCATCACCATCGGCACAAGCGCCATTTGCGCCGAGCTCCATCCAGCAGGGAGACCTGCCTCCATCGGACGATCCATCGGGGATCGCACAGGAGCCTCCTCAGGCGCCTCCACCGGGTGCCGCTCATGCTGTTTCGGCAGCTTCTTCTGATGAAAATTCCAGAAGGTCTCGTTCCCATACGCGCGTCAGAGAAGAGCCACATCCACAGGTTCGACTTCCTCGTGAGTGGAGGCAGGCTGGCCCAAAAGAACACGCTCTCAGGAGAGGAGGCCAGCTACTTCCGTATAACGACCCAAGACGCCGAAAAGGGGAACACTCGGCCTTCGGCAAGGGCAACCCTGCCTATAGGGACAGTGAGGGCAAGGCCATCCGCGGAGGCTATCAGCTTGCAACAAATATCCGCCGCCCTGAAATTCAAGAAGCGCGGACTCAGCTGCGAGACATTATCGCGGCTCGCAAGCAGTATAGGCCTCGCGCAGCTTGCGGACCTTGTTCCGAGCCGTTCCAGAACCACAGGCCAGGATGCCCCGTTGGCAACAACGAAGGCCTGAGCCCCAACCGGGGCAAAACCCCTCACAAAGATGGTCATCCGCTACTTATCCCGATGACACCAGACGAGATCGCCGCAGTGAATCGTCGTCTCGGGATCTTGAGCCACATGGACCCGAAAGAAGAAGAGAAGCCTACTCCGTTTCCAAGGGGACTGGTAGCCACGACCCAGGAAGAGAAAGACGCGCTCTGTAGTCTTCCTAGTATGCGAGGAAACTCGCCTGGCGTTTCTAGCCAGTCCCAACAACCAGAACCGACAATCAAGGATGAGAAAAAGGCTCAACGTGTGGCGGAGGACGAGGAGCGTATGCGGACAGCAGAAGAACGCACACGCGAGGCAACTCGCAAGATGTTGGAGGATTCCAGCAAGATCTACATGAAGGGGGCTACGAAGCCCCCACTCCCACTAACTTCGAAGGCTAAGAGTGAACCCCCGACACCTAAGCCGTCCTCGGGGCCGAAACCGAAGGTGAGCTCTCAGGACCCTGGGCCAGACGTGCAGATGGAGGTGCCTCGAACTGAAACTCCGAGGCCGCCGATTGGCGCAACTCCTACACAAGCGTCTGAGCCCAAGCAGCAACCTCAGGACCCCGTGGAGGAACGAAGACGCCCGCCTAGTCGCAGCAGCTCCATTGCGAAAAGGGCGGCAGCTTTCGAGCGCAGTGGGTATGCCCCTGCTCCAGTTTCGCCTGTGGCGGCCCGCTCCAGGAGGTCCGATGAAGGTGCTATGTCGAGGGGTACCTGGGTGCCGAAGATCAGGGGCAGCGCCAGTCGCGCATCACCGCGGGGAAACCCGCCAGGCGCTGCCGCTGCAGCTTCATCCTCTTCTGGAGCCGCAGCCTCTGCAGCGACAGAGGCTCGTATGCGGGGAAACCCGCCAGTGGATCAGCTGCACCACCCAGGTGACACGTCCTTCACTAGTGGGACTCCGAATGTGGTCAGGGATAGCCTTGCGCTTCGGAAGATCCCACCGATACGCTCGGTGGATGAGACATTCATGAAGGAAAGCAGGAAAGCTGGAATCCTTCCCACATCAAATGACATTTTCAAACAGCTGAGTAAGGCTCTCAGCAGGATATGCAGACATGCGCCAGACAGACCACACAATCCTGTGTGGGGCCTGGAATCTTTCGATGATCATGATGGTTGGGTTAACCTCGTGGAGCTCGTGAACCATTATCCGTGGAACACAGGTCAATCAAAACACGCTGGGTATAATCCAAAATATGACGAGGCCAAAGTCATCAACGAGCAGCTATATGGGCGCTCGGTTGATCAACTAGCAGCCATCATGATGGAAGTTGTTCATGTCCGCGAACCAGACGGAGAAGAAAAACAGCGCCTACAGTTCAAGGTGTTGATGCGGGACTCCGGCGAGCCCGCTATCTTCATCCGCGCCTCTCAGGGGCATTCATGGACATTGAAAGCTCCATGGTCGCTGTACAGCTACATTGTGCTGTGCGACCAACCTGCCGGGAGACCGGCCCCATACCCCGAAGTGGCCATGCATGGCACTCGATGGCACGCCTTCGAAGGTATTATGTGGCACGGCCTGTCATGTAGACCTGAGCATAACACGAAGAAAAGGTGGACAGGCCGGTCGCACATTCATTTCGTGCCGACAGTTCGCCGCCGTGCCGTGAACAGTGGGTGGGACCCAGACTCAGACATCATCATCTTCGTAGATTGGCGTAAGGCCATACAAGATGGTATGAAGTTCTGTTGGTCCGATAACGGAGTCCTCTTGTCTGAGGGAAATAACGGTATCATTGAACCGTATTACATCTCTCATGTAGAGGACCTGTCCACGGGAAGGCACTGGCGTAATCCAGAGTATCTGGGGAACCGCCATGCGCGAGTCTCTGTCGCAATGATGTCTGCTCCTGACAGGTGGGCTGACGTTGGCACTGCTAGCGTCAATTATCAGTGGTCCCGAGACCAAGAGGGCGTCGACCCCCCCATGGTCTACCTCCACAGGGAAGTTGGGGACCACTATAGCCCTACCAAGCTGGGAAACCAGCCTGAGATCCATCGGATCTTCATGATCACCGAGAGTGAGGCCGGGAGCGCGGCTCCAAGCCGTGCCCCAAGCCAAGGGCCTAGTGCCGTGTCTTGGCAGGCCATCAGTACCTCGGACCTGGATCAGATCGCAGCCGCGCTGAACCCTGACCAGGTAGAACAGCTGGCGGACAGGTTATACCAGCAGGACCCCTGGGCCGCAGGCCAGGGAGCAATGTCCGCTATGGCTACGAGAAATCGTCAGGCCATGCAGGGAAACCTGCCTACAAGCGGACCTGCTCGGTTTGAGCAAATGCATGGAAGCCCCACTCAGAGCATGCACACCCCAAGGGGCATGACTCCATTGGGCACACCACCTGCACAATCCCCGTTCGGGACACCTGTCCGCCCTGCCACAAACGGCACTCTCATGGAGAGGATAGCTGCGGCTAGGGCTGAGCACAGCACAGCCCTCCTCAACATGATGCCGCCCGGCACGCCAACGAGTCAGCAGGGAAACCTGCCTGGCACACCAAGCCACCACAGGGCTGGTGTACCTGACGACTATCGCTCAAGAGTGGCGGCCGCGGTGCAGCAGGTGCAGAGCCATAATCTGCCTCACCCAAGTGGGCAGAGGTGGAGGCCAGCCTGGTCCTGGGAACCTGAGGGTCCCAACCCACGGGATCCTGCTCGGCAACGAGCCTTTATCCCGGCGTTCAATGCCCATCCGAGCATGTCTCAGGGCCAGAGGCCACCACCAGCGCAGATGAACCCGCCATTATACCCTGATGGGTCAAGGGTTCCGAACAAATTTGTTCGCGAATTGGCGGATCAGATGCATAACCTCACTAATGTGCGCTGCAGTGACCATTCCATGTGCCCGCACATGGCCTTCATGCCTTCACCGACATCACCAGAGGTGGTTGTACAGCCCACTGCCCATTCAATATCGTCTGGCAGTAGGGGCGTGCCTGACTACATCAGGCAGACTCACCACACTCAGCAGGCATGTTTCAGGAGAAGGCAGGCGGTACAAAGTGCACGGGATCAGTCACGTGCAGCTGCACCTGATGTGGTGAGAAACAGGGGCTCACCTTTGCGAGGTAACTCGCCCGCCGTGACTCCTACCACTTCCATGCCAAATGTCGAAGTGCCGGAGGTGATGGACCTAACGGGGACTCCCCCATCAGCCTTCATGCCCTCCGAGACGGTACTGGAGAGGCAGCGGCGGGTATATCCCAGGGCAGCAGACGTAGAGGTCTTTACTGGGATGGAAGACACCTGTGCGGTATGCCTCGAAGAGTTTCAGCCCAGGGACAGTGTTTACCGCTTGAGGTGCAATCACTTGTTCCACGAGGGATGCTGGAATTCAAATGTGGTGGGCCACGTTGCAAACCAACGTGAGGGAGATCCCCAGCAGCCACCATGTGCTATCTGCCGAGCACCTGGCATCATAGCATCATCCTTCCCATGGACCGGCTCCTTTAGTCAGACTCCTGAGCAATCAGCGAGAGAGCTGCGGGAGCTGAGGAGCATGGTGGAGGAGATGACGGCTAGGATGCTAGCTATGCAGACAGCTCAGTCTCAACAGCAGGGATACCTGCCAGAAGAGGTAAGGCCGCCTATGGAAACGGGATATTTTGATCAGCTTATCCCGATGACGGCGCCTCAGCAGGGAAACCTGCATGATACTCCTCAGATGTCTCCCCAGAGTGGAGACGGGGCTGAGATGTCACTGGGCCCTGATCAGCTGCGTGAATTGCGTGTACGACATTTCCAGAATCAGATGGATAATACGCACACAACATTTATGCTGGATGCCAACAATCCTGAAACTGATAGTCCGTCGCTAGACTTATCAGAATCTTCAGTGGCAACAGCAGCAACAGCAGCCAGGGCCGTCAACATCACAGCGACGAACGAGGAGTTCGAGGAGTGGCTGCAGTACCGGGATCACATCACGAACGAGGGGCTGCAAGACATCGCCCTTCATTCGTACTTGACGTTGACAAGGCGCACGACCCGCGAGCAGTATAAGAGCATACGTGATGAGTATGCCAACTGGCGGGAGGAGCGTGGCGATCACGCCCAGCACGTGTCGTACTTCCAGTACATCGACCTGGCACGCATGGCCGAAAGCGAGTCGCATGCCAGTGTCACGCGGGGTAACCCGCCAGGGAGTACGACTGTGCCGCGGGGAAACCCGCCTACCGACACAGCCGACACTTCAGAAACTGTGCACATCAAGCAGCCGAGTAAGACGTTCTTGGATGATGGTGGAAATTCCATACTCATCGATGTCGGCTCGAAGATCAATATCATGGGCGAGAACACGAGCCGCAAGTTCGTCCAGGCTGCCGAGGCACATGGCCGTACTTGTACGTTCGAGCCCCGCTCTCGTTTGAATATCAACGGAGTGGGAGAAGGGTCGGCCCCAGCGGATACCGTAGGCACATTCAGTATTGCCTGCGAGTACCAGGGGTCGGCCCAACTCGATTCATACAAGACGAACATTGTGTCAGGCTGTGGCAAGGACCTGCCAGCCATCCTAGGCCTCGATAGTATGCAGGACAAACGCACGATCATCGTGCTTGAACGAGGCCAGGAGAAGCTGATATTCCCTGGTAAGGGGCAGGTCAAAATGGAGCTCCCAGAAGGCTCCAAAATCATGCCAACGACAAAGTTGCCGTCAGGGCATCTGTCGATCAGGTGTGATTGTTTTGGAGCTGCGGGGCAACCCGCCTCGAGCTCAAGCAGCACGTCATTCCAGACAGTGCTGACGGGCGAGCCGACCCCGGCGCAGGAGCGCGAGCAATTGCAGGGAAACCTGCCTCAGGGGTTGATGGAGACACTCGCCAAGGCCACCATGCGAGGCGACAACATCGACGATCTTGAGACGTTCGATTGTTTTGTTGCCAGGACACTGGCCCAGCATGGTGGAAGTGTACCCATGGACGCTGTACAGTCCCGCCGTAAGATAGTGATGGGATACACTAATCGTGAATTGCATACGGTCAGCGACGCTAGGTCCAAAGGCGTGCTGAAACAGCTGATGGATAATCCATCGATGCTGACAGCATTTGCGGAGCAATCCGCCTCTGAGGCCACGGCGCGCTGCAGTGCTGAGCTCCAGCATCTGAGGGAAGCCCAGATGCTGGCAGATATTGTAGGCACATCTTCTTCATCTTGAAGATGGCAGGGCGACGTCGCCCCCTCGTCGTCTTGCCTGTTGGCTGAAAAGCCGGGGGGTAACAAGGACAGCGGGGTAACCTGCCTTAGTAAGAGGGCTTTTGTCATTGAAGATACGAGGGAGGCATGTGCCGACCTTCGCACACGAGGTTATATTTGTGATCGTATTTCCCACAACGAACTTATGACAAGCGTGGGCACAAACTACCTAGGTGCGGTGATCAGTGGAGATTACACTCTCATATGGATCAGTACTCCGGGTGACTGGTACGTAAGAACTCCAGGAAAGAGAGTGGCCCCACATTGGTCACGTATCCAGAACCTGTTGATAAAAGCCAAGAAACTCCGCATGAAGATCATAATATTTGGTCCCCCAGGATATGTTTGGAAGTTATCTCCAGTACGTGTTACCCTGGAAGATCTAAAGTTGTCAGTAATACGGATGCGTTTGTGTCATGTCGGCATTCGGTTCAATATGCAAGACAGTACACCAAGCGGTACTTATATGCAGGTAGCATCATCAATACCGATTAGCTCGAAGCTGTGGGCATGTACCTGTAAGCAGGCAATACCACAACATGTGTTGGATTGGTACAGCCATACAGTACGGCATGCTGAATGGAGAGCTCAGACACGTACTACACTCATCCGTCACTTGAACGACAACATCCTGGGGAGCACCACCACGCACGGAAACGTGCCCGTATACTTAAATACGTATACACGTACAGACCATAACACCCGTCACTACGTGACGACTAATAAGGGAGGACCAAAATGGTCTGAAGTCATCCGACGTGTAACAATCAACCTGGATACCAATGCGGTTATTCAGGATATCTCAGTTACCGATCAACCAACAGGATATGATTGGCATGCACCATTACCTGCAGGGGTTGCCAACATCAGTACCCGGTTGTATTGGCAACCCGAGGAACCGGTCTTGCTCGGAAACGAGCCGACTCAACCACCACAGAAACATCGACGCGTCATCATAGATGACTGTTCTCTCCCCTTCCCGACTCTGGCGATTGACGTATGCACCCATTCAACCACGACAATGAGTACACAGACCGACGAACAAGACGAGCAAGCTTTACCCACTGAATCGCGAATATAGCAGAAGGAGAGGCTCAAAGCCGAAAAGGAAGCAGGCATCAAGCCTCGCCGCATTAAAAAGCACGTTGAAGACGGAAACGATGATTGCGGCGACGACTTGTCAGGACTCGGACAGGATCTTATGGCAACCTGGAGTGCTGACGTCCCTGTTGAGCTGATAAGCTCCGACGAGGACGATGACCTGTTCCTTACCCTCCCCACATCTATGCCCGGCACACACGCTAACATATACAGCATAGTTGCTACACTATGCTATGGTCATAACAACTGCGTGGATATGTTGGAGCGTTGTGGCGGTGAGGGTGGCATCTCAGAGCTTGCCTTCTCAAGGGGACTTTCCTCAGGCGCAACCTGGACAAGACTACATACGTCGACCTGGGAGACCCCTCGGTGCAGCAGGTTATAGATCATTACTTTGCTATATGATACGTACGAGTTGCCATACTGCAACCTAGCTGCCGCACCACAGGACCACCATCCTACTACAACTACAAAGTCAACTACAACACTAGGGAACAGCACCATAAAGAAGACTTACCACACATAACTTATTGTGGTAAAATTGCTGTAACCCAAGATGACGCTCGGAGGTGGTTTATACGCGAACAACCTACAGGAACATGGGTGGATGATATTTCTCCATGGACGAAGCTTGCCAACCGACCACACATTACAACCGTGCGCATTGACCAATGCGCTACGGGACTTAAAGATACGACTGGTGACTATATTAAGAAGCCGACAAATATCACCAGCAACGACGAGACAATTCTTAAACCCTTTGAGCGACTCAAGTGCAACGGTCAGCATGTGCACGCACAACCGTGCAATACAGAGCTTTCACTGGCACAAAAATACACCCGACGACTGCAGTCTGCCTTCGTGGAAGCCGTATATCTGGCGAAAGCCATTGACACCACGCGCGGAAACGCGCCTATAAGTACCGCACATGCTTATCCTACAGACCTTCCCGATCAAGCTGAACCAGGCGAAGGTATGAGACGCATCGGTGATCGTATCATCCCAAAGGTGGCTACTTGCCCGGCATGCATCGACAACGTCCGAAACGACAGTCCTAGCCATAACAGACACCCTACGCAATGTAAATATCATGATTCCATTTCTGTATATTGGCCATGTCCAGCATGTCAGAGGGATCTTACGAGAAGCAAGGGTGTTAAGAACCACCTCGATACCGAACCTGGTAAATGTCGTTTTGCTGAACCATTTAAACTACCAGACGACCACGACCCCGAAGGCAAAACCGTGCCAGCTTGGTGGAAACCCTTACCTAAACCTGGTGAGGGCCAAGCTTCAGCTTCAGGTGGCCGTCAAGGCGCACACGCCAGGCCACCGCGACCACGATCCTTCGGCAACGTCGATCCGACATCTGGTGCCAGCAGCTACGACATGCTACGAGACGCCCCCGAGCGTGGAAACACGCCTTCTGCGTCTTCTAGCGAAGCGCCACAGGTAGCGGCCCGCCGCGGCCGTCTACAAGGCGTACCACCACCTCCAGACGCAGTTAACACAGGGGACCAACTACGGAGAGCTACAAGGAACCCTCTTGCCTCCACCGGCTCTGGGGCTCCACGACTACCCGACTGGACGAGATTCGACATCCAACACAGTCTACAGAGTCTCCGTAGTCACGAACCCCATGTCGTGAAAAAGGAACTCCGAAAACTGCATCTGCGATGGTATCATGCGAAGGAGCCAAAGATGAGGCTAATCCTCGAAAAGGTGGGGCTTGATAACGTTCGACTGAACATGATCAAGGAAGTTTGCGATACCTGTCGGGAATGCAGAGCATGGGAACGTCCAGGAAACTCAACACTACCATCGGTGAGCCTTCCTGGTAACTTGCTCGATGAAGGGGAAATGGACCTCATGTTTTACAAGGAACGGACCATATTTCATATTATGGATCGTTGTATTCGCCTGGCAGCAGGCCTAGAAATTTCCGACAGAGAACGCGACACTATCATCGACGCCTACCACTACTGCTGGATTGCCTATCACGGACCCTTCAAAGTTTTATACTCAGACGGAGAAGGCGCCCTGAATAACGATGCCGCTAAAACCATGATGGCCAATAAGGGCACGGAACTTCGTATCCGAGCACCTGGCCAACGCGCGACTTCAATTGAGTCACGAAGCGGCATTCTCAGAGGCGCCCTCCACATGATTGAGGAAGAATTGAATAGACACAACATCCCTGTTGTATTCACTAGAGTATTGGCGGAAGGCATCTTCGTTACTAATGCGTTTACGTTTTATAACGGAGTATCGCCATATCAGGCACACACAGGACGTCAGCCTTCTTTCCTCCCTGATCTCGATACCCTTGACTTTCCCAAGGGACCCGAGACTTCAGGACACGAACGAGAACGTCGTGTAAGGGAAGTCAGCCTAGAAGCTATAACTCAGGCTACTGCTGTGGCCAAGACAAATCGGGCTCTTAGGGCTAAGACGACTCCTGATGGTGCTCGCCTCTACTCATCAGGGGATTTGGTCGATTACCACCGACCTACTGCCACCAAGGACGACCATGGAGGCTGGAATGGCCCATTCCCGGTGATCCGACATGTGCCTGAAAGAGGACATATTGTTGTCAAGGCAGGATCTCGTGAGGTAATTGTGATGTATCCTGATGCTCGTCACACACTATACATCGAATGTCTCCTCACACGGGAACTTGGCATGGATAGTATGGCCATGCAAACCGTCCTTGCTTATGTGGCACACCTCAGCGCAGGGAAACCTGCCAAAGTTTTCGGTTATATCCCCGATTATAAGGGAAACCTTAATCTGTCAGACGACAGCAAATTTCACCCGCGCGTACACTTAGCACTACAGTATCTCGCACGAAATTACTTCCGAGTAGAACATGTAGTAGCAGTTCGATTGGCTAAGAGTGTGTCAAGCCTACCTGCAGTAAAGTACGCCACCGGGTCTACGCTGATCCACTATGACAACGACATCAGCCCGGCGTTCCACTATTACGAATGTGTGGGCACCGGCTTAAACATTTCTCAGATCACTGGTAGCACTCACTCCAGACTTATTCAATGCTTGACTTCACGTGTCCCTTCCTTAGGATTTCACGACGATTTGGTTAAATATCAGCATTCAAGCAACACGTCTGGAGAACACGAGTCGCCTGGAAACAGGCCTTCTCCAGACACACCAGATGCTTCATCGCCGAGTGAAGGCCGTCTGTCGACAATCTATGAGGAAAATGAGGAACACAATATCGAAGCTATGATGCTGGAAGAGTGGTACGACGAGCTACGTATGGACCTTCATCCTACGACGATTACCGATGATTATCTTTATTGCGTCCCAACAACTATTCTGTCCGACCAATGTGTTTTGGTTTCAGCATTTATGGACGAAGATGATATTAGATCATCAGATATGCTCGGAGACGAGCCGAAATCACGTGAGTCCTGTCTAGTCTCTCTTTGTTCAACCACAACCGACGAGAGCTACTCTCTTGACAGTGATGAATATGGTCCTTACGTTGAATTATGTTTTACATCAGAAATGTCGAAAATAGTGTTGGATCATACCTAACGATGAGAGTATATGTATCCTCTGCTGCTAAACGTGCTGTGGCTGTCAAAGAAGATGATCTACTGACCAAAGCCGACATGGCAGCATATCCAAATGAGGTTAGTGAAGCTTTGTATACTGAGCTCAAAATCTGGATGGATAACCGATGCTTTGAGATGTATGATTTATCCAAAGCTTCCAACATCATGACATCCAGGTATGTATACAAGTGGAAGTTCGTAAAGATGGGTACCGAGAACGTTAAAACCATTCGTCTCAGACTGGTCCTTCGTGGATTTATGGATACTGAGGCTTTTGATGTGGAAACATTCTCGGGAACCGCCCGAAGGCAGTCCCAACGACTCCTGGCAAGTGAAGCGGCATGCCATCCAGAGTGGATCTTAGCATCCATGGATATCGATAAGGCGTTCCTCAAGGGTTTGACCTATGAGGAACTTGCCCATGCCACCGGCGAGGAAACTCGCATGGTTTGCTTTACTCTTCCACCAGGAAGTGCTCAGGTACTTCGTACATTACCCGGCTTCTCATCCTACGACGAAAGTCGACACTGTCTTAGATGCCTCAAACCAGGAACGGGTACAAAGGACGCTCCAAGAGCGTTCTCTCTCAAACTTCGCACGACCACACGAGCTATAGGACTTACACCGACCAGCTACGATCCTGAATTTGAATTCAGCCAAGACTTTCTGACGGCAAAACATGTCGATGATATTAACATGACAGGTCTAGAGAAAAATATAGACGACTATGTACAACGTGTCGAAAAGGTGTTTGGCAAATGCAAGTTCAACAAGCACACATATACGAACTGCGCCGTTCGCTACACTAAGAATGATCAAGGAGATGTGATCATGGACCAGGACGAGTATATCAAACAACTACGTATTATCACACACCCAGAACTTACAGGAGCGGCGGCCGATGCCAAAGCCACGAAACTCATTGCCGACATGTTCGTCAGCCTGCGAGGAGCCCTCGCCTATGCCCTTCTTACCCAAATCTGGCTCATGGTATACGTGGTCTCTCTTCAGAAAATTCAAGAGCCCACCAATCTGCAAGTCAGACGTTTGAATGCTGCGACGCGAAAGCTGATCAGCAGCCCGAAACGCATCACCTTCCCTCGGATGAAGCCGACGAATGAAGTTGACATCCATAGCGATTCGGGGTATCGGAAGCTTACCGGGGAGGAGGATGACGAGACCAAGGGCTACGGCATACGCGGGGCCAATGTACTACGGCGAGGAAACTCGCCTCAAGGCAAGTCCGTCGTTCACCTCTGTGACGGACTATGCAAATCACACCGATTACAGGTGAGGTCCAGTTATGCTGCGGAGGCACTTGCAGCCGCACATAACCTTGATGAGTGTTACCCTACGCTCATTACTCTCCACGAGCTTAAGGCAGGAGCTTTGACTCCACGACAACTACGAGACATGCGTGAAGTTGGAGGCCTTGCTATCAAAGTCTCTCTTACCATAGACGCCGAGTCCGTCTACAAATCTTTATCAAGCAGGGATCTCAAAATACCTACAGAACGGACTCTGCTTGGACATATCAGCTGGATACGTGAGCTCATGGATATAGGTATAGTACATAATGTGCAATGGTGTGATACTAGGGATATGACCGCAGATGGGCATACAAAGGGAAGCATCGATCGGGAGCTGCTTCTGGAAGTGATGTCAGGCACTCAGTCATTTAAGTATGACGTGAAGCAATTTGTTCCCTTTCGGGGTCCCGAGGACAGAGGCAAACCTAAGTCTAATCAATTTTAGTCTGTCCTTGTTGCCCTCGCGGTCCAATTTGCCAGCACGGGCGCCTACTATAAAGGCGCCCCTCTAGTTGCTCGGAAACGAGCCTTATATTTCATGCCTGGCAACGAGCCGGCTTCGTACAACTCAGACTCTTTGCTTTAATACACATTTGCTTGGTGAGGTATGGCCTGTTTGGCTTACCTCTAACTGAGCCGATACCCCTTCATTGTTTGAAGGGGCTGTCTTGTATTTGCGTGAAATACTTTGCGAGGAAACTCGCCTTGCAGTCTGGTGTTAGGCCAGACTGTACGCACTGTTTTTTATTTTGCAAACAGTCGCGCGCGCGACCTTTGCGTGCGACTATGCTCTCCGTCTCCTCCCCTCCCGACTTTAAGGGTAGGTCTTTGGGAGATGTTATAGTATCGGGAGCATAGCTCGCGCGCGCCGTTGCCTTTGGCCCAAGGCACGCGCGCCCTATTTGCCCGGACACCGCGAGTGTTCGCTATGTGCTGGAAAGATCATTACATCGATCTTATCCTATCTTATCCGCCCACCCCTCATACTGTACTATCACAGCAGAGCGATGGACGCTATTTGCCATCCGATGTCTATCATGGAATCGGATGCTATTTGAGTTACCAGGCTCACTCCTCGACTCAGTGGAGAGAGAGAGAGAGAGAGAGAGAGAGAGAGTCAAGGAGGAGTTCTGGTGTTTTCTCTGCTTTGTTCTCCCCGAGATGGGGGCGTGGCCAGTTTTTCTCGCCGCGCGCTTTCGCCCAGGTTCGCTTTCGCCCGGGGCTGGGACCCCAGGACCCTCGCGGACGGCCCGATTCGAGAGATGTCGCGCGAAGGTGGGGTCTGGGGCCCTCCAGTGAGGAGGAGTCGAGAAGGAGTTCTGGTGGGCCAAATGGCGGCCTGCTGTCGGCGCTGTGCTCCTCGACGCCACGCGTAGGCGAGAGCTTTGCCTCACCATGCGCAATGACGCGGGCGCTTCCGCAAGGAGGCATATGGTGTGGACATGCAACCCGCGCTGCCGCCGCATCGCCGGTCGTGTTTGGGCAATGCCTCTGGAAAACGCCTCTGGTGTTCTCTCAGCATTTCTGGATTTCCTTCCCCGGATGAGGACGTGGCCAGTTTTTCACGCCACGCGGTTTCGCCCGGCGCGGCACCCCAGGACCTTCGCGGACGACCCGATTCGAGAGATGTCGCGCGAAGTTGGGGTCTGGGCTTCAGCCCCCGGAAGTGCGTGGACTTAGGGGCTCTTCCCACGCCGCTTGCGTAATTTGATTTTTGTTGCAGTCGTTTCGCCACGTTCCCCCCCCGCGCCCGCTCTTGGGCGCCTCGTGCGCGCCCCGTGAGCCGAGAGGACTTCCCGAGCGTTCGGCATGTTCCCGCTAGCGCCCGCAGCGTACACAACATAGCTGACACCACATAGCTTGCAAATTGCACCGCATAGCTCTTGCATCTATCAGTCCGCATAGCTTGCACAGCATGGCTCACACCACATAGGTTGCTTAGATTGCATGTCTTACACACCATGTCCTACGCACATAGCTTGCACAGCATGGGTTACGCCGCATATATGATCCAGGGCTCTGGCCCCCCAGTGCTAATGGGATGCCCCCTCCTCCCGCTGGATGGGTACGCCCGTGAACTCTGCGAAGGCCTCGCGAGTGGGATCGCCCCACGCCCTCCCCTTGTGGTCGTGGCCCTGTGGGGGTGGCGTGGTGATGGGTGCTGGTGCCACCCCCTCCCGCTGTGGGTGTGGAGTGGTTCGTCGTCGTCGTCGTCGCCGTCGCCAGCGCCGTCTGCCGTCGTCGTCGTTGTCGTTGTCGTCGTCGTCACCCCCATCCCATCTGGGGTGGTGGGGCCTGTGGAACCCTGGGGCCCATCCCATCTGGAAGGGGGCCTGCGAACCCTCGACCCGGGATCGTATATACCTCACACCACATAGTTTGCACCCATATCTTTTGTTTTTACAGTGAACACCAAATCACTGTTTGGGTCCGCGCTGGCTGACTTGTGAAATTTCACGATGTTGCAAATGTCCCGTGTCGTCGGATCTCAGGGTGAAGCATTTTCCCGTGCACTTCCAGCGGTCTGTGATCGTTCTTGAAGGCAGACCGCCGAGGTCGTGAGCCAGCGCCTGAAAAGCAGGGCCCGTTGCTCCGAGTTTTGTTGCAGTCGCTCTGAGGCTGTCGTTGCATAGTGGTCCGTGAACTTTCGGGGCAGACGCAAGGGAGGGGTAGCCCGAACTTTCGTCGGCCCATCTGCTCCACCTCTTCCTGCGTCTGGTCCTCCCTCACACGTTCGCCGCCCGACCATCTGCCGCCCCCCCTCCGCGTGTAGAGAAGAGGAGGATGAGGAGGCAGGAGAGGGCGGAGGAGGAAAGGAGGTGGAGAGGAGGCGCTGGAGTGCGCTCCGACCGGCCATCCGCGAGAGTGCCCGCTGTGCGGGCAGCTTCCGGGGGAGCGACGCCTTCCTTGCATGCGACAGTCCAGGGAGGGTACAGTCGGACCCAGGTATAAGATCGACGTCGGTTCGGGGAGGGTGTGTACCCTAGTGTTCTTCGTGTTCGTTGGACGTTTTTATGCATCCTGGGGATGGTACCCTTAGATGCTCTGTTTGTGTTGGCCGACGGAGGGTCTTATGTTCTTGAGGGATGTTCTTCTGGCCTAGGTTCGACTGCATGAAGGAGAGCGAAAGCGGGCCTCACGTGACGGGAGTCAGCCACTCCCCTCTGGCTGACCTTGGTTTGGGAGCCACTTGGGGCCGATTCTCTTTCCGCCCTCCGCTGGCCCGGGCTTGAGTGCTACTCAGAGGCTGGATGACCCTGGTCTGCGCTTCTCCTCTTGCCTCCCCGGAGAAGGAGAGATGGTAAGGCTTCGGGATGCGCACAGACAGCCCCTACAGGACTGGTTTCAACAGGCCCCCAGAGACAGTCCCAGCTGGCCTCAACAGGGCCCCCGAGCAGTTTTGGGCGGTCTCAGCGCCATGGCGCCGCCTCTGGCGGCGCCAGGGCAGGGGTGTTGAGACCGCCCCGGACTACTCGGGCGGCCTGTTGAGGCCAGTTGGGGCCATGGGGGGGCTGTTGAGGCCAGCCAGGATTACCTGGGGGGGATGTCTGTGGGCATCCCGAACTCTTATCATCTGATATGGGCACAAATGGCGGGGGAGTGGATGCGAGATTGAGGGCGAGCAGAATACAGCGGACGCGGACAACAAATGAGGACGAAGGTCGAGGCCGTCGACGGGGCAGGCGCCAACACTGCGATGACGACGAGGCCGACGACGGTGACGACCACCGCGACGGGTGAGACGACGACGGCGAATACGGCGACGGCGGTGGCGACAAGGAAGGCGGCGGCGGCGACGGCGACGCCGATCGCCCCCCGAGCGAGGTGTTCCGCGATCCGAGCGAGGTGTGCCCCGAGGCGCCCTTGCTGTTTGGATTGCGCGCGCCGGCGGCGGCGTCGACCGCCGCGCCGCCGACGTCGGCGTCGCCAACCCAGATATCAGACGATATGAGTTGTTTAATTCGGTTGCTTTTCCTGGGCTCCGGCGATTAGCAGCCCGTTATCAGGCTTCAACACAACCATCAAACATTGATGCGTGACGAAAGGCTTCCCCTGGGGTATCGAAGAAGAAACCACAACATGAAGTATGCACAATTTCAGAGCTCCGCCCAGATTTCTTCGATCGACGTTGGCCCCATCCTGGCGCGCGGAGCGCGCCAGGGGCGCCGCCAGACGCGCCGCCAGGGGGGTGGGCGCCCCGAGTCGGGTTGGAAAGCGTTGGGGGAGCACGTGGGGGAGGAGGAAGAGGAGGTGAGGGAGGAAACAACTGGAAGAAAGAGCCCTCGTGAAGGACCTCTTGGAGGCCTCTTGGGCCGTCTTGGAGGCTTCTTCGGCGGATTTTGAAGTATCCTATACAATCCCTGGGCCATCTTGGAGGCCATCTTGGACCATGAAACACGCTTCAAGACGGCCAAGAAGGCCTCCAAGACGGCGAAGATGGTTCCAAGATTTACCCAAGACGGCCCCAAATGGCCTGAAGATAGCCATAGACTGCCCAAAAGGCCCGCCAGAGGCCTTCAAGACGGCCCAAGAGCACTCCAAGACGTCCTCCAGGAAACACGAAAGCTCGGAAACCACCTGGTCCGATAGCTCGCCCGACTCCGTGTTCCCCGAAAGCTTCGAAATCCATTCGAGGAACGCGTTCCCCGATAGCTTGGCCAAGCTCAAACCCAACTTTCGGCCACGCAGGCGCTTCCAAAAAGGCAGGGGGTGGCGGCGATTCGCCGTAAGCGTCTTCGATTCTTTTGGAAAGAACCAAAACCAAAAGCGAAAGGGTCTAGCGTCTAGCACGCCGGGCACCCCTGTGATGAATCAACAGGGAGTGGCGGACCGAAGACGCCTACGGCGAATCACCGCCGCCCCCTGCCTTTTTGGAAGCGCCTATGCGGCCGAACGTTGAGGCCAGCTTGGCCAAGCTATCGGACCATGTGTTCCCCGAATCGGTTTGGAAAGCCTTCGGGGAACACGTGGGCATCTTGAAGGCCATCTTGGCCGCCTGGAGGCCATTTTGACCCTTTCAGGCCTTCTTGGAGGACGTCTTGGAGGGCTCTTGGGCCGTCTTGGAGGCCATCTTGAGCGTCTTGGATGCCTCTTCGTCCGTCTTGGGGGCCTCTTGGGGCCGTCTTGGGCCTTTTGGGCGATCTTTGGAGGCACTTGGGCCGCCTCGGGCCGTCGGAAGGTAGAAAAACAGCAAATGCCACAATCCGTCAAAAATTATGGAAAATCAATGATGTTGGCCTTTTCGGGCCTTCCTGGAGGCCCTCTTGGAGGCCTCTTGGGCCGTCTTTGGCCATCTTAGGGCCATCTTCGGCCGTTTTGGTGGGCCCTTGGTCCGTCCGACGCCGTCGGAAGCCGTTTGGGCGGCCTCTCTGAGCCGACTTGGGGCCCTCTTGGAATGCTCCAGGGCCGTCTTGGAGGCCATAGTGGGCGTCTTAGTAGAAGCCTGGTGCTCCAGGGTAGTCGTAGGGGCCATCTTGGGCGTCTTGAAGGCCTCTTGGGTCGTCTTTGTGCCCTCTGGGGGCCGCATTGGGGGCCTCTTGGGCCGTTCTGGGGCCATCTTGGAGGCCTCTTGGGCGCTGTGGGGGCGATCTTGGGGGCCTCGTGGGCCGTATCGGGCCGTCGGAAGGCCGAAACGAAGCGGATCCCAAAATGCTTCAAAAACCTAAGGAGAATCAACGATTTTGGCCTCTTCGGGCCCTCCTGCAGGACCTCTTGGAGGCCTCTTGGGCCGTCTTGGAGGCGTCTTGGAGGCTTCTTGGGCGAACTTGGGGTTATCTTGGACTCTCTGAAGCCGTCTTGGAGGGCGTCTTGGACCATCGTCGGCGGACTTGGATGCCATTTGGGATCATCTTGGAGTCCATCTTAGGCCAACGTGGCCATCTTGGAGGTCATCTTGAGCCGTCTTGGAGGATTTTTCCTGGAATTGAGCACCTTGAAGGTCGTCCCGGGATCCCGGCGAGACGGGTCGAAGCCCCAGGGGGGGGTTCTTTCGGAAAAAGAAACAAAACCAAAACAGAAATAATTTAGCACGCCAGGCACCCTTGCGATTAATCGACAGGGGGCGGCGGATCAAAGACGCCTACGGCGAATCACCGCCGCCCCCTGCCTTTTTTGGAAGCGCCTCTGTGGCCGACAATTAGGCCAGAGCTTGGCCAAGCTATCGGGCCAGTTGTTCCCCGAGTCGGTTTGGAAAGACGTCGGGGAACGCGTGGGGGAGCAAGACGAGGAGGAGGGTTAGGATGAGGAAAAACGAGGAGGAGGAGAAAAAGGCCTCTTGGGCGCCTCTTGGGGCACTCTTGGGGCCTCCTGGGAGCTTCCTGGGGGCCTCTTGGAGGGTTTGGGGGGGCCTTTAGGGGCTTCTTGGGGGCCTCTTTTGCAGTCCTAAGGCGTTCCTGTCTTGTCCGACGCCGTCGGAAGCCGTCTTGGTGGCCTGTCTGGGTCGTCTTGGGGCCCTCTTGGTGCATATCAGGGGTTCTTAGAGGCCATCGAGCGTCTTGGAGGCCTCTTGGGCCGTTTGGGGGCCCTCTTGGGGCCGTCATGGGGCCATCTTGGAGGCCTCGTGGGCGATTGTGGGGGCCTCTTGCGCCGTCTTGAGCCGTCGGAATGCCGAGAAGAAGCACATGCCAAAATCTTTCAAAACCTTGAGGAACATCACTGATTTTGGCCTCTTCGTGTCCTCCTGGAAGGCCTTCTGGACGCCTTTTGGGCAGTCTTGGGGGCCTCTTGGGGGCCGATTGGGCCGTCTTGGGCCATCTTGAGGCCATCTTGAGAACATTTCAGGCCATCTTGGGTGTATCTTGGGCCGTCTTGGATACATCTTGGGGCCATCTTGGCCGTCTTAGAGGCCATTTTGGCCGTCTTGGAGGCTTCTTGGGCCCTCTTGGGGCTGTCTTGGGGGCCTCTTGGGCCGTTGTGGGGCGCTCTTGGGGCCGTCATGGGGCCATCGTGGAGGCCTTTTGGACCGTCTTGAGCCGTCGGAATGCCGAACAGAGGCACATGCCACAATCCTTCAAACATCAGAGGACAATTCATTTTGGCCTCTTCGGGCCCCCCTGGGACGGGCCGACGCCCCAGGGGGAGTTCGTTTGGAACAAGAACCAAATCCAAAACCGAACTAATCTAGCACGCCAGGCACCCCTGCGATGAATCGACAGGGGGCGACGGATCGAAGACGCCTAATTACGGCGAATTACCGCCGCCCCTTGCCTTTTTTGGAAGCGCCTATGTGGCCGAACGTTGCGGCCAGATTTGCCAAGCTATCGGACCATGTGTTCACCGAATCGGTTTGGAAAGCCTTCGGGGAACACGTGGGCATCTTGAGGGTCGTCTTGGCCGCCTTGAGGCCATTTTGACCCTTTCGGTCCTTCTGGGAGAACGTCTTGGAGGGCTCTTGGGCCGTCTTGGAGGCCATCTTGAGCGTCTTGGAGGCCTCTTCGGCCGTTTGGGGGGCCTCATGGGGCCGTCTTGGGCCTCTTGGGCGATCTTTGGGAGCACTTGGGCCGTCTCGGGCCGTCGGACGACAGAAAAAAGCAAATGCCCTAATCCTTCAAACACTCATGGGAAATCAATGATGTTGGCCTTTTCGGGCCTTCCTGGAGGCCCTCTTGGAGGCCTCTTGGGCCGTCTTTGGCCATCTTAGGGCCATCTTCGGCCGTTTTGGTGGGCCCTTGGTCCGTCCGACGCCGTCGGAAGCCGTTTGGGCGGCCTCTCTGAGCCGACTTGGGGCCCTCTTGGAATGCTCCAGGGCCGTCTTGGAGGCCATATTGGGCGTCTTAGTAGAAGCCTCTTGGTCCGTCTTGGGGGCCTCTTGGGGCCGTCTTGGGGGCCTCTTGGGCCGTTCTGGGGCCATCTTGGAGGCCTCTTGGGCGATCTTTGGACGATCTTTGGGGGCTCTTGGGCCGTCTCGGGCCGTCGGAAGGCCGAAACGAAGCAACTGTCAAAATCCTTCACACACCTAAGGAACATCATTGATTTTGGCCTTTTCTGGCCTTCCTGGAGGCCCTCTTGGAGGCCTCTTGGGCCGTCTTGGGCCAGCTGCGAGCCATCTTCGGCCATGTTGGTGGGCTTCTGGCCCGCCCGACGCCGTCGGAAGCCGTTTGGGGGGCCTCTCTGGGCCGACTTGGGGCCCTCTTGGGGTGCTCCAGGGCCGTCTTAGAGGCTATCTTGGGCGTCTTGGAGGCCTCTTGGGTCGTCTTCGTGCCCTCCTGGGGCCGTCTTGGGGGCCTCGTGGGCAGTCCTGAGGCCATCTTGGAGGCCTCTTGGGCGCTGTGGGGGCGATCTTTGGGGCCTCTTGGCCAGTCCTGGGTCGTCGGAAAGCCGAGAAGAAGCGAATGCGGAAATCCTTTGAACACCTGAGGAGAATTAATGATTTTGGCCTCTTCGGACCCTCCTGGAGAACCTCGTGGAGGCCTCTTGTGCCGTCTCCGAGGCCTCTGGGGGGCCTCTTAGGCCGTCTTGGAGGCCGTCTTGGACCATCGTCGGCGGACTTGGAGCCCATTTTGGACCATCTTGGAGGCCATCTTGGGCCACCGTGGCCATCTTGGAGGCCATCTTCAGCTGTCTTGGCGCTTTTTTCTCGGGATTGGGGATCTACTGGATGGCCGGCGGGACGGACCGAAGCCCCAGGGGGAGTTCGTTTGGAACAAGAGCCAAAACCAAAACCGAAATAGTGTGTTTCTTTTTTTGGCTTTGGCATTTGGGTTCTGTTTTTTTGTTGTGTTTTTGGCATTTTTTTCTTTTGTCTTTTTCTGGTTTTGTTTTTTTTGTCCTTTTTTGTTGGTCTTGATTGTTTTTTTTGTGTGTTCATGTTTGGTATGGTGTGTTTTTTTTTCTGGTTGGGTTGGCACGCAGGCAACCCCTCTTTTTTGTTTTGCGTTGCGTTTGTGTTCTTTTTTTTCTTTTCTGCTTCTTTTTGTCGTTTTGTTTTGTTTTGTTTGGAATCTTGTTTCTTACCTTTTTTTGTTTTTTTGTTTGTTTTTTTTTTGTTGTTGTATGTTGTTGTGTGGTTCGTTCGTGCTTTTTTTTGTTTCTTTCGCTTTGCTTGCGATGAATCGGCAGGGGCGGCGGATGCGAAGACGCCCACGGCGAATCCACGCCGCCCCTGCCTGTTTTTGGAGGACGATGTGGCCGAAACGTTGGCAGGACGATCCCAGAATGCAAGCTATCAGACCATGTGTTCCCCGAATCGGTTTTGAAAGCCTTCGGGGAACACGTGGGCATCTTGAGGGTCGTCTTGGCCGTGTGGAGAGGCCATTCTGACTCTTTCGGGCCTTCTTGGAGGACGTCTTGGAGGGCTCTTGGGCAGTCTTGGGCCGTCTTGGGGCCTCTTGGGGCCGTCTTGGGGGCCTCTTGGGTGATCTTTGGGGGCACTTGGGCCGTCTCGGGCCGCCGGAAGGCCGAAAGAAAGCAAATACCACAATCCTACAACAACAATGGGGAATCAATGATTTTGGCCTTTTCGGGCCTTCCTGGAAGCCCTCTTGGGGGCCTCTTGGGCCGTTTTTGGCTATCTTAGGGCCATCTTCGGCCGTTTTGGAGGGCTCCTGGACCGTCCGACTCCGTCGGAAGCTTCTTGGGGGGCCCCTCTAGGCCGACTTGGGGCCCTATTGGAATGATCCAGGGCCGTCTTGGAGGGAGGCCATCTTGGGCGTCTTAGAAGCCTCTTGGTCCGTCTTGGGGGCCGTCTTGGGGGCCTCTTGGGCCGTTCTGGGGCCATCTTGGATGCCTCTTGGGCGATCTGTGGACGATCTTTGAGGGCTCTTGGGCCGTCTCGGGCCGTCGGAAAGCCGAAAAGAAGCAAATGTCAAAGTCCTTCAAACACCTAAGGAAAATCAATGATTTTGGCCTTTTCTGGCCTTCCTGGAGGCCCTCTTGGAGGCCTCTTGGGCCGTCTTGGGCCAGCTGCGAGCCATCGTCGGCCATCTTGGTGGGCTTCTGGCCCGTCTGACGCCGTCGGAAGCCGCTTGGGCGTCTTGGAGGCCTCTTGGGTCGTCTTCGTGCCCTCTTGGGGGCCTCATGGGCAGTCCTGAGGCCATGTTGGAGGCCTCTTGGGCGCCGTGGGGGCGATCTTTGGGGCCGTCTTGGGTCGTCGGAAAGCCGAAACGAAAAACCTGTAAAAACCTAAGGGCAATCAACGATTTTGGCCTCTTCGGGCCCTCCTGGAGGACCTCTTGGGGGCCTCTTGGGCCGTCTTGGAGGCTTCTTGGGCGAACTTGGACGTATCTGGGACCCGCTTGGGCCGTCTGGGAGGCCGTCTTGGACCATCTTGGGCGAGCTTGAGGGCCATCTTGGTCGTCTTGGAGGCCATCTTGAGCCGTCTTGGAGGGATCCTGGGGAGCGAGGTCCATGTGCACAGTCATCGGCTTGGACATTGTGGCTCAAGGCCTAAAAAGCATCTGCCGCTGCTCCTGCTGCCACAGGCTCTCAATCGCCTTGGCCTGAGGGTCTCCGATGACCTCCGAGAGGACGTCTCGGCACCTCTGCGGATAGACGGCGGCCTGCGTGCGGCCGTCAGCCCCAGACTTCCTTGGCCAGCTCAGCTGTGGCCTCCTCCGCATGTCCCGAAGAGAACTAAACGGCATGAACATACACTTTCGACGGTCCGCGCGGATTTTTGGGATCGATGCTGGGCCCCCCTGGCGGCGCCTCCGGCGCAGATCCAAGGAATCTGCGCGGACCGTCGAACAGTTAATGTTCATGCCGTTTTCTCTTCCTCTAGTTCGGCCTCCTCCGCATGTATCTTTTTTTGTGCCCGAGTCGGCCAGCGCCGCGCGCGAAGGTCACCCACGCTCTGAGATTCTTCCGCCTCTGCTCTTTTGATTTTCCCGCTGCGCTGGTGCATAAACAAACGTGCAATAGCAGCCCGCGCTTCTTGTTCTGGCCCGAACGCGGTGGGATTCACATCGTTGCACCAATAACGTGGCCGTATGTCCCCTCCCTCTTGCGCCACCGCAGTTTTTGTTGTTAGATATCTATGTGTTTCTGTATGTATGTATGTATGTACGTAATGTATGTATGTATGTACGTATGTACGTATGTACGTATGTACGTATGTACGTATATACGTATGTACGTATGTACGTATGTATATGTGTATGTATGTATGTATGAGAGAGCGTGATCCACCGCCGCTTTACTGTGGAAAATTGCCAACCTTTTCCTCTGGAACCCGGGGATGCCCCCCCCCCCCCCCCCCCCCCTTCCGGCAGGACAAATCCCCCCCCCCCCCCCCTGCTCGGCAAAAACCCTTCCCCCCCCCCACCCCCCCCCCTCCCCCGGCAAACCAACAAAGCAAAAACCCCCCCTCCCTAACCCTCCCCCCCCCCCCCCCCCCCCCCCCCCTCCCCGCTCGAAAACCGGGGGGGGGTCACTACCGGTTCGAAACCCTCCCCCCCCCCCCACCCCCACTCCGCATCGGAAAACCGGGGGGGGTCCAACTACCGGTTCGACCCACACCCCCCCCCACCCCCCTCCCCCCCCCCCATACTCACCGCCAGCAAACGACTCCCGGTCCCCACCACCGTCCGCATCACATCCCCCACTGGTGTTCCCAGCACCACTGTCCTCACCACCGCTGTCCCCACTGGTTCCACCACCGCCCCTACTGTCCCCACCAGTGGCCCCACCACTGTCGCACTGTCCCCGCTGTCCCAAGAACTGTTCCCACCACGGTTCCACTCTCCCCACTGTCTCCACGGCCCCAACCACTGCCCGACTATCCCCACTGTCCCCACTGTCCCACTGACTCCTCCGCTGTCCCACTGAGCTGTCCCACTGTTCCCACCACTGTCCCCACTGTCCCCACCACTGTCCCCAATGTACCTCTGTCCCATTGTCCCACCGCCGTCCTCGCCACCGCCTTCACCACTGTCCCCACCACCATTGTACCCTCCACTGTCCCACTGTTTCCACCTCATTCCCATTGTCCCCACACCACTGTCCCCACCACCACCGTCACCACCACTGTCCACTGTCCCCCCTGTTCCCACCATTGTCCCCACCACTGTCCCCACCACTACCGTCCCCACCACTGTCCCACTGTCCCACTGTCTGCACCACTGTCCCGCTATCCCCTCACCACTGTCCCCACCAACACCGTCCCCACCACTGTCCGCACCCCCACTCGGTTTTCGAGGGGGGGGGGTTCGAACCGGCAGTGACCCCCCCCGGTTTTCCGGATCCGGAGGGGGGGGGGGGTTCGAACCGGTAGTGACCCCCCCTTTTCATGATGAGCAAAGGGGGGGGGGGGGATGGGTTCGAACCGGTAGTGAACCCCCCCGGTTTTCCGGAGGGGGGGGGGGGGGGGGTTCGAACCGGCAGTGACCCCCCCCGGTTTTCCGCCAGCAGCGGTAGAACATGCTCTTTCTTATGTATGTATGCATGTATGTATAGCATAGTATAGTATAGTATAGTATCGTATAGTATAGTATGTACGTATGTATGTGTGTATGTATGTATGCATGCATGCATGCATGTATGTATGGATGTGACTATGTATGTATGTATGCATGTTTGCATGTATGTATGTATGTATGTATGTATGTATGCATGCATGTATATCATTGGCTTCGGGACACTGCGTGTATGTCGGGCGGTATTTGCGGGTTCCAGTATGTTTCCTGAGGCTTTCGATGTGTTTCGGATGCTGTCCAGAGCTTGCCCGAGACATCCAGTGGTGGAGGGGGAGGTGGGGGAGGAAGTGGAGGAGAAGGAGGAGGAGGAGGAGGAGGAGGAGAAGAAGGAGCAAGAGGAGGAGGAGGAAGAGGAAGAGGAAGAGGAGGAGGAGGAGGCGGAGGAGGAGGCGGCGGAAAGGGAGCGGGAAGGGAGGAGGAGGAAGAGGAAAAGGAGGAGGAGGAGGCGGAAAGAGGGGGGGGGAAGGAAGGAGGAGGAGGAGGAGGAGGAGGAGGAGGAGGAGGAGGAGGAGGAGGAGGAACAGTCAGCCAGCGAAGGGGGTGATTTCTCGGGGGGCGCCACAAGCACCTGCGCTGGTTCTGGCCAGGCCCATCCTGGGCCCAGGGAGAGTGTATACGCCCGCCTGGCTTGGCCAGGGAAGCCTTTGCAACGATCCTGGGCCCAGGATCGACCGGGCCAGGACCAACGAGGTGGATATGCCTCCCCTCCCTCCTCCTTCGCTCCTCCTCCCCGCGACGTTGCCACGCACGGCTGCACATTGTACATGCGTCGGCGGAGCCCCCAGAATCGCGTCACCGCGATGTAATGTGTGTGTGTGTGTTTTGTCTGCTCCTTCTCCCCCCATCCTTGCAATTCATCTGAACAGGCAGCGAGGTGGTGGATAGTTGGCTCCCTCCGATGCTTTTCTAGGGATTCGGCAGCGTTGCGTGGCTTCCGCGCCCGTTGGACATCGGAACCAGCGCCGCAGAAATCATGTCGCCCCGGTGCGCGCTCCCCGCACGAGGCGTCTCAAGAAGCTCTTGGTCGATGAAGGCCGCGGCCGCCTCGTTTCTCCCTGGTTGCTCTGGGGAGGACGGGCCCAGTCGGCGCGCCGTGAAGAAAGCACGATTTGTTTTTTTCCCACTCCTCGTGTGTGTTGGGTCCTCGCTTTGAATCCGCAGCGCCGCACGTCTCCTCCTCCTCCTCCTCCTCCTCTCCTCCTCATCTGGTGAGAGCGGCAATGTATGCTTATGGTGCTTTTTTGTTGGGTCAGGCTGCCATCATGCCTGGATCGGAAGGCATGCATGGAAGGCTGTGCACAAGGGACCGCAGCACAGGACAGAGGGTATCCCAAGTAGAACAACTCCAGGACCTCCTCGAGCACCGCGACAGCGCACTGATCTGATGGCAATTTAAAGGCACACGCCCGAGCCAGCGGGCATACCACCAAACCGCGGAGTTCGGAGAAGCCTGTCGAGAGCCGGCCGGGCCACGGAGGTGTCCCAGCCCTCCCACGCGCCTGATCGCCTGAGCGCGGTCGGTGAGCCAGCTGCGGTTGGGGTTCTTCAGAAGTATATGGACGTGGTCATGAACGATCCGCATTCCAGGTCTATCCATTCGAAGGCGGCACCCCTGGGCAAGGTCATTGACTCAGTGACCACGGACAGCTTCGCTGGGAACGCCAGGCGAATGAAGGCCACCAGGCCTGAAGAGCAATATCACCACGAGAAGACGATGTCATCGACATAACCGGCCCATCCAATGATCTCAAGCAGTGTGAAGCCAGTGTGTACGAAGCCGTGCAGCGAGTGCAAATCGCAGTTGCCCTCGAAAGTTGCTTCTTCGTCACCTAGCAGGATGGCAAACGCAGCGGACGACATGAGCCCCCCGATGGCGAGGCTGGAAAGGTTCCAAGACAACTGTGCCGAGAACGACCGCCTTGAGCAAAGTCGTGGCCACCAGCGCCCGGGCCACCACGTCGGCCGACGCGAAAAACCATCCCCAGCGCCACGTGGCAGCAGGGGCCACGACTTGTGGCGCACGGCCGCGGCGGACCAGAACATCTGCCGAACCCAGAGACGCCTGTGCCCGCTTAACGTGCCCACACCACGCAGCCACAACTCGGGTACCAGAGTACGCCTCGAACGCCTGGTCTATGTCTACCGTCGCGGCGGCCAGACAGCCGTCCATGGGGCACCCGCAGCGCATGCAACGTGGTGACGGCGAAGAAATTAGATCACCAACGAGCCTGTCCAATCGGCCTCGGGCATGCGATCTGTTGAACAGCTTGTGGGAAGCTCCAGTAGCTTCGAGAAGACCTCGCACAGCCCAGCCGATCACCCGCCAGCCATACGCATGTGGCATCCTTGAGATGTCCAGGATGCGCCTCCAGCGCGAGTGCCCAGGTTTCTCGCAGACTCGCTGGCCAGAGTCTGAGTAGCACTTGCTCTTGACGAGCGGGAACAAGGTGGGGGCGGCCAGCTCTGGTACTGGCCCTCGTTGAAGCCAGGCAAGTATTCCGAACAACGACCGAGCATACATGAACACGCGAACGCCTGACACGCCAAAGTCCGAGCGGACCGTCCACGAATCGTCGTCTATAGCATCTTAGAGCAGCTTGAGAAAGGCTTCCCTGGGCAGTACCAGCCATGCTTTCGAGGAGTCCTGGTCATTCACCTCGATTGCGTCACCACTCCGCGCGGCTGCGAGCATGGGTGCTTCCATGTTGCTCCAAGGCTCTGGCACCTTAGGCGGCACCAAGTGCTGGGAACATCTGTAAAGCATCCGCTGGCCATGCTGAAACACGCGGGGGTGAAGTCGAACGGCGTGGCACCTATAATTCCAGCTGCGGGCGAAGCACCTCCGAAGTGCTCCTGCCGACTGCCACTGGGGAAGTCTCCAATCCCCCAGGGTCGGAACCCAGGTGCCTTTGCCCACCGCGCGAGATCGGCATGATCAACCCCACGGAAATCCTTCCCTGAGGAAGTGCTCAACACGTGTTTGACCCAGAATTTGTTGATCCAGAGCGGCTGCCTGGCTACGACGAAGCGCGCGTTGCGCCGGAGCCACGCCCTGGCAGGTTCCGTACGAATCTGCAGGATAGCCTCTTCCACGAAACGCCTGATCATTGCGAGGCGGCCCTGAAGCAAGAATGGCACCTTGAGCGCTGGAACGCTGAGCGGCGGGAGCCGGTGAACCTTCAGAAGATAATTGATCTGCCGCCGAGTCGCTGCCTGGGCAGAAGCTCCAACAACGAACCGCTACTATTACTGCTACCGCTATTATTATGATTGCTAGTGCGACTGCTACAGCTACCACTCCTACGGCTACTAGCACTACTACTATCACCACTGCTACTACGCCAACAACAGAAACGACGACACCTACTCCGGATCCCTTAATAATCGTCCCCCGGGTCCGGTTTATTAAGGCGCCTTTTGGGGAAGCAGGGGGGTCCGGTTTATTAAGGCGTTTCTTGAAGCCGACGTTCAGGGGGGGTCCGGTTTATTAGGGCGCCTTTCGGGTACTAGCCCACGGAGTACTAACCATCATCATCCTCATCATCCTCATCATCATCATCATCATCAGCATCATCAGCATCATCATCGTCGTCATCGTCATCGTCATCGTCATCGTCATCATCATGTTCATCATCACCAACATCATCATCAACATCATCATCAACAACATGTTCAACATCATCGTCATCATCCTCATCATCGTCGTTATCACCATCATCACGATATGATGCGGCGGTGGCAATGATGGCACTTCTGATGGCGATGACGACTATCTCGGTGATGGTTTCCTCGTCGCACCCCAAGCGCGAACATCATCTTGCGCACTTAAGTGCCCCTCAGTTCTCCTTGAAGCCCGCCTTCAAGGCCGCTTTCTTCGTGCGGAAAGCTGCCCCTTTAGAGTTGTGCCAGGTCTCGCCAGCCCTTGCGTCCCCTCCCCCGCGTGTGAATATGATGACTGTCCACCCGCGGGTGGCTTTCTGCACCTCCTAGTGGCGGATCCCGAAACGTTGCGGATGAGCCGGGGGCGAGGAGGGAGGACGGGGACAGAGTGATTCGATGGAGGGGGAAGGGGGGAGGCGGAGGAGGAGCAGCAGCAGCAGGGGTGCCGTTGTCGTCGTCGTCGTCGTTGTCATTGTCGTTGTCGTGGTCGTCGTCGTCGTCGTCGTCGTCGTCGTCGTCGTCGTAGTCGGAGTCGTAGTTCTCGTATCGTCGTCGTCGTCGTCGTCGTCGTCGTCGCACTCGCAATTTTGCTGGGGGGGGGGGTCCGGAATATTAAGGCGCCCTCTGCGGGAGGGGGTCCGGAAAATTGTCGCGAAGGAAGGGGGGGTCCGGTTTTTTAGGGGGGGTCGATTATTAAGGGATCCAGAGTACTACAGCAACCGCATCTGTCATTATGGCAGCACCGACTACTGCTACAACTACTACTAGTACAACAGCTACGAGTCATACAGCAAGAACAACGACCACCACAGTTTAGCTTTGCAAGAGGCGTTTGTGGTCTGCGAGTGTGATCCGCCGCCGTTTACCTCGCTCAAGTCTTTCAGGGGATGCAAGCGTTTCTCGTCGAGGCGGTGCCCGACTTCGTTCGCTCCCTTCAGACAGCAGTGAGAGTCCGTGCTGCGGCCGATCCCTGTCCCGCGTGCATCTGCAAGCCGACGCTGAACTGCCCGCCCCTCGCCTGCTCCTGCCCTGCTGGGGAGGGGCTCCTGACGGCGGCGCCTGTCTCGTCCGCCTCTTCGTGGTGCTGGGGTCTCGGCTTCGTGCGCGGCTTCGGGGCGGGGTTCCTGGTCTCCGCTGTCTTCGTCCCCCGCGAGGTTCGTCGCGGGAGGAGGCCGTCAGCGCCTTCAGCACTCACGAGTGCGCAGGAGGAGGGCTCCTTCCACGGGGAGACCGACTTCGAGAAGGCGGCGGCTGAGCAGGCCCGTCAGGCTCGGCGGAGAGCATTAGCATCTCGCTGACGCGATGCCGATGGCGGCTGGCAGCTTCTACCTTGTTCGGTTCAATGTGCCTGGTCGAGAGATCTGGCACGAACGGCTCGTCATCCAGGGGGCTCTCATCAAGACCCCTGATGGCGACGTCTGCCACGATTTCCATGTGCTCTCCAGGGACGCCAGGGGCATCAAGCCGCTCAGCGGGCAGGGCGCCGCGGTCGACGGGATCGAGGCGGCGAGCGCGTACCGCTTCAAGCGGCCCCCCGCGGCGGTGCAGGTGTGGGGCGCGCTGCGCGAGGCGGCGGCAGGCGGTGCTGCGGCGCTCCCGCACGAGGACTTCGCGCTGGAGCTCGGCGAGGGGAATGTGATCGGGATGGCGCCTGGGCCGCTCTTTCTGCGCGACCCGCTCGCGGCCCCCGTGCCTGCCGCGGCGGGGCCGCTGGTGGCCGCGGCGCCGCCCGCGTTGGGGGCCGCCTCCGCGCCTCTCGCGCCTCCCGACCCCTTGGGGGATGCGCTGGCCGCGGCGCTCAGGCCTGGCGCCCCTCCCGGTGCTCACGCTGGAGGCACGGCCGCGCCTCCTGCGGGAGAGCACCCGAGCAACGACTTCCGCGTCCTCGCGGCGGCGAGGGGCTCGCGGGGTCGCCGCGACCGCTCCTTCGGCGACGCGCTCAAGGAGCAGACTGAGTGCGAGCGCGAGGACTGGCCCGCGCTTGGGCCTCGGACGTTGCTCTGGGTCCTCCAGTTCATGCTTCGGATGGCTGGAGGTGCCGTCGCGTGGCACACGCGGTGGCACGCCGTCATGGGCCTGGCCGAAGGCGACGAGGCGGCGAAGCAGCACGAGACCATCTGCCGCATCCTGGAGACGTCGATGGTGCACGACCAGCTCGTCATCACCGAGCTGGCCAGCTTCGAGTATCTTGCTCGGCAGCTGCAGCTGATCGAGGAGAGGGTCTACGACGAGAAGACTCGCAAGGCCGCCGCCGCGCTTAAGGGGCAGGGCAAGAAGGACTCCACGCCCCAGGACGCTCTGTCCACGGAGGTCGGCCACTTCCTGGGGATCGGAGAGACGAAGGGTAACTTGTGCATCTGCCCCGCGCTGATGCAGTTTATCGCAGAGCAGATGAGGGACGAGGCGGCGGTATCGAAGGAACGACGCAAGGCGCGTGAGGAGCGCGCCTTGCGGGCGCCATGACGCTCCCTGAGGACGCGAGCTGGGGGGGGCCAGCCCCAGGGCTGCCCAGCTCGCCGAGCCCCTGGCCCCTCGGGCCACCCCCTGGGTTGGGCCTGCCACAGGCCCCCCGCCTTCGCCAGCGGGATGCTCTGCCGCTGCCGCCCCTCGACGTGGGCGACCGTCTTCACGCCGTTAACGGTCGGCGCCCTCGCCAGCGCGCAGCTCGCGGTGCGGCTTGGCGCCGGTGGTGCAACGAGGGTATCGATGCACTCAACTGGCTCCATGATCGTTCTGCTGCGGGACGTCTCGCGGGTGAGGATGTGGTCCGCTCCCAGGCGCAGCTCGCTGTCGTCGGAGAGCTGCAATAGCATTACCATCGTTTTGAGTTGCCTCCTGGGCACAGTGAGCAACGCCAGTTTTGTGAAGCATCCCTCGCAGAGGTGCTCTCTACGACCCCAGGCTACCAGCGCGCCTCGCGGGTCAGACCCTACGACAAGGCCCTCGCGGCCTGGCCTGCGCTCTCGGGACCCCCCGTCGAGGTCAGCTCCGTCGCGCAGCAGGCCGACGCCGTCCAGTTGCAGGGTTGGAGGCAGGGTATGCTGAGATCCGCAGGCGAGGTCGAGGAGCTGCAGGTGTCGTTAGGCGCTCAGCAACCCTACGTCGACCCTCTGCTTCGCGATCCTCGGAAGTATGCTGAGTTTTTGAACGCGACGCTGCAGCGCCACATGATCGAGTGGACTGTTGCGTCACCTCCTTCTTCGCCCTACTCCGTCGGGATTTTCTTTGTCGAGAAGAACGGCGGCAAGCTGAGGTTAGTCTTAGACACGAGGGTGGCGAATACTTATTTCAAGCCTCCTCCGAACTCCGTGCTGCCTACCCCATCGGCACGGGCCTCCCTCGAGTCGTCAGGCGACTTCTATGTGGCCCAGGGGGGCATCCAGTGCGCCTTCTACCACATGGCGGTGCCGCCCGACCGCGGGGACTTCCTCCGACTGCCCACGATCTCCAACCGTTTCGTGGGCCTGAAGAACGTCGGCTCCCTGAGCGTGGGTCGCCGCGCTCTCCTGCAGCCCGTCGTGCGTTTGATGCCCATCGGCTGGAACTGGGCGCTCTACTTTTGCCAGTCGGCTCTGGTGCGCGGTATGATCGACGCGGGGATCCAGCCGAACCGTCATCTCGCCGATGGAGCCGCGCCCACCCCGCTCGCCAGTAGGAGCGACCTGGTGGCAGCAGGGTACGTTGACAACTTCTGCGCGGTGTCCCAGTCAGCCGCTTTGGCGACCGCCAAGGCTCGGGAGCTGGCGCAGACGCTGACCTCTAGAGGCTTGCCCGTGCACGACTTCACTGAGGCCCAGACGGAGGGCGTCTGCACGGGCATCCAGTTCTCGGGCAAGACAGGGATGCTGCGCGCGAGGCCCGACCGCCTCGCCCGCCTGCGGCGGGCCACCCTGGCCCTCGCGAGCCGCGGGTCTGCGTCGCGCGGGGCCCTGGCCTCTATAGTAGGTCACGCCACGTGGGCTATGATCATGCGGAGAGAGTGCCTGCCGATATTCAATGGCGTTTATCGTTTCATTCAAGTCGCGGGTCCCACTCCCATGAAGCTATGGCCCTCAGTCCGACAGGAACTGTCAGCCGTGGCCGCTCTGTTGCCGTTGATGTGAGCGTCCTCTCGCGTGCCTTGGCTAGGCGCCCTCTACGCTTCAGATGCCTCGCCGTACGGGGAGGGGGCGTGCATGAAGAAACTGGACCCCTTCGTTCTCTCGTCCACGGGCCGCGTTGCAGAGAAGTGGAGGTATAGAGTCTCGGAGGCGATTTCCGCCAGGGCCCATGCGTTCGAAGGTGGAGGAGGTGATGAGGGTGCTCAAGATGCTGCTGTCGGTTGCTCGTTGCCGTCGGACGTGCTGCTCGGGGAGGGGGGCGTCGGCTCCGTCTCGGATTTCGTCGGGGTGCCGTCGGTGCTGTACGATTCGGAAGAGTGGGTTATCATTCATTCCAGTCGTCATCGCCGTGCGGGTCTCAACATCCTGGAGTATGAGGGGGAGGCGCTCTGCTTTGCTGTTCGTCATGTCGCTCGAGAAACGGGTAACCGCAGGCATCGCATTCTATTTCTCGTCGACAATTTGGCTCTGGCTCTGAGTTGCGGCAAGGGCCGCACAGGTTCACAGCACTTGCGACATCTCCTCCGACGCTTGGCCGCTGTCAGTCAGTCTCACCACGGGTATCCGCGCGATCGTTCGATGGATTCCGAGTGGGCGGAACGTCGCAGATGGCCCCTCGCGGACGGGCTTCTTCGCGGGGCCGTGGAAGGACTTCGAAGCTGAAGCAGGCGACCAGGTCCCCGAGTGCAGCCCAGGTGCTCGACGTCCAGCGGTCTCTTCTTTACCCAGGGCTGCTGCAGTTGCTGAGGGGGGAGACCTCGTTTCTCGAGAACGCTGCGGTGACGCAGCGGGCACAGGACTCCTACCACGCTCACGCCGCCCGCGTCCACCGGTGGTGCACGTGGACGGGGCAGTCGTTCGAGACTGCCGCCAGGCTGGCCGCACTGCTGCCGGTCTTCTTCGGGAACCTCTGCCTGGGCATGTTCGACACCGCGACAGGGCGCATGACGATGGCAGCCCTTCGCCACCTATTGCCGCACTTGCTGACGGGCCCCCGCGCTCTGCCGAGAGCCGCGCGGGCTCTCGAGGGCTGGGGCCGCCTAGTGCCGCCGCAGATGCGGCTCCCGCTGCCGCGCTCGGCGATGCTCGCCGTGGTGGGCCTCCTGATCCAGGACAGGAGGTTCGCGGAGGCGGTCTTTGTGAGGCTGGCGTTCGACACCTACCTCATGCCCAGCGAGGCCTATCGCCTGGTGGCGGCCAGCCTGGTGGAGCCGCGTGCGGGGTCAGTCGACGGCCATCAGCATTGGGGCATGATCGTGAACGATGCGACGACGGGCGGCCCTGGCAAGACGGGCGTGACCGACGAGAGCGTCAACATCGACAACGCGAGCTTGTGGCCCCTCTTCCAGGGCTTGAAGCGCCACCGCGCTCCGATGGATCCGCCGTGGAGCTTCGCGCCCTCGGTGATCCGCCAGGTCTTCCGCGAGGCGTGCGCCGGGCTCGGCATCTGGGACGGCGTCTCGACCCTGTGCGCGCTCAGGCACGGGGGGGCCTCCGACGATCTCCTATCGGGCCGCCGCTCGAGGAAGGAGGTCAGGGGCCGCGGGGGGTGGGTCACCGACGCCTCCCTCAACCGCTATGCCAAGCGGTCTCGGATGCAGCAGCTCATCGCCGCGCCCCCGCAGTGCGCGGTGGCGCTGGGCAGCGCCGTGGGCGGGCGCGAGGAAGAGCTCATCTCGACGACGACGACGCGAGCGCGTTCGCTGCCGCCTCTGCCACCCGACCTGCCGGCAGCGAAGCTGCCCAAGCGGGTTCACGCCCCCCTGCTGAGCCGCAGGTGGCGCTTCGGTTGAGCAGGCTTTCCTCGCGCGCTGTCTCTCACTGCCACGCCCTGCCTCGCTTCATCTTTCTTTTGCGCGGCGCGCGCTTGAATCCCATCGACAAGGCTTGTCGCCACCGGGGCTTGGGTAGTGTTCTTTTGGACCCGAGTCGGTGCCCTACCGGCGACCTGGCTGCGCTTGGGGTCTCCCTTGTCGTCCGCGGCTGGGTTCGCAGCTCCTGCGTCGCGGGGGCGCGGTTTCGGCCTGGGCTCCCCTCGTGGTCGGTGTGCGCCAGGCCCCCCGCCAGGTCGTCGGCTCGGCCCCTCGGGCTCTCTCGCCTCAGTCCCTGTGTGCAGGCTCAGGTCAACGTTGCCAATGACGATACTCATCACCTGTTGCGAACGCTTCTCGTGTGTGTACAATGCAAAGTGCCGACGATCCTCGAGCACCCTGCTAGCAGTGCGCTATGGCACCCCCCATTTGTTCAACGACTGCTCCTGCCGGCCTCGTCGGAGGCGACGTTCGACGATTGCATGTGCGAAGGCTGCGTGCATCGAAAGTGGCGCATCGTTGGCTGGCATGTGAATAGGTTGCACAAGTTTTCCTCGCATTGCTCGTGTGCGCGTGCTAGATATGACAGATCTGGTGAGTTTCATCTCGGGCCTCTTGGGCTTCCTCACCTGGACGCGGCCCAAAGGGCCCAAGCTCGCAGGGCCCCGAAGCTCGTCGGTGTGCACGCCGTGCTAAACAGTGCACGTCGTTTAGCCGCAGTCGCCAAGATCTGTAAGGCGATCACGTCGCGTTGATTTCTGTTTTGTTTTTGGGGCGGCCTCGGGGGCCAGACATACCAAGCTAGCATGTGTGGTACCGTTTTGTGCTCAGCATGCCTGTGGCCTCGGAGCGCCCTCGGCCCCTTGCAAACAAACAAAAAGTAACGTCTGGCCTGAAACCGCCCCTACATTTAGCTCTGCAAGAGGCGTTTGTGGCCTGCGAGTGTGGTCCGCCGCCGTTTACCCCGCTCAAGTCTTTCCCTCCCCCCTCCCCCGCCTTTCATTATTTTGTCCCGTTTTGTGCCCAGCATGCTTGTGGCCTCGGGGCGCCCTCGGCCCCTTGTACAAAAAGTAACGTCTGGCCTGCGCCCGCCCCCCACACTAATATTATAGCCACTACTATTACACCACGACTACCACTACTACCGCTACTAACACTACTAACGCTACAAACTACTATTAGTCATGCTACAACCGCTGCTACCACAACTACTACACTTTACATTTCTATTACAGTAAAAACTACCACTCGTACTACCAGTAGCCGTAGTGCTACTACCAGTACTACTACTCTTACCCTTACTACTACAGCTACGACTACTACTACTACTACTACTACTACTACTACTACTACTACTTCTACTTCTACTTCTACTTCTACTTCTACTTCTACTACTACTACTACTACTACTACTACTACTACTACTACTACTACTACTACTACCACTACCACTATCACTACTATACTACTACCACACCCACTACTACTCTAACTACTACTTTTTGTTTTACTACTAATACTAGACTACTACTTACTATAATACTACTACTTATACGATTACTACCACTTAGAACAACAAGACACACACCACTACAACAATTTTACTACTACTACTACTACTACGATTACTACTACTACTACTACTACTACTACTACTACTACTGCTACTACTACTACTACTACTACTACTACTACTACTGCTACTACTACTACTACTACTACTACTACTACTACTACGACTTCTACTTCTACTACTACGACTACTGTTACGAATCTTAGAGAAAACACTACGCGACCGAGGAGCCCCACAAACTCAATTTAAATACCATGTGTTTGCTTAAGTTGATAGTATATGCGCAATTATGCGTTCTGAGCCCTCGTTGCGAATGTTCCCCTGTATGTCATCCAGCGCCATATTGCTTGAACCTCCTCTCTCCCTGGCCATTTATCCTCCATCGAGGACAGATTCGGGCCAGCCAGCGGCCGCGATGAGGGGCCACCCCCTGCGCACTCCGTCTGGCGTCGAGAAAGCGCCACGCTTGCTATGCCCTGGACGACCGTCGTGCATAGTGGCCGCGGTGAGGGACCACCCCCTGCGCACCTTGTATGATGTCGAGAAAGTGCCACGCCTGCTATGCCCTGGACGACCGTCGTGTATAGCGCCCGCGGTGAGGGACCACCCCCTGTGCACCCCCTACGGTGTCGATAACATGCAGCGCCTGCTATGCTCTGGACGACCGTCGTGCATAGCGGCCGCGCGAAGGGACCACCCCTTGCGCACCCCCTTATGGTGTCGAGAAAATGCCACGCCTGATTTGCCCTGGGCGACCGTCGTGTATAGCGGCCGCGCTGAGGGACCACCCTCTGCGCACCCCCTACGGTGTCGAGAAAGTGCCGCGCCTTCTATTCCTTGGACGACAGTCGTGTATAGCGGCCGCGCTGAGGGACCACCCCCTGCAGACCCCCTATGGTGTCGAGAAAGTGCCACGCCTGCTATGCCCTGGACGACCGTCGTGCATAGCGGCCGCGCTGAGGGACCACCCCCCGCGCACCCCCCATGGTGTCGAGAAATTGCAACGCTTGCTGAGCCCTGGACGACTGTCGTGTATAGCGGCCGCGGTGAGGGACCACCCCCTGCGCATCCCCTATGGTGACGAGAAAGTGCCACGCCTGCTATGCCCTGGACGACCGTCGTGCATAGCGGCCGCGGTGAGGGACCACCCCCTGCGCACCCCCTATGGTGTCGAGAAAATGTTACGCCTGCTATGCCCTGGACGACCGTCGTGTATAGCGGCCGCGGTGAGGGACCACCCTCTGCGCACCCCCCTAGGCCACGCCTTCTATGCCCTGGACGACCGTCGTGCATAGTGTCCGCGGTGAGGGACCACCCCCGGCGCACCCCTCATGGTGTCGAGAAGTGCCACGCCTGCTATGCCGGGCCTGGGACGTCGTGCACAGCGGCCGCGGTGAGGGACCACCCCCTGCGCACCCCCTATGGTGCCGAGAAAATGCAGCGCCTGCTATGCCCTGGACGACCGTCGTGCATAGCGGCCGCGGTGAGGGGCCACCCCTTGCGCACCCCCGATGGCGTCGAGAAAGTACCACGCCTGCTATGCCATGGGCGACCGTCGTGCATAGCGGCCGCGGTGAGGGAACATCCCCCCCGCACCCCCTATGGCGTCGAGAAAATGCAGCGCCTGCCATGCCCTGGACGACCGTCGTGCATAGCGGTCGCGCTGAGGGACCACCCCCTTACTTTCTGCACTTTTTTTTGTTTTTAATATTTTGCTTTTTTTTTTTTTCTCTTTGCACCTTGTTATTGCTTCACACCCCTTATGGTGTCAAGAAAATGCCACGCCTGCTATGCTCTGGACGACCGTCGTGTATAGCGGCCGCGCTGAGGTACCACCCCCTTGCACACCCCCCATGGCGTCAAGAAAGTGCAACGATTGCTATGCCCTGGACGACCGTCGTGTATAGCGGCCGCGCTGAGGGACCACCTCCTGCGCACCCCCTATCGTGCCACGCCTGCTATGCCCTGGACGACCGCCGTGCATAGCGGCCGCGGTGAGGGACCACCCCTTGCGCACCCCCTATGGTGTCGAGAGAGTGCCACTGCTGCTTTGCCCTGGGCGACCGTCGTACACAGCGGCCGCGCTGAGCGAGCCGCGCTGAAGGGGACCACCCTAGCCACCGTGGACCCCCTGCCCAACCCGTATGGTGTCGAGAAAGTGCCCACGCCTGCTGTGCTTTCTTCCGATCCGTCGTGCATAGCGGCCGCGGTGAGGGACCACAGCCTGCGCACCCCCTATGGTGTCGAGAAAATGCTACGCCTGCTATGCCCTGGACGACCGTCGTGTATAGCGGCCGCGCTGAGGGACCACCTCCTGCGCACCCCCTATGGTGCCGAGAACATGCCACGCTTGCTATGCCCTGGACGACCGTCGTGCGTTGCGGCCGCGCTGAGGGACCACCCACTGCGCACCCCTTATGGTGCCAAGAGAATGCGACGCCTGCTATGCCCTGGACGACCGTCGTGCATAGCGGCCGCGCGGAGGGACCACCCCTTGCCCCCCCCCTTACGGTGTCGAGAAAATGCCACGTTTGCTTGTTTGTCCTCGCCTTTTGCTGCGCCTCCTGGTTCTGTATGTGTCTTCCTTGCCTGTGAGCTTCTTTCTGACATACTGTGCTTTTTTTGGCTCTTCCTTCTGTTTTTTTCTTTTTGGGTGCTTGTTATGCCTCTTGTTGGCTGTCTTGCTGTTCGTTGTCCTGTTTGCCTTTTTTTTTTCTTCCTCTAGTTGTTTTGTATACAGTTTCTTGTTTTGTTCTTTTGTTCTTTATTGTGTTTCATTGGGTATCTCTGTTTTCTTTGCCATCTGTGTTTTTCTTGCGTGTTTTCATACTTTTTGCTTTGCTTGTTTCCTTTGTTTGTTGTATCTCCGTCTTATTTTATGCTTGTACTTTTTTTTTTTTCATTTTTCGTGTGTTGCCTTTTCTTTTTTCTTCTGTTTTTTTTTTTTGTTTCTTTTTTGTGGCCTGGCACCGACCGTCGTTCATAGCGGCCGCGCTGAGGGACCACCCCTGCGCACCCCCTATGGTGTCGAGAAGGTGCCACGCCTGCTATGCCCTGGACGACAGTCGCGCATAGCGGCCGCGCTGAGGGACCGCCCCCTTGCGCAATCCTTTCGGCGTCGAGAAAGTGCCACGTTTGCGATGCCCTGGACGACAGTCGTGTACAGCGGCCGTGCTGAGGGACCACCCCCTGCGCACCCCCTATGGTGCCGAGAAAGCGCCACGCCTGCTATGCCCTGGACGACACGCGTGCATAGCGGCCGCGCTGAGGGACCACCCCTTGCGCACCCCCTATGGTGTCAAGAAAATGCCACGCCTGCTTTGCCCTGGGCGACAGTCGTGTGTAGTGTCTGCGCTGAAGGACCACCCCTTGCGCACCCCCGATGGTGTCGAGAAAATGCAACGCCTGCTATGCCCTGGACGACCGTCGTGCATAGCGGCCGCGGTGAGGGACCCCCCCCTGCGCACCCCCTATGGTGTCGAGAAAATGCCACGCCTGCCATGCCCTGGACGACCGTCGTGCATAGCGGCCGACGACGAGGACCACACACCTGCGCATCTCCCTATGGTGTCGAAGAAATGACCACGCCTGCTATGCCCTGGACGACCGTCGTACATGGCGGCCGCGCTGAGGGACCACCCCTTGCGCACCCCCTATGGTGTCGAGAGAGTGCCACTGCTGCTTTGCCCTGGGCGACCGTCGTGCACAGCGGCCGCGCTGAGGGACAACCCCCTGCACACTTCCTCTGGTGTCGAGAAAGTGCCACGCCTGCTATGCCCTGGGCGACCGTCGTGCATAGCGGCCGCGCTGAGGGACCACTCCCTGCGCACCCCCTATGGTGCCGAGAAAATGCCACGCCTGCTATGCCCGGGACGACCGTCGTGCATAGCGGCCGCGCTGAGGGACCCCACCCTTGCGCACCCCGTACGGCGCCGAGAAAGTGCCACGTGTGCGATGCCCTGGGCGACCGTCGTGTATAGCGGCCGCGCTGAGGGACCACCCCCTGCGCACCCCCTCTGCTGTCGAGAAAATGCCACGCCTGCCATGCCCTGGACGACCGTCGGGTATAGCGGCCGCGCGGAGGGACCACCCTCTGCGCACCCCCTATGGTGTCGAGAAAATGCCACGCCTGTTATGTCCTGCTGAGCTGTGCTGACTGAGCATTGCTGTTGTTGAAGTTGTCTCTTGCGATGCTCCTCCGGAGCCTTTTCGGCTCTGGCGGCCCCGACGAGAGGGCGGAGGGGCTGCTTAGGGCATTAGTCGGGCAGGTGCGCAGCTACCGCTTGCCTGGCCCGCTTGTGAGGAAAGAATATCTTCACTTTTTTTAATTTTCCCCTTTTTTTTTTCCTTCTTTCTGGCTCCTTATCGTTTTTGTTATGTTTTTTCTTTCTTCGTTTTCTTTCACTTCAATATTGGTAGCGGAGCTACCGAGCGGGTTCGATCCACGGCACGGTATCCGTCGCTGGGGCGCGACGGGTGTAGCCACGGTGTGGTTGCCATGGTTGTGGGATGTTGAGGCTGTTTTGTTTTCATTTCTTCTGCGTCGGCTCGCCTTCGAACCAGAATTTATTGGTTGCCCCTGCGAGCAAGATGTCTGGACCCTGTACGGGTGCGGGGGGGCGCAGGGATGTATGTAGCCGCCGCGGCTGCGGCGGGGGACGATACCACGCAGCGGTGGTTTCACGACTGGGACCCTTGGGCAGCAACCCAAGGGGAAGCGGTGCGGCGCGCCGAGCCTGAAGTTCCTTCTGGAGGCGGCGCCTCCGAGGCCCGCGGAGCGGGCGGAGACGGATCATTGCGATCCAGATGGTGGGGCGGTGCCTCATGGGGGGACGGCGTCTCCTGGTGGACCCCACAACCGTGGGGAAGCAGCGAAAGCTGGAGTGGCAGTTGGGGTTCGTTGAGTGGGCAGGGCACTCAACCAGAACCCGAGGTTTGGGATGCGCGCTGCACCTCCGGAGGGTTGGGAGGTGATGGGCAGCGTGCTTCTGCGGGTTGGTCCTGGCAGGTCCGCCCCTGGTCTGAGGAGTGGGGGCAGCCTCCAGAGACGAGCGCGGGCCAGTACTGGCTGGACTACGCCTGGGCTGACGACTGGGGACAACGCGCCTGGCATCCACGGTCTAGCGGTTACGGCGGGACCTCAGGACAAGAACGCGGCGACGATAAGTTCGTGCCCGAATGGGACGGGAAGGCCGTGCCTCTGAGGACGTACGAACGTCGCGTGAAGATCTTCGAGCTGAACACGGCCATCCCTCCCGAGCGTCGGGGTGGGCGACTTCTCTCGAGACTCAAGGGGGACGCGGAAGCCAAAACGGAGAACCTCGATCCCGAGAGCCTCGTTAGGCCGGACGGCGTCCGGGTGTTGTTACGCTACCTCCATGAGAGACACGACCAACAGGAGACGTTGAAGGTCGGTACGCTCGTAGACGATCGAAAAGCTTAGCCGAAATGCTGGCGAGGAGGTCCTGGACTTCGAGACGCGGTATGAGGCCAAGGTGCGCGAGCTCGAAGAGTCGATGGAGGAACCGCTCAACAGGCATTTGAAAGCCCACTACTTCTTGAAGAAACTGCGCGTGGGCGGCGACGAGGAGAGCCAGATCATCACTGGTGCTGGCAACGAGCTGGTTTACGAGAAGCTCCGCGATTCGGCTAAGGCTTGCATTCCCCGCGTCTCCATGTTGAGGACCCGGGCGGCGGCGCCATTCAGCGGAGTCAACCGCGAGTACGTGAACAGGAATCGGCGGAGGCCGGGTAAACCTCTGGGCAGGGGCGGTGCCCGAAAGGTTCACGCAACCGAGAACGCCGAAGCCGAGGCTGAGGGCGACGGCGCCGACGCCGCGGGCTTCGGCACATCCGCTGAGGAGGATGGCGGCTACGAGGAGCCTGATTCGGAGGTGGGGGCGGACGTGGACCCGAGTATCGCGGAGAACGTTATGGTGCCTGAAGAGCTCCAGGCGTTCCCCACAGAAATCGAAGTGCTCATGGCGCAGGCTAAGAAAGCACGCGCCGAGGCCGAGAAGGCGCGTGACTTCTACCGCGGACCTGGCGGCAGGGCTGGCGGAGGCCGAGGTGCCGATTCCGAGCGCGTCAGGAAGCTCAAGCTGACGCTCCCGTGTAAGCGATGTGGCAGGCTGGGCCACTGGAAGGACGATCCCGAGTGCCCCCGGGCGCCCGGGAAGGCCGGCGCGGCTGGGAAAGCGGCTGGCGCGGAAGGCAAGGGCACGTGGGTCGTGGCCCGCGTGGACAAGCCCGCGGAGCGGGAGGTTGACTTGGCGGAGCCAGCGGCGCTGGCGGCGGAGCGCGGAAAAGGACCTCAAAACCCCTCCTCGCTCCTTTTCTCCCCCCCTTCCATTACGGAGGAGTAGGAGCAGGAACGTGGGCAGGAGGAGGAGAAAGCTCCACCGACGGGGAAGAGCGAGAATGCCACGAGCCGTGTGCCAGCCGGTGCGACAGTCCCAGCCGGCGCGACAATCCCAGCCGGTGCGACAAAGGGCCAGCCACTTCGAAGAAAGACCAGCTGCCGGAGGCAGTACCTGGTGCGACGATAATCGAGCTCCGCGGGACAGAGGAGAGTGTTCAGGCCTTTTCTCCATGTTCCTCCCCTCCTTCTTCCAACCTTCAAGCCGCCACAGGACATCCGATGTCCGTGCTCGTAGCAGAGACGGGTGACGCCGTCTGGCTGATCGTCGTGGACACGGCGTGTGCTAAGTCCGTGGCAGGGCTCCGGTGGTACCGGCGCCTGGCCGTTTACGTTGGGAAGAGTTGGGGCATCGAGCTCGAAACCGTCGCGGAACGCGAGCCGTGCCGCTTCGGACCCGGGAAGACGATCTACAGCTCCCAGGCGCTGTTGCTGCCCATGGAATGGGACGGCAAGGGAGCCGTGATTAGGATCAGTTTGGTGGACGAGGACGTACCACCACTGATTTCGGGCGGAACCCTGAAGGCCCTCGAGGCCCACATCCACATGAAAGAGGCCGAGATCACACTTGGTGCGATCAGCAAGTCCAGGCACAAACTTAGGGAGTTGCCGTCGGGGCACCTGGCCATGGCTGCCGTCACCTATGGGCCTGGCGGCCCAGGGGCAGGCGCTAAAGAAGCCGTGTGCCGTTGCCGGGCCGGGGCTGAGATCGCGCTCTATGGGCGCGGGCACGGATCTGCGCACGAGGCCGTGCGTCGTGCGCTCTATACGGACGGCCGGCCGGATGACGATGACGACGACGAGCTGGCTGCGACAAACGCGACCGCAGCCCCTGTCGGCCCAGGAGCGGGACAACGAACCCGAGCTGGTGCCATCTTCGGTGCCTCTGGGACGCGCGCGCGTGCCGATGCCGCCATGGCGCCCGATTGCCGTGCAGTGCCGCAGCGGGGCTGCGAGGGCGAATGTGGCCATTCGACTGGTATTCATGGCCTGGAAGGCCTGGTATCAGCAGTTGTTGGTGGACTACTTGGAGCGGGAGGTCCAAACCCTCCGTCAGAGGGAGGAAGGGCCGCGAAACATCTGGCAGATGCGGAAAGCAGAGCTGGTTACACTGGCTATGCAGGAACTCGGCTGGCCGAGGGACCGCGCGGAGGCGGAGACCGTTGGTCAGTTAAGGCTTGCGCTTCGAGAGAAGAAGAGCGAAACCAAAGCCTCGGAGGAGGAAAAGGACGATCTTCGAACAACCCTCCCGAAAGGTCTCGCGAACATGAGGCTGGCGGAGCTGCAGGAGGAGGCCGCAGTGCGGGAGATGCCGCTGACACGGTCGAACCTGCACCACAAAAAAAGGGAAGAGATTCATCGAGAGTCAGGCAGCAGCTTTTTTCTTTTTTGTTCTTTTTTCGTTTTTTTTCTTTCTTAGTTTTCTTTTGGTTCGCTCGTTTTTCGTCATTCTTTTTTCTCTCGCTTTCTCGTTTTTTTTCTAGTTTTTCTTTTTTCGTTTTTTTTTTTTTTTTTCGTCGTGAGCGAAAGCCGGGCGCAGACCGATTGGATTCGGATCCCTGTGGACGGCTCGAGAAAAACGACTCCTGTCCAGAAGAGGGAGTCGACCGGGCTGAAGACGGAGGAGAGCATGCAAATGGATTCCAGCAGTGGGCTTGCCGAGCCGTCAATCGGTTCAGCGGACGCGCAGGGGGTGCGCCCAGTGTCGGCGGCAATGCGAGCACGACTAAAGGGTCCCGCCGCCACGGCTGTGCGGAAAGCATGTCTGGGCGTCGCCTCGACATGGCGGATCGGCGCAGCTACTCTCGGGCTGGCTTGAGGAAACTGGGGGCGGGCAGTGGGCCCGTCACCGTTGGGGGACGGACCGCGTGGACGTGGTCGAGTTCTTTGGAGGCGGCAGTGAGTTCAGCCGCGTCGGTTCCAAGAGTGGCTGGTGGTGCCTCCGGCGCTGGGACGCGATGTGCGGAGGCGACCTCGCGCAGGAGTCCGCGCAGGTGGAGGCCTTAGGTGATTCTGACAGAGGCGCGACCGAGGCTGGCTGTGGTGGAGCTCCCTGGCTCCGCCGTGGGCGGTGCCCAACGCGCTGTTCACCAGAGCAAAGCCGATCATCAGCGGCAACGAGCCGAGCGACGACGGCAGCGGTCGCTATTGGAGTTTGCTCGGAAGGTGTTCGAGGTGCAAGCGAAGAGCGGCGGGCGCGCCCTGGTGAGGAATTCGTCCGCCATTCCAGCGGTGGAGGCACTCCCTTCGGTTGAGGTGGTCAAGGGTGGCCTGTGTGCGAGAGGCGCGACGGGTCAGCCAACGTGGTGGGCAACAAATTGCCCTGAGATCGCAGCGGTGCTGCGGCGAGAGTGTTCCGTGGTGCGCGAGCGTCGCTCGGGGGTGCGAGACGGTGTCACGCCAAGCACCGGGCGACATTCCTTAACGCTCGGAGTGCTCCGAGGGCTCAAGCGACATCTGACGCGCGTGGAGCCTGAACGTATCGGGTGGCGCGGGCGGCTCCCCGGAGCACGGCCTTCAGGTCAGGGTCGCAGTGTTCGCGATGGGCGCGCGACGAGACCCGAAATCGGATCAGCATCGTACCCCGCAGGCTTCGGAGAGGCCGACAGCGGGAACGCGACCCCTGAAGGTATTACGTTTACGTTTCCAGAAACTCCGATGGGCAAGTCGATGGCCCAGCGGATGACGCCAGAGCTTCGTCGGAACTTGCGTCGGCTCCATTTGAACACGGGACATGCGAGTCCCGAAGATTTGGCTAGGTTGGTGGCCAAGGCTGGCGGCTCAGAGGTGGCGATCGCAGGAGCCAGAGCACTTCGGTGTTCTAGCTGCGCGGACCGCCCGCGAGCAAGGCCCCCGCGGCCTGCGCGGCTTCGAGAGGACGACCTGACCTTCAACGAAGTGGTGCAAGCAGACCTGTTCAAGATACCTGACCAGAGTGGAACAGGCTGGTGGTTCCTGTTGGTGCAGGACGTGGCGACGGGATATTGCACGATCGGGTTGGTTAGTGCACATAGCAGCGAGGAGCTATGGGAACAGTGCGAGCGCTTGTGGCTCTGCTGGGCAGGACCACCAGATCAGTTCGTGACAGACAACGAGCGGGGGCTTGTCAGTAGGAGTTTCGTGGATGCCCTCTCCAGGAGTGGCACCGCGTACGACCCTACGGCGGTGTACGCGCCATGGCAGACGGGCAGAGTGGAGCGGAAAATCCAGGAGGCCAAGAACGTGATGAGGAAAACGATCCGACACGGAGCCTACGCTTGGATCGAGGACGTGCGAACTCTCGCGTGGGAGGCGGCATCTGCCCTCAACCATTTCCCAAGACAGTGTGGGTACAGCCCGTCGTTGCTTCTGTTTCGACAAAAGATGAAGCTTGTCGGCGAGTGCTGGCACGAGGGTAAAGCGGTGACCTATCACCCTTGTGTGGCCGAAGAGGGCGATCCGCTGACACGTCGACTCAAGATACGTGAACACTGTCAGCAGTCGCTCATCAAGACCCGCAGTCAGGAAATGGCGCGGAGGGCGGTGGCCGCGAGGAGTCGCGGTGCCCCAGCGGAATGGACGGAAGGCGAGCGCGTGTTCTTCTTCCGGCCCTACCGCACAGAGCGTGGTCGGAGGGTTAACGAAACGGAATGGTGCGGACCAGCGCTGGTATTCGGAAGGCGCAACGACAACGTGTGGGTCCAGTACGGGGGAACACCGTTTCTCGTTGCGCCAGAACATTTGAGGCCTCTGAGTCCAGAGGAGCAACACCTGGCGGAGGATGCTGACCTCGCGCGGTCGTTGGACGAGATCCGGCAGGCCATGAGCCGCGAGGAGTTTGAGGACTTCACTGGCTTGAATGCAGGGCCCGAGGAACTAGCTGCTGCGGACGGACTCTCTCAAGGCGGGGAATCCGAGCAGGAACCGGAAAGCGCAGGAAACCAAGGGGTGGTCGAGGTGGACCTTCCCGCGCCGACCAGGGAGGCCCCCGGGGAGGAGCCATCAGCCGAGGCTCAAGGCAGCGGGTTGCCCCGTGGCCTGCCGCGTGAGTTGGGGCGTTTCATTTCCATGCCAGGCTGGCGCGTGAGTGATCGGGGCTGTCCAGTACGCAGCCTCGGTGAGGCTTGGGCCCGGGTCACCTTAGATGCGCGATTCCAGCTCGAAAAGTGGCCTCTACGGACGACGCGCGAGAAACACGGCGGCGAGCGGCGCTGCACTGAGCATCGGGTCCGGTGGGCCCAGCTGACCAACCCCAGAGAATTACTGCGGCCGGCAGCGGACCGCATGCTCGTGGTGTTCGAGGATGAGAAGAAACGTCAGCGGGACCCAGCGTTGGAGACGGTCGAGACACCCGCTGCGGTGCGGCGGACGGGCGAAGGCCCGAGCGACACCAGTAACCGGGCCCACCATGTGATGACGGCGTACCACCGTGGGACGGGGTCCGCGCTGCTGGACCGAAAGACACAAGATCGCGAGCTTAAGTGGGACGAAGTAACACCCAGGGACCACGAGGCGTTCCGAGCCGCGGTGGAGAAGGAATGGGACTCCTGGCTCCGATACAAATGTGTGTCTGTGCTGGAGCCAGAGGCTTCCGAGGAGGTGGTTCGGACAGTGGACCGGAGTCGGATCCTTGGGAGCGACATGAAGCTCAAGGATAAGAATGCCGTGTTGAGGACGCCCGAAAATGATCTGCCACTCAAGGCTAAGGCCCGATTGTGTGTGCACGGCCAGCACGATCCCGACGCGAAGCTTGGCACGGTCAAGACGGACGCTCCCGCGGTGCAGCGGTCTGGGTTCCATGCTTTTCTGCAGTTGGCAACTAACCTGGGGTGGCTACCCCGAATGGCCATCGGTGACATCTCGAGCGCGTTCCTGCAAGGCGAGCCACGCAAGGGGCAGGAACCATTATACATGCGGCAACCACGGGGTGGATTGCTTGGACTTGAACCAGGACAGCTGCTTAAGATAGAAAAGGGCATCTACGGGCTGCCCGACGCACCGCGGGCGTGGTTTAACACGTTCCGCAAGGCGATGGTCGAGGAAATGGGGTGGAAGCAACTGCAGCTCGATGTAGCCTTCTTCTGTTTCTATAGCGGCGACCGCTTGGCAGGTATGCTTATCGCGCACGTCGACGACTGCATGTTGGCACACGACGGCAGTGCCGAGATGCGTGCCAAGGAGGCCAGGCTGCGCGAATGTTTTCCGTTTGGGTCCTGGACAGTGGTCGCGCAGCAGGCCGGGGGCGATGTGTGCACCGGTCGTCGAATAAAGGTTGACGGTTCCTGCGTCGAGGTGGGGATGCCAGAGTTTGTCGAGGGGGGAGTGGAGGAGGCGAAGGTCGACCGTCAGGCAAGGGGCGAGGGCCCTGTGAGCCCCCTCGCGAAAGCGGAGTTTCAGTCAGCGATGGGGTCGCTCCACTGGTTGGCGAGCCAGTACCGCCTCGACATAGTTTACGAGACAGACCGTTTCCAGAAATTGCAAATGGCACCCACCTGGTCTGACGCAAGGGAACTGAACAAATGTATCCGAGACGTGAAAGCCAGTGTGGGCGTGCGGCTTCGAATCGTTCCCATCAAAGGGAGGATGGGCATTGGTTGTTGGCGCGATTCGTCTCTGCATGGGAACGTCAGCGAGCTAGTTGAGGGAGACGAAGACCTCAAGCGGTTCGATCGCCATAAGGTGAGGTCGCAGGCTGGCGCGGTGGTGGCAGCCATCGACCACGATTGCCTGGGGCAGGACGAGCTGCCAATATCCATACTGGATTGGCGGAGCCGTGCCAGCCACAGGGTGGCAACGTCGACGTTGTCGGCAGAAGCGTCGGCGTGCTTAGAAGGCCATGGCATGGCCTATTATATGCTGGCGTTGCTGTGTGAGGCAACCAACGGTTGGAGCAATGCTCCCGTCGTGGAGTTCGGTGAAGATGAGATGCCTCTCACGGCATTCACCGACTGTCGTAGTTTGTACGACCACGTGAAAGTCGAAGGGAACATCCCCGACGACCGACGCGATGCTGCGCGGCTCGCTGCGCTAAAATCGTTGGTCTCGTGTGGGCCGCAACGGGATGAAGAAGAGGCGGGGCTCAGGTGGCCCCCGGGGATTGAGCGAATGGGTTAGGGAATTTATGGAACAAAATCGCACGAGGGTCCATGAGGAGAGTGCCCAGGCAATCCGGAGGAGTCAAGGGGCGAAACGCCCCCCGGAGGGGGTCTCACCTCAAAATCGGCGTCCGTTTGCATGCCCTGCTGGTCCGAGCCCGGGGCCATTGCGTAAAACTTTTTGCGCGGAGACAATAAATCGCACCCGGCTTGATGATGCCAGCTTGAATGCCGGCGCGCGTACGGAGGCTCGAAGTGGGGTTTCATCAACATTTTTTGTCTCCGTGCCCAGCGCCGCTGTCTGCGCTCAAGCGGACATTGCACTGCAGGAACGCTGCGCGGCGGGAGGCCACGCGGACGCGATGGGCTCGCGCGAGGGGCGCCGCAGCCGCCGCCGAGGAGAGGAAAGCCCGCGGCGCGGGAAGGAACCAAATCAGACGCCAGGGCGGTCGAAGCCCACCCGGAGCCGCAGCCGTGACAGGCGCGAGGAGGCTCGCGGGAGACCGCTGGGCGCGAAGAGGCCGGCGGAGCCAACGGAGCTGGCGGAGCCCGCGAGGGTCGAGCGGAGGGCGACGCCTCCGAAGCGCACAGGCTGCGGAGACGGCGGCGGCCCAGTGTGCTTCACCAGGCGCCACTTCGGAGGTGACGGGGGGGGCGTCAACGAGTGCCCCTCGGAGCACGCGGCGCTGAAGTTGCCCGACCAGTTCATGGTCTTCACGCCGATGGAGGTGGGCAAGTTGTCGAACTTGGATTGGAATTTGTAGTTGTCCAACTTCTTCCGGTTTGCATGCCCTGGGGCGCTCGTGCCCGGCAAGTTCAGCGTCGAGGAGCTGGCTCACCGCTGGAACAACGTGCCCCATCAAGACGGTAGGATATACATGCGCTGGACGTTGGTAGAACACCTACTTAAAACGTACCCGCTCGCGGCAACGTATTGGCAGGCTGCGACGCAGCGGAGGTTGATGACCAGCGCCCGGCCGCCTGCTGCGGGCGGAGGGAACGCGGGCCCTGAAGATTCATATTCGGAGGGCTCCGACTCCAGCTCGGATAAGGAAGGCGACCCGCCAGAGGTCGGCGCGGAAGCGCGGGCCGGCGCCGAGGCTGATCGCAATGAAACGCCCCGCTCGGCGCGGCGCGCCAAGGAGGAAAATGAGTCGGAGGAGGGCGACCCGTCGCCAGGCCGACGCACTCGGCGACTCCCTGCGGACCGCAGCCCATCGCCGGAGACGCGCGGCGAGGAACGCAAGGGTGGAAAAGGTTCCAAGGGAGAGAAGGGCAAGAAGGGAAAAGGTGAGAAGGGCTCGAAGGGTGAGAAGAGCAAGGGCTACAAGGGCGGCAAGGCCAAGAAGGGTCAGGGACAAGTCCCGCCGCCGGGGTCGATCAGCAGCGAGACCCTGGAACCGGACGTATGCCGGTTCTGCTTCAAGCAGGGCCACTGAGGCAACGAGTGCCCAGCATGCTACCAGGACGGCACGCCCAAGGAGCACTGAGGGCGCTCACCAAGCGGGGCCGGGCCGTTTTTGGTCCTCCGGGTCTGGCCTCGGACTAGCGGCGGTGCCGCTGCGCGAGCGGCGCTCGCAGATACACGGACGCATCAAAGGCGCGTCGGTGGCCACGTTGGTCTGCAGTGAGCCCGGTCGACGGTGTCGGCCGGGCGGGGTACCCGCAGGGCTCTGGAGGGAGCTGCGGAGGTAGCAGTGTTGAAGTTGTCTCTTGCGATGCTCCTCCGGAGCCTTTTCGGCTCTGGCGGCCCCGACGAGAGGGCGGATGGGGCTGCTTAGGGCATTAGTCGGGCAGGTGCGCAGCTACCGCTTGCCTGGCCCGCTTGTGAGGAAAAAGTAGATTCACTTCAATAGCTGTGCTGTGCTGCGCTGTGCTGTGTTGTGCTGCGCTGCGTGAGAAGGGGAAGATGGAGGCGAGGCGAGGGAGCGCGGGTGCGACGAGGCATGGAAGAAACCATAGCCCCACTAAGCCTGTGGGGAACTACAACCAAGACAACAGTTACTACAAGCGCCACTACTATTATTAAGAATATACGAGTACAACAACCACTATTGCCACGATTGCTGTTACTGCTATTGATATTATTACTATTAGGGTTGCACTGCGACGAAAAGCATCGCGTCCCCACGTCCTCTCTACAATCCCCCTCTCGTTTCTCTTCCTTTTCCTTTTTCCCCTCCACTAGTTTTTTTTTTGCATTTCTGAAATTTCTGGAATGTTTGGGGTTTGTGGAATTTCTGCAAGTTCCGGAATTGTTAGGATTTCAGAACTTTCTCCTAATCTGCGGCAGCAAGAAATTCCGCAAATTACAAACGTTTCCACAAATTCCAGACATCCCAAATATTCCAGGAACTCAAGAACTTCCAGAAACTCTAAGGATTCCAGAAATCCAAAGAATTCTAGAAATTCCAGGAATTCACGGAATTTCAGACATTCCAAGAATTCCAGATATTCCTGACAATAGCAGTCCGCCGGGGCCTCGCGCAGTTTTTTTCTGGAAGGAAAACAGACGCCCCCCCTCTTCCGAGATTATCAAATCCTTTTTTCGCATTGCAATTTGAACCATCGTCCATCCGAAATATGAGCCCGTACCACCCCGGCCGAGCTGGCACCGGCCTTCCCCGCCATCCCTTGCAAAACATACTTTGCGCGCGCACTCGTTCATAACAAAAAAAAAAAGCACATGCGTTTTCCCCAAATCCTTGCAACAGCGTGACGACATGCACGCGCGCGCGTCGTCGCGCGCGCATGCCGGGATCCTTCAAAACATTTGGCTTTGCGATGATTTCAAAACCGGGTGTCCAAAAACATGAAGAAACAAACGATTTCGCAACGCTGATGTACAACAAAAGCTCGCGCGTGCGCTCTTGCGAATTCTGAAGGACACCATGGTGTGCATCTTCTTTTTTCGTGAAATTTATGCAATGTTTACATGCACACACATATATATATATATATATATATCTATATATATATATATATATATATATATTAAAAAAAGGCATCGCGCGCGGGCGTCGAAATCGTTCGACCGCCTTTGCGCGCGTTCTGTCGCGAGAACCCATTGCAGGAGAGGGGGCGAAGTGCGCGTCGTCGCGCGCGCGTGCCAGGATCCGTCAAAAACTGGTCGTTTCGTGACGATGTTTTCAACCGAGTGTCCAAGCAACATGCAAAAACACATGGCGTCGCAACGGCAGTATCTAAAAAGCGCCCTCGCGCATTGGCCGCGCGCGTCGGCCGCGCCCGCGTGCCGAACTCACCCCAAAGCTTTCAACGACGCAAGGGCGCCGTCATCGACGCGGGCGCGATCAGCATCGGCGCCCGCGCTGGCCGCGCCTTCGTCGTTGCAAACATCGTCGCCAGCATCGCTATCATCATCATCGCGCGTTCCGTTGTCGACGTTGCCGCGATGCCGTGCCCGCCCCAAGTCGCCGACTCGCAGCGAAGCGCCGGCTGGGATGCGCCCGACGGTCAGTGCCGCCGCGGCCGCGTCGGCGGCGCCGAACTACCCGGCCGCCGCCCGCGCGTTTGGGCCGGCGCGGCCGCGGAAATGCACCGGCCAACGCCGAGCTTGCATCACAATCGCCACCGCGGGTTTGCAAGCCAAGTTGCGGGCGGGCGGGGGGGGGGGGGCGTTTGCAAGAGCATTGGGCGTTTTAGTTCGTTTGTTAAACTCAAATGCACGACGCGGACTGCCCCGCGTAAAATTCGCCGCGTGCAAGGGAACGCGTAGATTCTCCTCTCCTAAAGCAAATTAGAGCCCCCCCCCCTCCCTGTACCATCTCGGCTTAAGATCGTCGTCGCAAGCCCCCGCCGCCGTCGCTCCGACGCCTGGCGCGCAGGATGCCCGCCGCGCGCGAGTGTCGCGGGGCGCCCTCCGCGGCGCGCTCCTGGCGACGCGCGCTGCTGCTGGGGCGACGGGCCCGCGGCGGCGGCATCGCCCGCCGCCGCCTCTCGGCGGCGCCGCCGCCCGCGTGGGCGAGGAGGGCGCGCGGGCGCAGGTTCGGCGACGCAGGTGGCGGCGACGCAGCTGGGCGCGGGGGCGACCCAGGGGGGGCGCGCTGCGCTGGGCGACGCGGCGCAGGGCAAGGGCAAGGACATGGGCTAGGGCGGCCCGAAGCCCCCTGATGACGTTGACGACGTCATGAGTGACGAGTGGGCGGATGATCTGCTTGCGCGGCCGCCCCCGCGCCGCCCCGGGCTTTCGGGCCTGCTGGGCGGCGACCGCGTCCGCCCTCGCGATGGCCTGCGTCTCCGCGACGGTCGTCGACCACGCGAAGGGGCGCTCTACGGCGACCCCGAGGAGGCGGAGGGGGCCGGCCGCGCGACCCCCCTGGCGACGGTGGCCAGAGGCAGCCGCGCTGCGGCGTGGCCCATCGCTGTCGAGGACGCGGAGGCGTTCGGGGAGGTGTCGCTGGCGCCGGGCTCTGGAGCAGCGGGCGAGGACGACGGTGCCCCGTCGGGCCGCCCCCCCCCCTGCCTACTTCGCCTGGTAGGAACATGGTAAGCAGACTAAGCGAGCCCACGGACCCTACCTTAAAAGAAACGAAAGCGATGTAAGTGCCGAGCCAACTAGCAGACCTATGTTTGCACGTATTGATTGATGGATATCGACGCGTGTTCAGCGTGTCGGGCTCGGCGCCAGGCCATGCCACCAATCGTTATGTTCCTGTCCTACATGAAGTAGGTCACGGTCCGCGTCTCGCGGGGCGGCTATGCCGCGACGCGAACGCGAGTTTGCAACGAATTGCTCAACATGGCACGACGTGGCATTGCACGCATGCAAGGGGGCTGAGGCCCCGGCATTGGGAGAAGCAAAAGGAGCTGGATGATGATAGATGGAAGCGGGACGGTTAGCTCGAGAATTTTGGGAGGTAGGGCAGGGCAGGTAGGGTAGGTTGAAGGTTGGTGGACTGTGCGCATAGCGTGGCATAGCATGGCATCACATGGAACAGCGCCAGGAAAAGGGCGAGGGCGCGCGGGCCCCAGGCGCCACGCGCCGCTCTAACTCGAAGGCGGCGGCACTTGGACCCATATTCCATGCAGTGCTTGCGACATGTCATGTCCATCGTCGCGGGCGCCATCGCCAGGATCACTGCCTGAGGGGTGAGGGGGGGGGGGGCACGGGGGGCGGCCGCAGCAGGGGGAACAGAATAGAGGAGAAGGGGGGGAAGGAGGAGGAAGGAGAAGGAGGCGCAACATCAGGACGAAGAAACAGCAGGAGGAGGAAGGAGGCGGAGGAGGAGGAGGAGCAGGAGGTGGAGTAGGATGACGTCGTCGGCAGTGGCTGTCGCGTGCTACCGCTGCCGTCGCCCGTCCTCGCCCCTCTCTTCTGCCCGCTGCTGCCGCAGCGGGCTCTGTGCCAGCCCCGGCCCTCGGCCTCGGCCCGGGCCTGGTCGCCGCCCGCGCGGGGCGGTGCCGCGCGCCTGCGCGCGCGGCGTGCTGCCGCGGCTGCTGGCGGGGCTGGCTGGGGGACTTGTTGTCTGGGATTGCAGGGTTAGGGTAGGAGGTCAACGAGGAGGAGGAGGAGGAGGAGGAGGACCGAGGAGAGGGAGGGGGGAAGAGAAGGGGAACGCTCCGAGCAGGAGGAGGACAAAGAGGGGTGGGTTTCCATTCTTCCAATTTTCGCTCGTTCATTTGTTTGTTTCATCCGCAGGCCCTCCCTCCTCCACCCCCCGCGGTGCCCGATCCTCTTCGTATTCCGTTTTCGCATTTGTTTCGTTATCTTCTTCGTGCTCCTGCTCCTCCTCCTCTTCGCGTTCCTGCTCCTGCTGCTGCTCAGCGTCGTCGTCGCTGTCGCCCTCCTCCGCTCCGCCGCCCCCCTCCCCTGGGTTCGGGCCAGGCGCCGCCGCGATGGGCCTCGTCGTCGCGGACGTCGAGGACATCGCGGCGCCGCCCCGGCCTCGCGGCGGCGCCGAGCGTCGCCGCCGCAACGCGCTTCCACGGACCTTCTTTCTAATGAGCGCGAGGAAGGTCTTACTTTTTCCGTGCCCTCCTCGCTTAATATTTGTCCTCCTCCTCCTTGTCTTCATCCTCGTCCTCTTCCGTCTCCTCCTCCCCCTCCTCATTGTCTTCTATGTCCTCCTCATCCTCCCCAGGTCCTCCTTCTCGAGCACCCCCTCCTCTTCCTCGGAAGGTTGCGCGGAGGGGCGTCGCAGACGTGTGGGGGGCCGTGGAGTTTTCAAAGTTGTCTCGGATGTCTCATGCGGACGCGACGCGGCCTGGTGTCTTTTGGCAGGCTCGACAGTTCGGGAACTTCGAGGCTGCCGCCTCGAGTATGTTGGCATGGACTATATCATCGTACCGCCCTGCTACTGGGCAGGCTCCGTGGCCGCGCCCAGATCAGCGCAACAAGTCGCGGGGGCCCATTCCGTCGTTTGACGGGGGTTGGATCGTTCAAGAGCTCGTCGACCTTGGCGCGCAGGGCCCCAGCCCGAAGGCATTCGGGCAGCGGGCAATTTGGAACGCAACAAATGAGTACAAGGGTCGGGGGGGGGAGGGGGGATTGGAAGGGTCAGAGTGAAAGGGGTGGTCAGGGGGCGGGCGGGGCGGGGGGGCGGGGGGGGGGGCAAGGCGGAGGAGGAACGACGGAAACAGGGTGATGGGGCGGCAGCGGCACAGCATCATCCGCATGAGGAGAGCACGGTGGGAAAGTGACGAGAGCAATTGCAAGGGGTATCATCAGCAACGACAGGATGGTTGACAGCGACAGGGGAGAGGGCAACAGAAATGCGAACAGCAGCAGCAGCCTGGCTGGCAGCAGCAGGGGCAGTCGTTGACTCCACCGCGGTCGGCCGCGAAGAAAATCGCGCTTCGGGGGCTCTGGCTTCGCGAAGATCATCGCACTTCGAAGGCCGTTCGCCTCGGCCCAGTAGAGCGGGCTGCGCGGCGAGAGCGCGAGGATATCAGCGAGATAATCGCGGCGTCGGCGTCGCGGAGGGGGAGCGGAGGCAAGCGGGGCTTCAGCCGCCCCCCCCCGTCCGCCCGTCGCTGAGGGATTCTGCGTCCCGGAGAGCGTGGCGGCATTGATCCACTCGGGGTCGGTGGGGTTCGTGGCAGCGCCCGCGCCCTTCGCCCGCAGATCGGGCGCGGTGCCCGAGGGGGGGGGGCCCAGTTGCCACAGGACAGTTTGCGCCGCCACCCGCGACGACGCAGCCGGCGAGGGGGCGAGGAGGAGTGGTGGGCGCGAGGGGGAGGGGGGCATGGCGATGGGAGGGGGGGGGGGGGGGGGGGAAGGACTTGAAGATGATGACAATGATCAGGCAGAGGCGAGGAGGGCGAGAAGGAAGGGGATGAGGGGCGCGGATGGAGCGGGGTGATAGGGGAGAGGAGATGAGGATGAGGAGATGGGGATGAGGATGAGGAGATGTTGAAGAGAGGCTTGAGAGGGGAGAGGAGATGAGGGTGAAGGGGCAAGGTTGAGAGCTGCTGGCTGGCCCGCAATGGCCAGGGGGCCAGCCCAGAGAGCGCCCGCAGCGGCCAGCAGCAGCAGGACAACAGGAATCAGGGGGAGGAGAAAGACGAGGCGGATGATGGGGAGAAGGATATGGGAGGATAGCGAGGAGGGAGGAGGACGAGAAGTGGGACGGGGAGGGATCGGATGGGGGTCGGATGGCGGAGGAGGGAGGAGAGAGGAGAATGTGGAGGAGGACGGCGAACGAGGGCGCGAGAGAGGCCGCTGCTTCGCCGCGGCGCAACCGACGCAATAGGATGAGACCACGCGGCGACCCGCTGGCCCGGGCTCGCAGGCCCCCCCGCGGCGGCCTGGCGGCATCGTAGACCGCATTTGGAAGGCCCGCGGTTTCCCTTCTCAGGTTCCAGACAGTGCTTGCCTCGTAGACCGCATTTGGAAGGCCCACGGTTTCCCTTCTCCCCCTCCTTTGTCCTCGAATGTTCGTCAGACAGTGCTTGCCGTTCGATCATTGGCGCGAGGGCGACGGCGTTCCGCGAGATTCGGGCCCAGGCCGAGGTCATCGGCCGCTGTTTGAGGGTCCACTCGTCCTCCTCCTATCCTCCTCCTCCGCCTCCTCCTCCGCCTCCTCCCCCCCCTCCTCTTCCCCCTGAGACTTCTTCCCCTCGTCGCCCCCCCCTTCCCCTTCGCCTCCAATCCCCCCCCCCCTTCCATTTGATGCGCAGCCAGAAAGTGCAAATATTCTCGGTGTATCATTCGCACCTGCATTGCTTTGCATCGTTGGTCGTTTGATTGAGGGGGCCGCGTTGCCAGCGCGTATAAATCGCATGCCCCCCAGCCCGAGACGTTATTTCGGAATGGCGTTGCCCGAGGGCGAAGCGAACGCCGTTGCTTCCCGTCTCGCGTCGGCCATGCCGAAGTTCGCGAGGGAAACTGCGTTGCCGCGGCTGGGACTCATTGAAATTTTATTTCAGCGGGAGTTGAAGACCACGAGGTTCAGCCGCCATTGGCAAGCGGATTTCTCGCCGCAGGCGCCGTGCAATTTCTACCCCACATTAGAGGACAGGGTGCGTTGGCAAGAGGCGTGCTCGTGCACTGAGCTCATGTCCATGAATGTCGGGTCCGCCCATGAGTTCCGAATGTCACCTCTGTCAACCTTGGGCCAGGGGGCTGGGGGCGCGCTGTGCAAGTCTGCAAATACGCAGCGCGCTCTTATGCTTGAAGCGGGGTCAGTACCTGCATTCAACCAGGCTCTCTTCGGGGGGGGAGCGTGGAGTGAGTATTCATTGCAAAGTTGTTTCCGATCGTGAGTGTCCTTGGTTGCATTATGTAGCAACGCCTCCGCTGGCATTCGTTGACCCGCTACCACGCGCGGAAAAAACAACAGAGGAGGGAGGCGAGGGAGGATGGGGGGTGACTGACTGAACGCGACTTGGCTGGGCGTAGGGGAGGGAGAGGAGGGGGGGCAGGGGATTGAGGAGGAGGGGGGGGGGGGGGGGGGGGGGGGGAGGGGGGGAGGCGAGAGAGGAAACCAGTGATTCACCATTCTCTTTGGCATTCTCACCCTCTCGCCCGCCCCCCGCCTGCCCTCTCCCTCCCGGCCTCCATTCCATCTGTCATCAATGCGATGTTTCTGAGCTTTGTCAGTTTCTCGGGCCTTCGCTCGCATCGGCGGCAAGCCGACGAGGGCGTGGGAAGGGAGGCTCGCTACCAGGCCAGGGGGTGGATTCGGAGGTTGGGGATTCGCCGTCACTGTTACATCAGTGGTCTGGCGATGCACGCAGCATATTGGATGCCATTCAGAAAGGCGAGTTGCAATTGTTCAGCCCCGATGTAAACGACAAGTATTTCCTCCCGCTTGCGCTGCGGTTGCCAGACTGTTACCATGTGCTTTACAATCCGTTGGAGGAAGCAGTTGAACAGCTTTCTGAATGGGGGCGGCTTGGAGTCCACTTTAAGGCCATCTTGGGGGCAACTGCGATCGTTGCCAGCCTCTCATATCACCCCCCCCCCCCCCGGATGATCCGAGGTCGTTGATGGGGGCCTGGCGAGGGTGGAGAGGGAGGGGAAGGGGAAGGGGATGGAGGGGGCAGGTGAGGAAGGATCGCGACAGGAAGCGCGGGGGAGCTTTGGAAGAGGTGGAGGTCGTTGAGGATCGCCCATGCTCGCATTGGGTGCTCGTTGCTTGCTCCTCCCGCTGTCCTCTCACCTCTCACTCATCCGCTCTCCACTAGCTTCCCCTCTTCACTACTGTGTTTCTGCCGCTCTTCGTCCAGTTGCGCGCCGTGGCTGCGCGCCGTCCCACTCCCTCGCATTCAGTTTCTTTTTCTTACTGACTGCCTGGCTGCATAGCCGTCGTTCCCTAGCCTGGCCCGTGGACCCGGCCCCCCCCTGCCCGCCCCCCCCCCCCCTCCCCCTCCCTCCAATCCCAGCCGCTTCTCCCCGCCGCGCGCGCATCCACCCCCCACTGATGGGCCCAGGCGCTGTCGACTTTCTTTGGCAGGCGCGACGTGGTTCTCCGCTTCAAGGCAATCTGCCTCCCCCCGAGCGTGTCTGGCCATCCGATGGGGGGGGGGGGGTAAGCAGGGGGCCACCTTCGACTGCAAATGGCAGTGTGTCGAACGTTTCTGTAGGTATCTTGTCGATGTTCCCCCCCCAGGGGGCCACCTTCGACTGCAAATGGCAGTGTGTCGAACGTTTCTGTAGGTATCTTGTCGATGTTCCCCCCCCCCCCCCTGCCGTTGCAACATTTCAGCGCTCAGAAGTTCTGCGAGGGCGTTGCAGAGGCACCCGAACTTGACTCTGGCTTGATTAAGCGGGTCGCAGAAGCAGTTCAGTTCAAGCCTCTCTTAGGACTTACCTGGGCTCTGTTATCGGCGCGCTCTTCGGTTGGCATTTCGGGGGCCTGGGCCGAGGGGCGTCGCTGCCACGAACATTCTGAACGATGCGACCCGCTCGCGGAAGGCGAGATTGGCAGCGTATAGGAAGGCGTCGAAGGGGTGCTTTTGGAGAGGCCGACGCCTCGTGGAGCTGGTGCGTGGTGGCGTCGATGAGCTATGTGCGAATCTGGTGGCATCCCGGCACAGGGATTTCTGCAATTTTATATCTCAGTCGCCTCAGGACGAGGCCGTTCGATTGGTGGGGATCCAGGATCAATTGAAACATGCCATATGCGACAACTGGAGGCTCAACTTTGCCCACCTGAGTTTCACACATTGTAAGTTCCTGGCGGCACTGGGTAACATCTTGGGAACCTGGGCCCTCGGTCAGCGCAAAACTGCGATTCGTGAATGTTTGACGGAAGTGGATGATGCCGTTGCTGGGGGCAAGTTGCAATCTTTGCACCGCGTCACCGTGCACTTGGCAGTTGGCCACGCGAACCCCCTCAGGGCAGATTTGAAACTTCGCCCAGGACCCCGGAGCCCCCCTCCCAGATCGAGTCGCGTGGGGACTCAAACAATATTCCATGGCTGTCATTCGCACTCGGAGGGTCGAGGGGACCCACGCGCACGTCGGTGCTCTCTAGCTCAAGATGAAACACCACAGCCCTCAAACTATACATTGCACGCTGAAGGTGAATGAATGCGCAGCCCTCCTCATGAATGATGCTTTCTGGACCTTCGCTGTGGCGAACTGGCGCAGGCGAGATTTGGCGTCTGCGATATTGTCACCGATCTATCCGCGCGAGGACAGGTGGCAGATAAGGCAGATGGATCAGGCAGAGAAGAAGGGCCTCATCCTCCTCCGCCACGTCCGCGGGCAGTTCCGAAAAATGTCCCCCGCTAACAAGGCCAGGGAACAATGGTCCAAGAATGAGAAGGCGGTGATATGCAAAGCATTGGTGCTGGATCATACCTCTCGCGCGATCATGGGGATGCTCAAATCCATCGTGAACGACGGCGCCCGCATTTGGGGCGCTCCTCGGGGCGCCGGCGGGGCTGGGGCCGGGGAGGGAGGAAGCAGGGGCACGAGTCGCGCGGGTCAAGAGTGGGCGACGGAGGGATGGAGGGAGGGAGGAGGAGCGATGAAGGGACGCAGGGGTCATGGGGGGAGGGCGCGCGGGGACAACGTAGAGAGGTGAACTGGGGCGAAGATCGGACCGAAGGAGGTTGGGCGGAGGACGGCGGGGGCAAGAGAGAAGGAGAAAGAGATAGAGAGAGATAGAGAGAGAGAGAGAGAGAGAGAGAGAGAGAGAGAGAGAGAGAGAGAGGCCACATGTGCCAGTGCATCTCCTAGACGCGTGACGTCGGTGATGGCGATCGGGCTCGTGGCGACGACAATCGTGCAACATGCAACGGCGATCCGTGCGACAACGATGACAGATGACGAAGGGCTCCGTTTGGGCATCGAAGGCGCCGCAACTGCGCTGCTGCCCCTGCTGCTGTCGTTGCTGGCGCTCGTGCGTCAGTACTTGGGATACTGCTGCCGCTGCTCCCACCGCTGCCACCGCCGCTGTGGCCGCTTCTTCGGCTCGATCGCCTCTCGCGGCCGCGGGCGTTTCTTCGCCTCGGTTCTGCTGGCGTTGACGCTGGTGTCATTGCTGCTTGCGTCAGGACCCTTTGCCCTTGTTCTTACCTTTGGCGATGTCTTGCTTGCCGTTTGCCTTCAGCGTTTGCTCGAGAACATGGGCTGCCATCTTGCCAGTGCCTTTGCCCTTGGCGTCGCCCTTGTCGCCGTCGCCTTCGCCCTCGCCAGGTGCTTGCAAATGTCCTTGCTCGCGCCCTGATGCGCTGCCCTGCTCTTGTCCTTGCTCTTGCTGCCCCTGACCCCGAACGACTGGCCTCCAATCTCCCCATTGTTCGTCTGAATCGGAGTCACCACCACCAGGCATGCTAGCTTTGAGGCGCTATGGTTGAACCGAAATGGTTACTGACTTTGAGGCGACGCCAACGTCGCCGACGACTCATGTTCATGCTGATGCTGCTGCCGCTGAGCTTACACGTCCCATGCTCTTGCCCGCCCTCACTATATCACTCGTTATCTCCTCCCTCTGTCCGCCCTCCTAGGGACCCCCTCTCTCCCTTGCTCTCCTCCCTGCTCCTCCTCATTTCGCCTCGCCCGCCCTTTCCTCCCCTCCCTCCCCCCCATCCTTCTCGCTCGCTCTTTTTTCCAGTGCCCCGAACGTCTTGCTATTTGCGCGCAGTCTATATGTTGTAGGTGCTGCGTGCGTTTCGCTTCTTTGCGCGGGCCGCCGCTGCAGCCAACTGCCGCTGGCGCCGCGGGCTGGGTAGCCGCAGGAGCTCTTCGAGCAGGCCGCGGCGCCCGGGGCATCCCGGGCTGGCGGCGGGGTTGGGGCCATTGTTGCGCCTGCACTTGCAGGTGATATAGTGCCCGCACATCTTGGGTTGCTGGGGTCAGTCGTCGCATTGTGCACGAACGCGCGCCGACCGCCAGGTGTTGCTGACGCTGTGCGACCCCGCGCTTTCTTCAAAGTGTTGTCATCTCGCAGGGAGAGACGCAAGGTGCTGAGGCCCACGCACGTGGAGTGGTGCCCTGGAGACTTCGGCGTCATTCGTTTGGAAGTCGAAGCTGGCCCTGCAGGTCACATTGTTCGCCCATCGCCTGTGGCATCCCTGCATGCGGTTAATTTCGATGTGTTTTCGGAGCCTCATCGTGCGGGGACCCTCGTTTCATGGAGCCCCCAACTGCCACGAGCCTTGTCCGCAGCATCCCTGAGCCTTTGAAGGCGCGCATATCGGATGCCCTCGCCTCCATCTCGCATGCGTCGCAGGACTTCGGTTGGGTGAGGGGGCGATGTAGGAAAGGGATGTGATCTGCGGCAGTCTAGGTGCACATTGAAATACAGGAGGGGCGCTGGCGTTTGAATGTATCGCCCAACCGCTAGTCCCCCACCCCATACCCTCTATCTAATGTAGATAACAAAGCATTGTTATGAGCTAGCTAATTGTCTCTTTGATCCCTCTCAGCTCAGGACGTCGGTGCTATCACCGCGGAAGTATCAGGGCATCCACTTAGCGCGAATGATGCGGTTGCTTTTGTCGACCATCTTGTTAAGGAGGGGGCGTGGGTGGGGTCTACCATCTCACGCGACTGGCACGACCTCGCGATGTCAGGGCTTAGGATGTCGATCATTCCTTTCTTGGAAGACGCAGGCGTGGCATCCACGTCTTATGATTCGCACTTTCTCGAGCCTGAGTTGCAGGTCAGGCCTTCCAGTCTGCAGTGCAGCCAGTCTTGCGTTCTTGGAGGTAGCTGCACTGCGCTTGCCGCGTGCGCTGAGACTGAAACGGGCTCGTCGAAGCTGGAGTTATGTCTCCGCCTTTCTCACCAAGGTTGGGTGGCGCAGCCAACTGTCCCCGATGATCGCCAGTTCGGCCCACGCGTCTTCAATTGCAATGTTCAGTTGATGCCTGCCTCATATTTCGTAGCCTTGTTGAACGAGGAGTTGGTGGGGAGCCGCGGGGCCCCTCGTATTCTCGTGGGCCGCTCCTCAGGTTATTATCGGTGCTTGGTTGAGTTAAAAGAAAAGGACGGTGGCCTTGACATTTTACACGCGCACCCGCGGTTCCCTGAGTTGTTGCACATGGACTTCGTTAAAATATTGCGACATGGTCTGAAGTACCTTGATTTGCCGCCGCTTGCTATAGGAGATGCCACTGGGGACCCCGAAGATATGTTATTAGCCCTCCCCGCGGGTGGCGGGGAAGGGGGCGATGTGTTCGAGGAGTTGGGGCCCCCGCCTGCGTTGCCGAGTCTGAATGTCCTTCGCGGCCCACCCGAAGACATCCCCGATCACCTCGAGCAAGGTGTCACCATCCGCGCGACGGAGCGCCGAGTCCATTTCGACAACTGCAGTCATTCAAGTTTTTTTTGTGTTTCGCGTTGTTCTCCTGCGGTGGCTCCTCCTCCCCCTCCCTTTTCCACTGCCAATCCCCCCTATCATCTCGCCCCTTCCGCCTGACTACTCACTGTCTAGCGTCTCTCCAGTTCCAGCTCCCGCCTCACTTCGAACCCCTTGTCCTCCCTCCTTGACGCTCGCTCTCCCACAAAACGGACAGTGCGTGATTGTGTTTCTTCTGCCTGCGTGCTCGCGCAAACGATCAGCGCCGCCCATTGCATCGCGCCACTGGCGAGCGCTCACATCCACGTGCATAGCGCAGAGATGCCGACGGCCGCAGTCACCCCGCACCCTTCTTCCTCCGTCGCCCCCCGGCCGCCAATCTCGCCCGTGCCTCCTGCGTAGCCCCGCGTCTTGCAGGCGCCCAGTGCGCGTGGATCTCGCGCTGCTGCCGCGGGCCGAAGGGCGCTGACCATCCTGGCAGGCGACCCGGCCAGCCCTCTCGATCCCATTTGCCATATGTCTCGTGTTGCATATATATATATATACTGTTCTGAGCATCGCAGCTGCCGTCGTCAGTCGCATGTTTTCGATCGCTAGAAACGGGTGAACGTCAAGGGTCAGGTGCGCAAGATGAACATGTCGATTGCTTCGATCTGTAACGCACGCGAGCGTGTGTAATACATCTATATGTTTGAATGCCGCGTCACATTTTGCACATGGAGCACGGTGCTTGTCTGACTGAACTGCCCCAATCCACATTATGCTCATTAGCCCCTCGCCCAGGCACGGGCCCTGCTCGAAGTGCACGCAGGTGAACCAGCCCGCGAACTACCTCGCGCGCGTGTCGCGGCTGCTGGCCTGGGACAAGGCCGCGCCGCTCTACGAGGATAAGAGCGACCACGCGCGGCATAGGCAGCATTGCCGCAGTTGCCCAGTGGAGGGAGGGGGGCCAACGCACTTTCAGTCTTGATCTGCCTCGCTGGGGGATTCTCAAGGGACTCACATGGAAACTGTCGGGTATCCTTCCCAGGTTATTTTCGTCTTTCGTGGCTTTGGGCCAGCAACCCCCAGGGGGCACCTCGATGAAACAGTCTTTTGCCCCCCCTGACTCTGCGCGAGGGCCGATCGCAACAGTTCGCGCCGGGTCAAGCTACGACAGGAATGATGTCGAAACGCAACTCTGTTATCATTCGCCGCCAACGTCGACATTTATGATTACAAATATCGGCATTGCCAACGCCTTCGAATTGCAATCATCACTGTCGTCGGCATCCCTTTCGTGATCAGGAACGCTGATGCACGCAGCTGCCTTTCTTGGGGATGATGGGGGCGCTTGCTATAGCCGTTGGCTCCTCGACAGGCGGGGCCTCGGGCATTCGAATTCTCGCGGCGCGCCTCCAGCACAGGACATGCAACGTTTTTGCCCTCCTCCTCCTCCTCCTTCTCTTCGTTTTTCCTGACGCCCGACTAAGCTGCTCGTTTTCTTCTTCTCATCTACCCCCCCCCCCTGCCCGCCCCCCCGGCCCGGCCCCCAGCCTCTCGCAAGGGTAGCATGTTCCAAGCTGATCGGCGTCGCTTCTCGCCCGCTTGATAATCGCGCTTCCTCTCATGGATCCGTCGCTGTCCCATCCCGTCGAGGACGTCCCGGATGATTCGCAGCTTGCACACGAGCCCGAGGTTGAGGATGGCCCTACCAAGCATTGCACAGTTGTTTTGCCAGCGCCGTGTCTGTCTTGCAAGACGTTCGAGCTCAAAGGCCCAGGCTCCAACGCCTCGAGCCCCACCAGCGGCAAAGTAACCTTATTGCCTCCGATTCCGACCGCTGCTGATGAGCGCCAGTGCAAGAAGCCCTGTTGTTCCTCGAATGCCCCTGTGACGCCGCCGTTGCCGAGTTGGATGGCCAAGAGTTCGACGGGCCCCAATCCTGCTTCGCCTCGTGACAAGCGCGACCTGGAGGTGGCGCTCCGAGGCAAGGGCAACGTCGACCCAGGGGCGTGCTTGCCTGCAGCGAAGAAGCTGAGGGTCGCCAAAGAGTGAAGGTTTGGATGGTGTCTCGCAGGACACCGACCCGTTGAATTTCGGTGGCTACGACCCGCTCGCTGACAGCTCCCCCCCGACCGACAGCCAGACCGCCGTCGATATTGAGATCGCGGTACTTGAGTTCAGAATGTGGGGCGGGTGGGTGCGGGGTGGGGTGGGGCGGGGGTGGGTGGGTGGGGGGGGGGGGTGAGAAGTTCGGGGCCGTCGCATCAGCGGCGCCGAATTAGCTTCGATTCGTTATGGGTTTGGGCCCCAGGGTCGTTTACTGAAAAGTATTCGAATGGCCCCGGGTCGCCCCTACCTACGCATTCATCACTGACGCAGGCAGAGACGACGAAGCGGTGGCACGCGCGGAGCCCCGCGCCCTCGCCTGCCAGGAAGCGTGCGAAGATGGTCACCAAGAGGCCGTCGGCGTCGACATGCAAACCACCTGGGGCAATTCTAGGCGCACTCGAATATATCTCATGATGTAGGCCCCACGCCCCGCCCTTGTCTCATGACCCGCCAACGCGCTTGAACTTGAGAGGGTCCTGGGGCCGCGATGGGGGACACGCGCCGATATAGGTCTTCACGTAGCGCCCAGGGGGGAATTTGCGACGGATTCGAAATGTGGGTAAATCATACATCACCGATGACACATCGATTAAAACGATTCTTCGAAAGGGCCCAGACCAAATGAAGTTTTCAACGGATTTATTGGAAGACGACATGTTGCTACTGCTCATTCGGGAGGGCAGTTGCTAGCCTACCGAGAGCGTCATACACCGTTTTCTAAGAGCCACCCTTGCAACGTCTGGGCCAGGAGTTTGGATGTCGCCGCCGACAGGTCTCCTGAGCCATTGACTGCAGCGACAAAGCCTTCGTCGAATCCGACGAGATTCAATTTCCAGCGGGCCTCGACAAGTGCTGATCTTCTGGAGAGCATGCCGCCGACATTGCCAGCTGTGCCCGAGGAGAGCGATTCCGACGGCATTGCAGAGGTGATATCCGATTGCGAGCATCTTGATCTGATGCCGAAAACCAACTAGAACTAGGGCTCCTGGCGGCGCATGTTTCATGCTGGCAGACTTGCACAACGAATCCCACGTGAATTATGAATTTCGCTTCGTGAATGTGTCAGTGTTTTTTTTGCTGGCGGTGGCTTTGTCTTATGCCGTTCCAAGGCGGGGACCCCAATTTCTTTAATTCTCTGTCCCATGTACATGAGGTTCAAGCAAGCAAGACGGGCAATCCAACGTGCTCCGGAAACGCTATTCTGGAGCACGTGCCAGCGTGCTCCGGAGACGCTGTTCCAGAGCACGCTGGGCAAGCGCATCCATGGAGCCACAAAGGCGGAACCTATTTTGGGCCCGTAGGCGGGCCCGACTTCGGTTCAGCCCGGGCCCTCCTGGGGCTCTCCTGTGGCTTCCTGGGGCCCTCTGAAGGCCCCTGTCGCCCTTTGAGGCAATATGGAGCCCCTCTTGGGAACCTGTTGGAGCCCGCAGTGAATATTGAGTGAATTTGGTGTGAATTTGACATGTGAGTCCTGTGTGAATTTGATGTGAATTTTACAATGAATCCTATGTGAATTTGGTGCGAATTTCACAATGAATCTGATGTGAATTTCAGAGTGAATTCCTATGTGAATTTTGACATGAATTTGGACATGAATTTCATTGTGAATTTGATGCGAATTTCAAATGAATTCTGCCGTGCGTTTCGGCACGCGCATGCCGGAGGAACGCACCCACACAAATTCATGTGAAATTCACGGGAAGATTCGCGGAAGAATTCACCTGTGAATTCACTGCGTTCATTGGGTGTCTTTCTGTGGCGTCCGGAGACCATGCGCAAGCAATAGTGGCAAGGCTGCGATGGAGACTACGGCGCGTTCTCTTGTTGGACCAGGAAGAGGGACGGGGGGAGGGGCGGCAGAGAGGGAGGAGGGAGGGGGGAGGGAGGAAGACGGGAGGCAGGAGTTGGGAGGAGGCCCTTCGGAACAGTTGTCGGCTACCAAATAAGGCTCCGCTTGGTCGTGGACAAAATGCCCGGCGGGGCCCGGCTGGACAAATTGCCCGTCGGGGCCGCCCGCGTGGTGCACCAGACACGTTTTCCTTCACGTTGCCATTCTGGTGCATTCGTTTGCGTGGCTGTCATCTGTCCCGCCCCAGAGCAATATTGGATCACTTCATGTTTGGCTTCGGTCGTATTGGCCGAATGTCGCGGCAGCCTTCGGTCTGCCTCCGCTACCTTGCAAGCGTTTCGCGCCGTGCCCGGAAGCGCAGTCGCGCCCTGCCCCCGAACTGAATTGGCAATTCATTCACTGGCGTTGTAAATTAATGAAATTCGCGGCAGGCAGATTCGCAAAGCCGCTCTTGTAGAGCCTCGGCATGACATGTTGCTTATGCGGCTCAGTTGTCGTGGCCATATGTGTTGTTGCGGTAGAAGGGCTTTTTGCCAGTTTTGTTTTCGTCATGTTTCGGAAGCCTGCGCGCCGTGAGCATTTAGGGTTTACAGTTCGCTTTGTGACGAAGCCTGTCTGATTGGCATGGCTTCTTGGAGCGTCGCAGCGCCGCGCAAGCCGAGAGTCTTGATCCTTTCAACCTGTCCAAACTCTTAGTCGATAAAACCAACGCATTACGATCGCGGTTGTCGGTGCGGTGCTTCCTCTGCCACTTGTATGACATCCCCTTGGAGGGACAATTTGGCCTGGTTGGTGCCCCGGCCCCCTGACATTCGCATTCGTTGCCCCTCCCCTCGGGGGATTTCTCCAGCCTGCGTCGCGCCCCCCTCCCCCCTGAACCCATGAAGAGCACTAAATGCTACATTGGGCTCTGCAGTTCGGGCGCTGCCCCCCCCCCCCCCCCCCGCCCCCTCGCTCGCCCCTGCTCTCCCGCGCCCTCCCTTCCTGCAGCCAGCGCCCGCTGGAGGCCTTCAGCGGACGAGATCTCGGAGGCGATGGCGGATGCCGTTGTCGCCGAGGAGGTTGCTTGACCGCCTCGAGAGGCGGCAAGGCAGAACGAGCTGCCCGAGCCGGGCCTTGCAGCAAGAGAGCGAGGAGGAGGAAACGTCGGACGAGGGGGGTTTGGAGAGTAGGAGGAGAAGGCGAGACGGGCGGACGTGCACGAAAGATAGAGCATTTCACACTTACAGAAATACGAAGGGGGGTAGCGAAGCAACGTGAAGATGACACCTTGAGCGTGGGCTGTGTTCGCTCTGATTCCTGCGCTCGAAGTGTCTCCGCCTAGTCTTCAATGCCATCGCTTGTGGATCTACGCCCGAGCAGCCATCAACGCTGACAAGGCAGACAGCAACCGCGTGATATTTTGTTATCTCTCGGTGTTTGACCATGTGACCGTTGATGTTGGCTCGGGAGTGGAACGTCAAGCGCGACTTCCGGCGCGCGCGAGGGGTAAAGCTTCGATATTTGTCTACTGACCTTTGGCACCCCAGGTTCCAGGGGCGATGTCTGACGCTCGCTATGCTCCGGCGTCAGTTCAGTTCTTTACGCAGCAGGTTGATATGCAAATGTGCCCTCTCAGAAGCAATTCATGGCAACTGAGTGCAGCAACGCGTGCGTGATACTTGAAACAACCGTTCAACATTTCATCCCAACATATTCTTACGAACGCCTCTGTCATGAAAACCTCCTTATGATATCGAGCACACCGAGAGGATGAAAGGTGAGTGTTGGCGAGGGGTTGTCAAGGAGGGCGCGGGGTGGACCGGGGGTGGTCGGGGGGGTGGGCGGGGGGTGGACGGGGGGTGGGCGGGGGGTGGACGGGGGGTGGGCGGGGGGGGGACGGGGTGGACGGGGGTGGACGGGGGGTGGACGGGGGGTGGACGGGGGGTGGACGGGGGGTGGACGGGGGGTGGACGGGGGGTGGACGGGGGGTGGACGGGGGTGACGGGGGGTGGGACGGGGGGTGGACGGGGGTGGACGGGGGGTGGACGGGGGTGGACGGGGGGTGGGCGGGGGGCGGACGGGGGGGTGGATGGGGGGGCGGAAGGTGAACGAAAGGTCGGGCAGGAGGCAGATGGACTTCAGAGAGATTACACCGATCCAGGCGGATTTTGCGACGCACCCTTTTTTGCAACGTTTATTCACATATCTTCGAACGGGTGTTGCTATTATTGCTGTGTGCGGCGTTTGGCATTCAGAATAGAATCGCCCCCGCTTGATTGATGTCATCAGGCCCGTCCCACATGCTTTTCATACGTGACCACATCATGATCATGACCCACCCCCTTCGTTGAGTCAGAACAGCGTCTCCCGATTCCAGGGCGCCAGGAAAGGTCTTCTCAGGCGTTGTCTCCTGCTCCGTTGTCCCTCCTGCCCTCCTTGTCTCTCCTGCCTCCTGGGCCCTCCTGCCCCCTCGGTCCCGATTAGGTAATTTGCCCTGCTGCCCCCTAGTCCCTGGAGTACGTTGCGAGCTCTCTTCTCCGCTCGTGAGGCATTTTGCTTCGAGTCCCTCGATAAGGGCACCTCGGGCCTCTGCCGGGCCCCCCCTAGCGCCTGGCCTCCAGGGATGGCGGCGCCAGCGCAGCGCTGCTACGAGGACCCCCTGCGGGCGCAGCAGTCGGTCTGCCCCGTCGAAGGCCGCCCTCGCCACAAGCAGCTAGTGACCCTGCTGTGCGCAGGAGGGGCCAGGGGCAAGGGCCAGTGGGGTTTGCGTCCGCTGCTCTTCACTCCGAGGGCGATTTCCTTGGGTCTCTTCCCAGCCAGTTCCACCCTGTGAATTTGGATCGCGCTTGATTTGAGCGTTGCCTTCCTGCTTTCCTCTCCCCCCCTCCTGCCGACCTGCAGCCCGGGGGGCATCGGGGCCCTTGAGCGCGCCGCCCGCGAAGGTGGCTGGAACTGGGAGGCCGCCAACGTGTGCGACGTAATGGAGGGCAGCGGGGGGAAGGGGGGGCGCAGTCTATTTGGACAATTTGAGGGTTGCCCTTCCCTCTGACTCATGCTCAGTCTTATCCTTCACCTTCTTCATATGCAGAGCTTCAGTCTCAACACATCCTTCCCTCCGCTCGTCGACGTCGTCGTCGCCGCGGTCGTCGTCGTCGTGGTCGTCGTCGTCCGCCTCCTCCTTCACCTCCTCGTCTTTCACCCCCACCTCCTCCTCATCCTCCTCCTCCACCTCTAGGCTTCAGAAGACGACGGTTTGGGTCAGGGGGGGATGCCCTCAAGCCTGCTGCTCGGCTCCTGCACGACAGCCTGGGCTTTCGCGAGGATTGCTTCCACTATGGCACGGTTGGCGCAGCGGCCTGCGCCCGCCCCCCCGCCGTTTTGTGTTGTTTTGCTAATTCTAGCCTTTCCAAGCAGAGGAGGAAGGAATGAGCTAGCAGCGAAGGGAAAGCCGCTACTGACCATGCAAGGACAGTCAGGGTCAGAGCTTGAAGGCACGCCGAAAGGTGGCACGAGTAGCGAAATTGGAGACTGCTAGGGGATGGGCGCGGTGAGAGAATTGAGGAGGTGAAGGAGGATACGATCGCCAGTATTGAGTCGCAAGTTTCAGGGTCGTCAGGAAGCCCTGATCATAGGCTATTGGCTCGCTCGCGGCAGCCTTGGGACTCCTTGTCTGCTATGTCGTCGATGTTCGACGCGAGCCTGCGGTTATTCCGTTTGGCACAGTCATCATGTTTGCGGCATCGCAAGGCATGCAAATCGCGCGTGATAGCGCACGGCTTGACACAACAACATACTTGCATCAGCAAAAGCAATCGACCTGCAACATGCCCGCCAACGGGTTGGCCCGCACCGCATGTCAGATGGGAGCAACAGCACCATGATTGCAACATCATCAACGACATACCTGAAAGGACCATATGGGAAACAAACACCTGTTGAACATGGCAAATGCAACGCGTCGGCATTTGTCAAGTGTCAGCGCCAACGTGCTATCTCACAATGACTTATTTGATTCCTCTCTCCCTGGCTTCTCGCCCCCTCCCTTTCTCTCTCCCCCTCGGTCACTGCCAACCCTCCATCTCGCCTCTCTGTTCCTTCTCCCGGTTCTCTCCTGGCTCCTGTTCGTGTAGCAGTTGTTGCTCAGATGTTGATGCTTGACTGGAGCGCCCCTTGCATTCCTGAGATCCCTGAGCCAAGGTATCGCGGCCTCTACGGAGACGGGCCGTTCCAGTACGATTCTGAATTGGCCTGGGACCTTCCCGATATTGAGCCGGGTGTCTTCATTCCTTCGGCGCCTCATTTGCGCCCGGGGCGGCCAGACCCCCTTCGTTTCTGGGCGCCGACTTTTCTTGAACTCCCCCAACCAGAGCAATGTCCGCCAGCGCGGTTTCGCCCTGCTACCAAACGCAGGCCAGATGTCTGGTTCGCCCCAGCCTTTCGCGGGCGCCGTGGCCGCGTGGACCCTTACGCCGCGGCTATGATTTGGCGCGTGCCTGGTGGAGCTCCCCGCAAATACGCGTACCTTTGGGGGTTGGGATTTGAACAAGTTTTTGTTGTGATTTTGTTTTCTGCCCCTCCGTCCATGGGGGATTCGACGCCCCCCTCTTCCCGATCCTCTCCAGGTATCACCGGTACTCAACACTGGTGGAAGAAGGCGTCTTGGCACCTCGCATCTGACGAAGGGGTTAGCGGCGTCGGAACAAAGGGGGGCCCTCTTGGCAGCGCTCTCACCGTCCAACAAGTTTGGCAGCATTCGATATTCTTGGCCCGCACAGAAGATGGGGGGTGGATCCAAATGGTTCGATGCACTCGCGACGAGGTGGAGAGGCCTCCTTCTTCAGACGCTAATGGGGGGCAGTGGGGGCTGCCGAGGGGCCAAGTGCGCCAGCGCCATTTCCCCGCGGGTGGAGCTCACTGTAGAGGTCATTTCTGGGCCCTCAGCGATGTATGCAGTAGGGCCCCTGGGAACCCCGAAAGTTTGGGTTTGCGGGGCAAAGGGGCCGAGGGGGCGCAGGAGGCGATGAGGGCGCAAGTAGGGTGGAAGGCGGCATTGGGGAGCGTCGAGCCATGTGAGGAGGAGGCGGCCATGGGGGCAGAAGAGAAGCAAGGATAATATAGAGAAGGAGGAGAAGGAGGAGGGACATTGGAGTACAGGAGCCAGGAGCAATAGCATATACATATACCACGCACCACTTGCTTCACATGGGAGCCATTTGGGCTCGAGACTTGCACGGCAAGAAGGCCTCCAGCGAGGCTTCTGAGTCGTGGTCTGAGCTGTCCAGCGATCAGCTATTGCCATGGCCGGTAAGAAGAAGGTCGCAGCAGGGACGCCGACTGACAACAAGTCAATCACGGCAGCCTCTGCTACTTCGAAGGGCGAGTCCTCAACAGGCGCGCCTGCAGCGGCGCAGCTGGGCGCTCCAGCCGCAGCCGCGCAGCCTGATGCTTCGGCCGTGCAGCCAGGTGCAACGCCCTCCGCGTCGCCTTCACCAGCAGCCCCTTCAGGCGGCGCCGTCGGCGCAGAACCTCAAGCCTCTCCTGCGGCAGACGTCCCCATGGGCGGCGAAGGCAAGGGCGCGAAGCAGGTCGGAGCGGAGAATGTCGAGCAGGAGGGCGACGCGTCCGATGGCCTGGAGGCTGAATAAGATGCGATGTTTGATGATGACATCCCGGCCAGCACTGACGATGCGCCTGGCGGACAAGAGAAGTCCGATGTTACCCAGGCTATTACGGGGGCGGCGACGCCAATCTCTTCGGACGCCGCCCCGTCTTCGGAGACCCCGAAGGCTGTCATTCCTCAGGCCGCGCCCAGCCTTGTTGCTGCAGTGGGCGCGCTCGCCGCGCTTGGCCTCGCGCCGACGTCGGCCTTGCCTGCCTGGGGCCCGCCTCCCAAGGGTTCTAGCGCCAGCAGCGGCGGCGCCCCGGCGTGCGCCAAGGCCAAGCCATCGTCAGAGACAGGCAATATGTTCGCGCGCCCCATGGCCGAGGAAACCATCGGAGGTGATGACGCGTTTGAATGCAAGCGCTGCGGCTTGCACCTGGCCCTCTGGGAGAAGAACGAAGACGATGAGACGCAGAAGGATATATATATATGTATATATATGTGACAAGTGCCATTCTAATTACAAGGCGTTAACTCGCCGCTGGAAAAAGAACAAGGCCTTGAACAAGTGGTTTAGCGACAAGTCGGAATCCGAGAAGCAAGAGTGGTACGCCACCCACAGGGTCAGCGGAGTCCCGGACCGAAGGCCCAATGCATTTTGCGCTAGCATCGGGGTTGGGCGTGCATTAACCAATCCGCATGATAGTCTCTTGGGCAGCAAAAGCGGAAGGAGGGTGAGACATGAAGGAGGCAGGAGGATGCGAGAGGAGGCAGTGAAGGTGGAGAGAGGGCTGGATTTGGTGAAGCAACCCACCTTGCCTTGCCCCCCCCCCTGGGCCCCCTCCAAAGCTGCATCCTGAAAGTCTGTTCAGGCCTGGGGCTCGGTCTCGTGGAACTCGCACTCCAGAGTCACCTGGGGGTCGGCGTAGGGGCGGGGGGAGATGGCAGAGGATTGGCGCCCATTTATTCCCAATCCTACATCGTGTTCTCTCCCTCGGTATTTATCCGAAGCCTCCTCTCGTTTCCCTGTTCTCTCCTTCGCCCTCCACCTGCTCCTGCTCCCCATCCACCCCCTCTCTAGATAGCAAGTCACCAACCACCCCCTCGATCGCATTGTTTATTTTGTCGGCCGCTCCTGAGGACGTGGGCGAACTGGCGAAGATTGCGGTGGTGGCGGAGCAGGAGGAGGTCGAGGAGACCCGCGGCAGGGTTCACTGGAAACCCTGGGCCCTCGTCGCGAGAGATCTCGCTCTCGAGGGCTTCGCCGCGAGGGCAGACCAGCTGACTGAGTTCAGGCGCCGCTGCATGTCCAACCAGTACACTGCGATGGCCGACCCTGTGCATCCGAAGGAGTGGCTGATCAGCGAGTACCAGGGCATCATCGCTGATCAGGTCACCGCCAGCAGAGTCAAGGGCGTCGCTCAGAAGGATGCTGACACGAGCTCCCAGGCGGCCTTGCAGGCCTTCACGCAGTCCACGACGCAGTCGCTGCAGGACTCTCGCTCGAGCAGCGTCGCAGCCATCCAGTCTTTAGCGAACGACGGCTCGGCCGCGAAAGCTGCGCCCCCTGAAGAATATTGCCGGAACATCTTCGAGTCCCCCTCCTTGGCAACGATTGCGCAGCAGGAGGTTGGAAACTTCGGCGCAGCCTTCACCAAGTCGCTGCAGAAGGAGCAGGGGTCAGGGAGGCGCAGAAGCGGTACCAGGCGCTGATCCTCGCAGAGGATATCGATGCCAAGAGTCACGCGGCCGAGAGCGCCAACGGCAAGACCGCGAACATCGCCCAGGCGCGTTTCAACGCTGAGGAGGACATCGACGCTCACAGCAAGAAGCTGATTGGGCTTCTCGATACTCTGGCGCGTTAAATTGCACAAATTGCCCGGACGGGGGTCAGGGGGGGGAGGAGGAGCGGAAGATGGAGGAGGGGTGGAAGGAGGAGGATGAGGGGTTCTCGGAGTGAGGGGGGGGAGGGGGGCGGCGGAATGAGATGCATGCGGGTCCTTGTTTCGCTCGCGCGTTTGGCATTGCGCCAGTTTTCCCTACCTCTAGAGGGTTCTTATTCTCTTAGCTTAAAGGGGCCGGGCAGTGCTACGCGCCCGGGGCGGTTCCCCCGGTCCCCGCCCCGCGGTTCCCCCAGTCGCGCCCCCTTAGCTTGGCTTAGCTTATTTCGTCTTAGCTTAGCTTGGCTTGGCTTAGCTTGGCTTAGCTTAACTTAGCTTAGCTTGGCTTGCCTTAGCTTCGCTTAGCTTAGCCTAGCTTAGCTTGGCCTAATGTAGCTTAGCGTAGCATAGCATGGCATATCATTGCACAACATAGCATACCATAGCACAGTATTGCATTGCATGTCTTAGCATAGCTTAGCATAGCGCCCCCCTAGCTTGGCTTAGTTTATCTAGTCTTAGCTTAGCGTGGCTTAGCTTAGCTCGGTTAGCTTAGCTTGGCTTACCTTAGCTTAGCTGAGCTTAGCTTAGCCTAATGTAGCTTAGCTTAGCATAGCATGGCATAGCATGGCATAGCATAGACCCTCTCCTTCCTCTTCCTCCCTCTCCTCCTTCTCCTCCTCTTCCTCCCCTTCCTCCCTTTACTCCTTCTCCTCGTCTCCTTCCTCCCTCTCCTCCTTCTCCTCCCTTTCCTCCCTGTCCTTCCTCCCCCCTCCCCCCCTTCCTCCTCCTCTCCTTCCTCCTCCTCCCCTTCCTCCCTCTCCTCCTTCCTCCCCCTCCCCTTCCCTCCTTCCTCCCTCTCCTCCCGTCCTCCTCCTTCCTCCCTCTCCACCTTCCCTCCGTCCTCCTCCGCTCTCTCTTCCCTCTCCCTCCTCCTTCCCTCCTTGCCTCCCTCTCCTCCTTCCCTCCTTCCCTCCTCCCTCTCTCCTCCTTCCCTCCTTCCTCTCTCTCCTCCTCCTCTTCCTCCCTCCGTCCCTCCTTCCTCCCTCTCCTACTAATGCTGCTTTCCTCGAGGCTCCAACGCCTAGGTCGGGTCGCACTGGGGTAACTTTTGCGTTGTTGAGTTGGCCTCGGGCGTGGATCGAAAGGAAGTCCTCTTCGACTGGCCAGGGGGGCCCCATTGATTGGAGCATCGGTTTGACGGTGTGATGTCCGTTCTGGTTTGCGTTTTTTTCCGAATGAAAGTGCAAGCGTTTGATGGGCCTCGTTCTGAATTCAGAGAGCCCTCCCATCCCCGATAGCTCCCGGCCACTGTCGATCTAAACCGCGTTGTGGTTTGGCATCGCCTGGGTTGGCCTGAGAGCGTCACGCGGCGGCGCGCGGCGGCGGCGGCGTCGGCGACGGCGCCATCGAAGGTGACGGAAACGAGGTTGCCATTGTGTTTGTGCCTCCATCTTGAAAAGACGGTGGCGGCGCAGACTTGGTTGCCCTCTGTTCCATCCCTTACCAATGCCAGTCGCTCGTTTATTTGTCTTGCCTGAACCCCGCAGGCAAACGAAGCTTTATCCGTGGCGGAGTTTATCGAGGAAAGGGCACCCAGGGAAGTGTTGGAGACAGATACTTGGAAGCCCGCGATGGATAAGCTCGCAGATGTCAGGGCTTCTGCTGCGGCGGAGCGAAACGGATAGATGCCCAATGCAAAGAGATGGTCGCTGAGGTGAAAGACGCAACTTGGGATGGCAGCGCGACACAGGTTCGGGGGCAATGCCATCGTGACTAAACGGTTGATCTCCGACGCCAAGGCGCAGTGCGCCAAGAGGGCCGAGAGCGGCGTTCAGTCCAAGAAGCGCAAGTCAGCATTCGACGATGCGCCGCAGATGGAGGTCGACTTGGAGAGCAACCTCGGCCCTGCGATGCAGGTCATCGCATCTGAGACGCGTGGCAAGCACATCAACATCGTGACGGACCTCTCGGAGCTGGGCCCCGGCAGGATGGCGGCGGCGGCGGTCCCCCAGCTGCGCAAGGACGCGGAGGCTGCATCAGATTGGAAAGTTTGCGAGTCCTGGATGCGAAGCAAAGTCGAGACGCGGGGCTCACAGGGCGCTTCGCCCGCGTTTGGGTCAGTGGTCCAGCCAGCCGTGCTCGCTCAGATCCGCGCCATCAGCGCGATGGAGAAGGTTGAGGTCAGCAACCTCTTTCGCACCGCATTCATTGCTTCTGGGCCCAAGGAGCAATCGCTCTTCAAAGTACTTTACGGCGCGCAGTGCTTTATCATTCCGCGCTTGCGCTCTTCGGTGTCGCCTGCGCCGTGTGGGATCTGCGAATGCAGGTTGATCTTGGAAGGGGAGGAGGTGATCCTTGGTCAAGATTGACATCAATCAAGGGGGGCTCGGCGGCCAGGTGGACAGCCTCAAGCGCATGTCGGGCCACGACTTACTGCGCCTCGGCCCCTCCGAGGGCAACTTCTGATGCGCATTGGGCGCTGGCGATTTTGTTGTTCTTCCGACGGGCTTCGTGCACGTGATCTTCAGAATTATTTTGGCGAGAGGTGCCCGCTGGGGTTGCTCCCCGAGGTGGGGGGGGGGGGAGTTGCAGGAGGTCGAGCGCGCGGTCAGCTCGGCGACGGAGGCGTACCAGGGCATCCGCGGCACGACCTGCGAGGAGTGGTGGGAGTGGCTGAACAGCTCGGCGGCGTCCTTCTGAGCGCGCGGGCGCTTCGTGGTGGGCTTGCGCAGTAGCGCCTGCGCTGTGCGCTAGTCTTCGCGGCGCCGCTGTTGGCAGCTGCTGCCGCTAGCAGTTCTCTCCCCCCCGTCCGATCTGATCTAGCTTTTCCTCCGAACTCCCCTCCTGCTCCTCGAGGCCGCTGCCCCCTCTCCTCCCTGACTCTCTCCCGGCCCTCCCTCCGTCCTCTCCCGTGGCCCATCTGGCAATCCAACTCAGCCTTGTTCTATCGACCTCTAGTAACACCCCTGCCATGTCGCTTCATTTGCCAGGCCCCTCTCCGTTCGCTTTTGCGATTCAACCTTTCGCGCGCCCCCTGGCCCAGTCGTCGTGCTCTTGGCGGTTCGCGCGGCTCGAAGCTCTCATTGTCTTTTTCTTTTCTACGCTCGTGCTCGCCTCTCCTCTCCCTCGCCGCCGCCGCCGCCGCTCTGTCCACTTTACTTGTGGCGGTGCTGGCCGTTCCGTTCGCCAGGCAGCGCGCAGTCGTCGTTCTGCTCCGCGTTCAGCTGCTGCCCGGCCATCCTGCCGCGCGTCGCAGGGTAGGAGGTCTGAGAGGGAGCCTTCGTTTCAGCTTGAGGGGTTGGAGGAGTGGAGAGGAGATGGGGGCGACGGGGGGGGGGGGATGGCGGCGGGGGGGGGGTGAGGGGGGGGCGGCGGGGGAGGAGGGAGAAGAGGAGGAGGGGGAGGGCGAGGAGGAGGAGGAGGAGGAGGAGGGGGAGGGGGCGACGGCCAAGACGCAGCTGCACCTAACGCTCTTCTAACTCTGGGGTTTCAGCAACCTGCAGGGGCCAGGGCAACTGCGAGAAGTTGCGTGGCCAGTGCGCGGCGCCCGCCTGCCTCTCTCGTTCGCCCGCGCGGTGGCAGGGCTCACGGCCGCGAATTAATTTGGTCAGCGTCGCCGCTTTGGAAGCGAAGCTGTTCCTGTCGGGGCCTGAACAATTGGGGGATCTCACGAGGGAGAAAGTGGAGCTGGTTAGGACGTGCATGGGCTCATATTCGCGCCAGAAGAGTGGCAGGGCGCAGTTAGAAACAGAGACGGGGGCCAGGAGGGCAGCGACGATGGGGGGCGAGGATGGTGGACAGGAGAAGATGGAGCAGGAGCAGGGCCAGAAGGGGCAGGAGAAGCCGGAGGAGGAGGATGGGGGGCGCCAGCAACGGGAACAGGAGCTGCACGCGGGAGGGCCTGCATGGGATGCATCAGCAGGAGCAGCAGCATCAGCAATAACAGGCAGCAATGACAGCAGGAGGAAGGATGGACGAGCACCGCTGGGGAGCAACTGCGCTGCCATGTGATGTGGGGAGTTGCTGGGGGGATCGCATCCTACCTCTTCTCCTCCCCATCCTCCTTCTCAGCTCCTCGAGTCCTCATCTCCTCCAGTCCTCATCCCCCTCCTCTCCTCCCCGAGTCCTTGCTGGACCTCTTTGTCTCATTGCCTCTCAGTGGCGGCTCCCGCTCTTGAAGAGTGCTCATTCATGTGGGAGGCTCTCGCTCTCCTACCTTTCCCTTTCTGCTCTCCTTGTCTCATTGCCCTCCCGCCTTCCCCATCCTTCTCCTCGCTGTCTTCCTGGCGCACCCTTGCCTGCGGCCGCCCCCCCCCCCCCCCCCCCCCCCCCCCCCCCCCCCCCCCCCAGCCGCCGCGCGCGGGCCAAGGTGGCAGGGGGCATCCTCAACCTCCGGGCGACTGCTGACGGCTCGGCCGTCGAGGGTGGCGCTTTCTACGAGACGGGCGGTTTCATTTGCGGATGGCCTTTGCCTCTTTGGTCTTTCCCTGGGCCCCGCAAGACGTTCGAAGACGATCGCGCGCAGGCGCGCTCGTGTCGAACCGTCGAGTAGCTGCTCTTGATGGGGATGGTGGAGGTTGAGACGGAAGGAGGGATCAGGAGCAGGATGGCAGGGCGCAAGAGCACAGAGAGTTGACGACGACAACGATACAAATGAGGAGGAGGGACGCTGCGAGCTAAGACCAGCAGTATCAGCAGCCGCAGGGGCAGCTCCCTCCGCCCCCCCTCATGTCCTCGTTCCCTCACCCTCTCCCCTCTGCGTTCACCCTCTCCCCCCCCCCCCCCCCTCCCTCATCCCCCCTTCCTCCCTCCTTCGATTCCCCCTTCCAACCCACGTCCTCGTTCCTCCCTCCTTCATGTCCCGTTGCCCTCCGTCCGCGTCCAGCATCTGCCCCGGCTGCGGCCCCTGGCCGCAGGTCTGCTTGCGCGTGTTGGATCTCCTTCGCTGGCAGGGAGGGAAGCGCTTGAAATGGTTCTACCTTGAGAATGTCAAGGGCATCGCCATGAAATACAAGCAGCAACCCGCGACCCTCTTTGCAGAGATCCTTCCGTGGTTCGAGAACCACATGCCTGACCGCGTGGGCCACGAATGGGAGCGGGGGTGGAAGGACAGGGGCGCTGGCGAGGAGCGAGGGGCGGGCGGAGGGAGGGGGCGAGGGGGGAAAGAGGAGGCAAGAGAAGAGCGGGAGGAGGCACTGATGGAAGAGGAGGGCGAGAGGAGTGGGAGGGCGAGGATGGGGGGAGATACTGAGGAGGACGAGGAGGAGAAGGAGGACTTGGAAAGGGACAAGGAGGGGGGAGAAGAGGAGGAGAATGGAGGAGGTGGAGGAGGTGGGGGAGGAGGAGGACGAGCAGGAGGAGGGCAGGGCGATTCCTCCTCGCCCTCCCCCCCCCCCCCTTCCTTCTTCTCCCCCCCCCATCCCTCCTCCACCTGCCTGTGCCTGGGCCAGGCCTGGGGATGTCTCGCACAGCGTGGAGCCTCTGCCCGAACGGGCTTTGGCGGAAGGGCCGCGACCCGCGACGGACACTCCAAGGTTCAGGCGGAGCGTAGGAAGAGGAGGGATGATGATGATGAGGAGGAGGAGCAGGATCGCCTTGCCCTCCCCCTCCATCTCGCCATCCCCCGTCTACCCCTTCCGCTCCTCCTCCTTCTTCTCCTCCTCCTTCTTCTCCTCCTCCTCTCAGCCCCTCTTCCTCGCTCCACCCTCCCTCCCTTCTTCCAACCTCTAACCTCAAGTGGTGACGAGTAGGTTCTGACGCCCCGAAGCGGAATCTGCCTCTGCGTTCGAAGGGTTGCGCCCCCCCACCCCACCCCCCGGCCTCGAGACCCGTTTGCGTTCCCAGCTGTCGCAGGACTCCAATGTCACTTGGAATGAAGTCACCAGCGCCTCGGACGGGCTGCCCGCGAAGCGGGCTCGCATCTACATCTTGGGCATTCGATCCATGGTGTTGCGTCCGCTCCGAGACGCGGTGGGCATCGCAGCCCCCGCCAAGAGCTTGGCCCCGCTGGGGCCCGTGCAGCTGGCAGACTTCCTGGACGAGCGTCACCAGGAGGATCCGTTGCCCGCGGCCCAGGGCTTTCGCAGCAACGTCCAGGCCCCAGGGGGAAACCGTTACTACACGTTACCTTGCCCCTGCCACGAGAGAAAACGCGGTCAGCCAGCCTCGCGTTGTCCAGGAAACGCCGAAACGTCATTCCGAGTAGGTGGTGGGCTTTGGAGGAGGAGGTTTGAGTTGAGGATCGACGCGGTGCCCTGTCCTTTACTCGGCAGCGACGCTCTCTTCACCCCCCCGTGTCTCGTCCTTCGGCGGCCACTGATGCCGCGTTCATGTCCGTTGGTTCTGCCTTTCGCACTCAGGGATGTGTTAGGCTCTTCTCGAACTTGGAGGCCGATCACCTTATGTTCGGTATCGGTTGCCTCGTCCCTTCCCCCTCCTTCCCCCTCCCCCCTCTCCCTCCTCGCTTCTGCAGCGAGTGTTATTCCTCCTCCTCCTCCTCCTCCTCCTCCGCCCCCTCCTCCGTCCCCCGCCCCTCCCCCCCTTCCTCCAGCCCCTCCTCCCCCCCTCCGTTTTCCTTGGCGAGTGTAGGCTTGAAGGCTTACAGCGCGCTCTGGGAGTCCAAGTGCGCCCCCGAGGGGACGGCGGGCATGTGCGATTTGACGCGCTCGCCCACGCCGGTCTTCGGCCAGTGCCTCCACGTGGACTCCGCCTCGCGCTTCGCCACGAAGACGGAGTGCCCGTGGTTGCTGGGGCCCGCCCTCGGCAAGGTCAGCGGCCGCGGCCGCTGCATGACCATGGGGGAACGGTGCCGCGTCGTGGGGTTCAAGCCCGAGGGCTTGGTGGGGGTCGTGCCGCCTCGCGTTCTCGTGGTTGCGCTGGGGAACACCATGGCGTTTCCCACGGTGGGTCGCCAGTTGGTGCCTCTCATGAGGCTGATGAAGCTGTGGGAAGACAAGGTGTCCTCGGTGGCTCTCTGGCGCCCGCGCAGCCTCCCGCCCCCGCCGCCGCCCGCCCAGGGCGAGGGGGCGGCCCGGGCGGCGAGGCAGCGGAAGCTCGCGGACTTCTTCAGCAAGAAGTCGGAATGAGCTGCATCGCCGCCACTTTTTGCAGGGGGGCAATGCCGCATTGGCCCGCGAGAAGAGGGGGTCAGGGAGGGGGGAAGAGGGGGGGGGGGGGGCGGGCGGGAAGGGCAAGGTGCCACGGACACGACATAAGAGAAGGAGGAGGAGAGCACAGAAGAGGAGGGAGGAGGAGGAGGGGCTTGGAGGGCACGGAAGAGGAGGAACAGGGGGGGAGGTGGAGGAGGAGGAGACGCTTGGAGGCGCAGCAGGAGCGCGAAGAGGAGGATGAGAAGAGGGAGGAGGATGCCCTGGGGCCGATCTGTTTTTTTTGTTCTCTCTTCCTACCTCTTCAGTTGATGTTTCCCTTCCTCCTCCTTATCTTCCTCCTCCTCCTCCTTCCTCTCTCTCTCTCTCTCTCTCTCTCTCTTTCTCTCTCTCTCTCTCTCTCTCTCTCTCTCTCTCTCTCTCTCTTCTCTCTCTCTCTCTCTCTCTCTCTTTTCTCTCTCTCTCTCTCTCTCTCTCTCTCTCTCTCTCTCTCTCTCTCTCTCTCTCTCTCTCTCTCTCTCTCTCTCTCTCTCTCTCTCTCTCTCTCTCCCCTCGTCTTGCCCCCCTCCTACTTCCTCGTCCTCCTCCTCATCGTCATTCTCCTTCCTGGTATTATCTTCATTCTCTCCCCCATCCCTCCTCTTTCGAACCGTCGCCCTCATGGCGCTTTTGCTTATCATCCGCTGCCTCCTCCTGGACCCCCCCTTCCTTCCCCCCCCCATCCTCCTCCTCCCCCCCCCTCCTCCTCCTCCTCTCCCCCCCCCCCCCTCCTCCTCCTGCCCCCTTCGCCGCCCCCCCAAAATGAAGCGGCTCTTGAGGCATTCCCTCTGTCGGCCTGCCGCCGACGGACGCCCGCAGGGAGCGCGCGTCGAGGTGGCGGAGGCAAATGGTCGACTCTCAGCCCTTGCCATTGCCCTCGGCATCTCTGCATCTTCCTCCTCCCCATCGCCCTCTTCCTCTCTCCGCCCCCCTCCTCCTCCTCTTCCTCCTCCCTCTTCCTCGTCCTCCCCCTCCTCCTTCCTCGTCGTTCTTCTCCTCCCTCTCCTCCTCAGGAGGTCCCCCTCTCCTCCTCTTCGCCCTCGCTTTCTTCGTCGCGATCCCTGTCCGCGTCGAGCCCTGCGCCCCCCCTCACCGCTCATCCCTGCGATCCGCCCCAGGCTCCCTCATGGCGTCTTTCCTTCTCAACTATCCCCCCTTCCCCATTTTTGATTCGCCCCCTCCTTGCATCCTTCCTCTTCATCCTGACCGTGCTCGCGGAGGCGGCGGCCCCCCATCGCCGCCGAGCCCCGGCGGCAGTGCCGCGGCGGGGCCGCCCCCCCATCAGGAAGGGAAATGCGGCGGCGACGGCGCGTGCCACGAGGAAGAGGAGTAGAAAGAGGATGAGGCATTGGAAGGACATGGGGGGCGAGGACGAGTACAAGTAGAAGAAGGAGGAGGACGAGGAGGAGGAGGAGGAGTAGAGGAGAGGGAGGTGGGCGAGAAGGGTGGACGAGGGAGGAGGAGGGGGAGAAAATCAAGAGGCGACGGCGACGCACGGCGAACGCGACGGCGCCTGGGAGAGCCGCGGCGCCGAGCCAAGTGGAAGGCAGAGCGACGAGAAGATTGGCCGGGAGAAAGGGGGGCGGAATCCGCCAGGACAAGTCTGCAATAGGGCGGGGGCGGACTGAAGAGGGGCGTTGCCGTGGGAAGAGCAAGGGGCGGGGAGGGCGGGGGTTGGGGGCAGAAAGGGGCGAACGGGAGGAAGGAGGAGGGAGAAGGCATGGAGGGCCTCGCGGGATGATGGGGCAGCGGGGGATTTTTTCCAGTCGCGACGGCGCTGCCTGAAAGGGGCATTCTCGCCGACTAAGAAGCAGCGCGCCCACGCGTTCAACATTGAACGCGCGTTGTTGCGTAGCTACAACGGCCTCTGGGGTGCGCCGACGACGCGCGACAACAAAGCGACGTCCGCGCGCGCCGCTGCGGGCGGTGCAAATCGCGCTCCCCCCAAGCAGCGTCGGGAGATGCTTAGTCGCCGACTCGCATTGAAAAGCCCGCTGGGATGCGCCCGGCGGTCGCCGCCGCCGCGGCCGCGCAGGCGGCGCCAACGTAGCTGGTCGCTGCGCGCGCGCTCGGGTAGGCGCGGCCGCAGAGGTGCACCAAACAATGCCGATCACTCACCGCGATCGCCGCCGCTGGTAGAAATCAATTGCACCACGTGGGCTGCACCGCGTAGTCTGCCCCGCGCACGCTGCGCCTCGTAGATTGCCCAGCGGAGATCCCACCACTTGTATTCCACGACATAGAGCGCATTGCATAAATCGCACCACGTCCACTGCGCCACATGCACCGCGCGCGCAAGATGCACCGCGCAGGTTGCACCGCGTAGACTGCGCGCCATGGGCCGCGCAACATTCATTTGTGCAACATTGGTCGCGCCACGCACATTCTCCTTGTAGAAAAAGATTTCAGTATCGACCACCGACCCGCGGGTGAGTTTATCGCCCCTCTGGCGATGCGCAGTTTACATATGACCATGACCCATTCGTGCGTTTCAAATGAGCACGCATATACCACCATCACGCCCACCAAGCCAAGCTCGGGAGACCTTACCAACTGCAGCAAACACTGCGCGCGCATTTGTTTACCAACATCAATCAGTTTCCACTACCCCCATGCAAACATGGGACGGCGCACGCACGCGCGCGTCGTCGCGCGCATGCCGATGTTTTTCAACAACGCTACGTTTTGCAGGGATGCCACGATCGAGCATCAATAACAGAACTCCGAAACAAGCATGTGGTTTTGCACATTGACTTCTCAGAAAACGCACGCCTGCACGCGATTGCGAATTCTTAAGTCAACCATCGGAGGTCATACATTGCATCACGCGCGGCCAGGCGGACCTGTAGGGCGCGTTTCGAAATCATTCGAGCGCCCTTTGCGCGCGGGCTGGGGGGGGGGGGGGGGGGGGGGGGGGGGGGGGGGGGGGGGGGGCACGATCCTTGTCAAATAGGACAGCGCGGGCAGCTCGCGCCCGTTGGCTGCTCGCACGCCAATATAGCTCCAAAACATCATCGCCGACGCCTGGACACCATCATCGTCATCGGCGTGATCGGCATCGTCGCCGTCATCGTCGTCGCCAGCATCGCTACAATCATCATCGTACCTGCCGTTGTTGACGTCGCCATGGTGCCGCGCCCGCCCGAGTCACCGACTCGCACTGAAGCGCCAGCGCGGCCTGCGAGACCCGCTGGCCAATAGCCAGCGATCCACGCCACCGCGGCCGCGTCGGTCGCGCCATACTACTTTGCCGCTTTGTGCGCGAATCCGCGCGCGCTGGCGAGGCCGCAGCGGCGCGTCAGCCAACGCCAAGCAGCCATCGCGATAACTGCCACGTAGGTTTTGCAAACCAAGCTGCGGGTGGGCATGACTGCGCGAGCAGTGGAGTGGACACCTCACTGCGAACAACAGCCGATCGCACCATTTAGCTTGCACCACATGGATTTTTCCTTTCCACAGGCGCACGTTGCACCATTTCACCACAGATATTGATCAGCATATATATATATATATATATATATATATATATATATATATATATATATCAACGCGCCAGTTACTAGAAGCACAATGTTTTCGGCCCGCGTTGGCGCTAAAATTGCAGGGGTCTCCGTGGGGGGGGGGGGGGGGCTCGTGGCCGCGGCTTGGGCGCAGCGTGAAGTTGGGCTACGGCGGCGCGCGGCCGGGGTCCAACAGTTGATTTGAGACCAAGTGCGCGGGATTAACCATAACCGCACGGCAGGTTCGTGTCGTGCCGACTCAGGCAGTGGTCCCTGGCAAACACGAGGAGTGTTCAACCTTGAACGATCGGCCGTTTCAGCAACGCCAGATTTGGGGTCAGAGGCGGCGTTCAATGCTGAACGCAAGCGGCGGGGTCGCTGCCAGTCGACACGACGCGTTTTTACCGCAACGAGATTTCAGAAGTTCCACCTATTTGCCGATGCAAATTCTTGACGCTTCGCGTATCCCCACCAGCACGCATCTCGGTGTGGAAGCTTCTTGGCAACATTTTCACACTTTGATGCCGTTTCGGCGTCGCGGCTCGTTGCCGCCGTCGGGACCCCCGCTGGACTTACGTCTCCATTCGTCTGTGCTACCCGTCAGGCTTGGGCCGACGTCCTCGGGAACGTTCCTCTCGTTCGCACCTGGACGTTGGGAGCGCCTCTCGCGCCATTTTGGCTGCGCTTGGTCCCCTTGGTGCCTACCCCAGGCCCGTTGGACGCACCGCTGCATGCCCGTTCAGGGGCTGTCTCTGGCTCCTGGATTGCATCGGCCCCGCCGCCCTGGACGCTGTCGTGGGCCGCCTGATCCGCGGCCCCGCGCGCGTTAGGTAATTTAGTCGCGTCCGCGGCCCGTTCGCGACCTCCCGCCGCTGGCGCTTCCGCCTGCGGTTGAAAACAAAAAACAATCCCCACCAACCCATCCTACACCAGGCACTCGAACGAAGAGCGCCGACGATCGGCAGCTGTTCTTCTCCCCTTTTTCCTCCTTCTCCTCCGCCTTCTTCCTCCTCCTCCTCTCCTCCTCCCTCTCCTCTTCCTCTTCCTCCTCCTCCTCCTCCTCTTCCTCCGCCTCTTCCTCCTCCCTGGTGGCGTTTTGGAGGTATCTTCGAACGGTTTGGTTGGCTCTTGGGCCTTGCGGGCGGGCGGGCGGCGCTCCGCCCGCCCGCGCGCAGGGCCCAAGAGGAGAGTCCAAAACGTCTTTTGGAGCCATTTAGGAGGATAACGATCAACGAAGGAGGGCCCCTCAACTTGGCTCGCCCCCCAGGAGCTCCAAAAATCGTCTCCTGGACCCCTTTTGGATCGCTCTTGGAGCGTTCGTGGCCGCTCTTGGAGCCGTCCTGAGGCTCTCTTGGGCCCCTCTTGGGGCTATCTTGAGCCATCTTGGAGTCATCTTGACGCCTCGGGGCGCTCTGGGGGGGCATCTTGGAGCAAATCTATCAAATAAGAGCAGAGCTTTAATTAACGTTGCCCCTCCAGACTGTCTAAAATCGCTTCCTGGACCCCTCTTGGATCGCTCTTGGAGCGCTCTTGGACGCTGTTGAGGCAGTCTTGAGGCTCTCTTGGGCCCCTGTTGGGGCCCAGTTGGGACATCTTGGCGCCATCTTGAGGCCTCGGATGGGCGTCGGAAGCGAAAAAGTGAGAACACCAAAAACATTGATGTTCCTCAGGGTTTTGAAGCATTTCGGCCTTTTGAGGGCACTCTGATGATGCTCTTGTGGGCACTTGGAACCATCTTGGAGCGGTCTTGGAACGTGTTGGAGCGTCTTCTGAACCATCTTCAGGCATCTTGCGCTATCTTGAGCCATCTTGGAGGCGATCTTGGGCTCTCTGAGGCCCTCTTGGAGCCGTCCTGGGCCATCTTGGACGCTCTGACCGCTCCCCGCCCCTCCTGTCCAGGTCAGTGGGGAGGGGGTAGGGGGAGGGGTAAACCCCTCCCCGAAGGGGAAGAGGGAGGGGTGGAAGATGAAACGCCCTAAACCACCGACGCCCAGAGGGCTGGTGGGATTGGCATGCAGCGCGTGCTGCACTCTCTCAGGCCAAGGTGTGCTGCGTGAAAGTTTGCTCGTTGCATGTCGGGTTGTGTGGTGTCCCTTGTTTGCCTGGCCATCTTTTGATGCGCGTTGCAATTGACGCCGAGTTGTCTGGAGATCTGCGGTCGCGCTCCCGCGTTTTGTTTCCACCCTGCTTCTGCTGAAGATGGTTTCGGAAGTGCTAAAGGAGGCTCCACCATCAAGACAGCCAAAGAGAGCCCCACGTGACCCCAAGACGCGCACTCAAGAGGCCCTGAAGTTCCCCGGGACGGTTCAAAACGGCCCCAAGATATTTTGGAGACAGCTTAGGAAGGCCACTGAGTGCTCCGAGAGCCCAGAACGGTTTGCGGGCCTCTCGGGTCTTGGGGGTCTTCGGGTTTGAGGTGATCGTCGGAGATTCCTGGGGCCGTTTTCGATGCTCTCAAGACCGAAGAGGCGAGAGGTTCAGATCTCATAAACGTTTGATTTGGGACGATCTGGGCTACCTGGGCGGGCCCCAACGCGGGCCCAACACACCCCCACGACAGCTCCAGGGAGAGCCCCTGGGATAATTTGGTCTTGAAAGTTCGGTTTGGATTCCCATGGACCCTTCCCAGGCCTCATGAAGTACCACGCGACAAGCTTTCGGAGCACGTGCGAGCGCACAAGAGGCCTGGGCATCAACGGCCTGGGGCGGCTGAGTATCATCACAGTCCACCATTGGCCATGTCAAGAGTTGTTGAGCACTTGAGGGCACTCAGCTCAGTGCCTGCGGCTCCGTTGCAGATAAGGAAAAGGTGTGAGGATAATGGATCGACCAGGGGGGGAAGAGAGGGCATCCTGCCGATGCACGCGTGCTGCATGGGTTAGTTCCAAGGCCCGTCGTCCGACTAGCGATGATAGCCATTTCGCGCACGCGAGACGTGGAGGCGACAAGACTAAAGAGGAACGATTTCGCTCTTTTCGAAAAGTGGCAGCAGTTCCACTAACTTCCCGACGCAGGCGCACGCTCGTTCGAATTGTCGTTGTCGGAACGGGCCCGTTCCACTACGGCAGGTGAAGAGTTTCCATGGGATGTCCTCTAGGACGATTTTTTTCCACAGCCGAAAGGCACGCGTGATGCTTGATCGTGCCAGAGTGGTATGTCTGTCATGCATGTGCAGTAGCAGTTTCATGTCCGTCTCGTTCGTGGGGCGAGCCTCTCCCCGAGCTGCTCGGTCGGACGCGACGTTGCGTTGCCAGTTCCACGGACGAGAACCCCGCACTTGCCGAGTGCTTCTTCGAGCCGTGGCCGCCTCGGGTCGGCGTGCGTGCGGGGAGCGCCCTGCGCCGAGGCGACCAGGGAGCTGCCCACGATCTGCGCATGATTTTTGCCGAATTATCTTGGCAGCCCGCATCGCTCGAGTGGGGGATCGATCACATGATTGACTTACCCAAACATAGGTTATCCCCGTCAAATCTATGACAGATGCGCAGCGCGTTCGCAGACTTGCGAACGCCACCTTGCGCAGTCCAAAACCCGGATAGCGACGCAGTCCAAAAGCGCTTATCGGGGCGCTGGCGAGAGCGCTGGAAAGCATGCCTGGGGAACTCGCAAGCTTGGAAGCACCTGATGGGCGGCGCTTGCCAGGGCGCTGGAAAGCATGCCTGGGGAGTTTGCAAGCTTCTAGAAGCAAGCTTCCGAGGAGCCTCGAAGGTGCGTCGCAGGACCTTCTGGAGAGCTTCCGGGCACGCGAATTGGGAACGAGTCGGAAAACGCTTCTCGGGACCCGCAGGAGGTTCAAGCAAGGCGCTCTAGGGATGCCTGCCCGGGAGCCTTGGAGAGGAGCTGGCCTACCTTGCGCTGCGGGCTTCTAATTTGAAACCCTCTTAGCTCTCAGAGGGCTATCCGGGAATTACATATTTGTGTAGATCCGACTAGAAAATCAAGTTGCGGGTAAATGAATGTTGTAGGCGATCCCCTACTCGAATCGCTCGGGCTGGACATTCCCGGGCATCGGCCGGGGTAGCCGCTTTTCTCCCCAGGGCAGCTCCGCCGAGTGGGTCCAACAGGGCACGCCGCCGCGCTGTTGCTCTCGGAGGACGCCACCTACACGCCTGTGTATACACCGATCCTGGCCGGGCCCATCCTGGGCCCAGCATCGGCGTCTCTACGCCCCCCTGGCTTGGCCAGGAAAGCGCAGGCACCGATCCTGGGCCCGGGCTCGGCGCAGGTGCTCGGTCCCAGACATCCGCCTGTATGACCTTACACGCTTGTCGTTGAAAGTCGGTCATATCTGGATGCCCAGATCCCAGTCTATTCCAAGCGCCTTCCTGTATACTTCAAGAACCGATGTGCTTCTGCTGCGTGTTAGTGTTCTCTGGGAGGGCCGGAACCCAATTTACTTGATCCGCCTTCCTACTTCATGTTTCTGCCTACTTCTTCTGACCGACGCGTACCCATCCGCGGCGCCAGGGGTCCCGACCCCCTGCCCGCGGGTCAGTATTTGCTGCCCCGTGCCCGTCTTGATGGTCCCCAGGCCCGGGGACGAGCCCCAGGCACCGAACTCTATGGACATCGGCTGGAGTCAGGTAAGGTGTGCCGGGCGCCTGCACGGCGCATCGGTAAGCAAGGCTGTCTTGAGCTCCGCACACATCCCAAAGATTATGGTGTGCTGCCAGCGGGAGGGGCCTCGGACGGGGCTAGGACGAGGATCAATCCGTTCATTCTGGAACGCTCTCAGAGCGTTCCAGAACGCTCTGGGAAGGACGCGGCGCCCGAGACTTCCTTAAGAACCGCCGGATCCCAGAGGTTCCCGAATTCTAGACGCTTCGCTGGCTCAAGCCTTGGCTCAAGCCATCTCACGGGCCTGGCTCCCTCGGGCCAGTCTCCCGTGCTCAAGGGGGCGCCCGAACGCTGCACGGCGGGCCCGCGGCCCTGGGCTCCCTCGGGCCCCCCAGCGCGCGCCCGCCATACCAGCAGCGGCGCAGTCAGGCAGCGCGGGCCTCAGCTGTCGCCTTCAGCCCCCCCTAGACGGGGCCATGGAAAACGGGGAGACCCACCGATCTGGTCGCATCGAGGGGGACGGGGACCACTCAGTGCAGGGCGCGGGAGCCCAATCAATGGCCACGGTCGAACCCCCCCTGGCGCCAATCAGGTTCAGACCCCTCTTGCAGTTGTGGCAGGCATCCAGCCGACGCGAGCAGCGTCCACGAGGACCACCTGCCCTGCGGAGGTTTGCAGCTGCACAAGAAGGAACGAGGACGGGCCCGCCGATGCCGTTGACACAGCTCTTATCCCAATCCCGTCCACACCACCCTCCTTCCCCCGTAGGGGGGCTTTCCGTCATGGCGAGGCCCCTGCAGCAGTCACCACCCAGCCCCCCGAGGCTGAGAATGAGGCCCTCGAAGGCAATCAAGAGACGGACTTGGGCGAGACCAGCGGAGAAAGGCGGCTCGAATATAGTGAAGTGGACGTCGCTGGCCCCCCAAGGGGACCACCCAGCCGCCCCTCCCGGCCAGCGGCGGATGTCTCACCCCAGACGCCGCTAAGTGACGGGGAAATACCGAGCACAGGGCAGACAATGCTGCCCCAGAGGACCAGTCAACCTCTCTCCCCCTCCAGTATACCTGTGAATGCGGCTTTCGGCTGCGACTCCCAGCGTTTTCCTCGCGACCAGGGTCCATGCTCAGCGGCGTTCGGCCGCGCTGCCAGTGTGGGCCAAGATTCACAAGTTCCTTCGGCTTTCGGCTGCGCCTCCCACGGTACTGAGATACCGAGAGAAGTCACTGGCAACCGCGGGTCGCCAGATGAACCCCGCAGGAGCAGCCGCCGAGCGCGCCCACGGCGGACGGGCATGGCTCCCAGGGTGGCATAGATGACACCCACTCAGATGCCCGCCAGAGAGCAGGGCCAGCGAACGAGACCTCCCGCCCGACCCCCCCAGCTTACTCCCGCATAACCCCTCGGTTTGTTCCCCGCCCCCCCCCCCACCCCACCCCCGCAGGCCATCCGATTGGGGTTGGCACCGATAACGAGCAACAGCCTTCTGACGAGGTTGACTGGGAGTGGCCCCCGCGGGACTGCGAGCCCAGCGGGGGCACCTCCGACAGCGAACCGCCCCGCGAGTGGGACGACCCCGAAGGGATCAGCGACGGATCAGGCACCCTCGATCGCGGTCGGCAGATCACTTCCCCCCGGGCCTTCCCTCGCCCCCTTCAGCCAGGCCCGAGGCCGCTTTACTCAGAGCGTTTGGATGCTAACCTGGGCCGCGACGCGGACCCGGCCGTTCGCAGGCCCCCCCCCCTCGGCCCAGACGATGCGGCACTCGAGATGTCGATGTCCCTCTCCCGGCCCCAAGGGTTGCCGACCCTAGAGATGCCAGGGGGGGGGGCCTCGCGGCGCCCCTGGAGCAGCACGAGCCACTGGACGGTCCCTGGAGGGAGCTCCGTAGGCGCGCACCTCGCAACCTAGCAATGAACATCGGCCTCGAGAGCTTGAAAAGCTTCTGCTGGCTCCGGCACCCCCCCTGGCACGCCGCGGTCAACGGTGGCCCCACCACGGCAGGGGGCGCCCAATGCCCGCTCAGAACGGACCCCACCCATGTGGTGCAAGTGGGGCAGGCCCCCCTACAACGGTGGTGCTACCGTGCCTCGGCAATGGCACAAGTAGACCTTTCCTGTCTAGCATGGCCAATCACGGGTTCCGACCATGAGGCGAGACTCGGGGGGGTAGGACCTGACCCCGTACAGGTACATGCTTTTCGGTACGCAAGTCTCACACAGGATCCTGCCATCGAAGCGGAGAACCTGGGCTGCGACGAGCCAACCCCAGCTGATATTTTCGCAGCGGATAGAGAATACGATGTCCTACAGCGCGCAGCCCTATACACAGACATCGGGGTTGGGGACCCGTCAGAGGGCCTCTTCCCGCCGCCCCTGCTAGGGCTTTCTAGGTGGAGACACGACGCCGCACCAGACACAACTGATGCGGTCTTGGCTGGGCCCAGCTCTGAGCACAGAGCGAGGCTGCGCCGCTACCTCATCCACGAGCGCCGGCGCAACCTGGCTCACTTCCCAGACCACAGCGAGGCCATTGGGTCGACGCAGGGGCGGATGTCCTCTCCACTGAGCAGCATGGGGCAGGGCTGGACGGCTGGGCCTCCCCTGCCATCCCAGGCGCGAGTCCGCAATCCCCTGGTATCACAGGACCCATGCTCGAGAGTAGTGGCACGCCCGTAGGCCCCTGGCCCATTAACAACACATCCCGCATGATAGAGTTCGGAGACTACTTCCGACCTGTCGACAGATGTGACTATTGTGGCTGTTGGCTTGCGCGGGACCCTGGCGGCCCGATGTGCATAGTCTGTCACAGACTTGCATCCCCCTGGGTGCAGGCTACAGATGAGACTCGTCCTAACTGCATAGATGCCCCGGGACACCCGCTCGATCTGCTAGGCGCCTCTATCGCCTTCCAACTGGCCAGAGTGGGGGCGCGCTACGCCCCTATCGCCAGCCTCATTGGCCCCCCAGATCGCCCCCCAGAGACCACCAACTACTCCCCTTCATGGTTGATTATTGAAGTACTGGCAGCATGGCGCCATACGACGGACACCGCACTCGCCAACGGCGGATCCGCAAACGAGCCCCGGCACACGACTGCCGAAAGGAACGACCCAGGCCTGGGAGGCGAACAGATGCTCAGAGCCGCGGTGGCCGCCCTGGCCAGGCTTTGCAGCGCCCCGCAGGCGTGGGCCCTGGAGACCGCCATCCAGATACGGGACCGCATCAGCGAAACCCCCACTGGCGGTCTGCTGCGCGAGTGGGTGCCCAGAGGAATAGCCCTCACCTCCAACGCGTCACTGCCAACCCAGCTCCATGACCCAACGGGCGCCAGGCCCAGAGCACAGGACTTGAGGACAAGATACCAGCTGTGCTTGGACGACCTCCCCGCAGAGGACTCGGAGTGGCTACGCAGAGAAATAGAAGGTAACTTCTTGAATCGAGCTCTCCTTGCCACCCCTGCGGACAGAGCCGCCATCGAGGCGCACGACGCAACCACTGAGGCGACGGAGGTGGCACGCGCGGCTCTCATCGCCTCCGCCAGAAGAGATGGCAGACTCATTGCCAACCTCCTTGCGCCTGGCAGTCCCTGTGGCGAGGCGACGCGTCTCGCGATTGCGCTGCGCGCCAGAGCGCGAGGGGCGGGCTCTCCCGTGGCTCCTGAGTCCAACCGACGAGCCACGAGGAGAAGGGAGTCCGAAAATCAAGCAGAAGACAGACACCGGGCTAGTAGAAGCATGCCGCCCCCTCAGGAAAGGAAGGGCAGCGCACGTCGACTGCTTCGAGAAATTGCAGAGATCCGCGCGCAGGTAGCAAACGACACTATACCAAACAACATGACCTGGAGCAGACTCCTGGCCCCTTTCATCTGGGACTCAGCTACAGAAGGGGGCCGCACTACGCTAGAGCATGTATTCGAACCACCGGGATCCCCCGCTCCTTGGTGGTGCACGCAGCCAGGAGATGGCACGACATGGGCATAACTTCGCTGGGCGCAGCGCCGCCTCGGCCTAGCAGCGGCAGCCCTATCTCAACAGACGGGTAGACTGATCGAGGCCACCCTTCCAGGGGGATACATCCACCCGGAACCACAGGAGCGCACCATGAGCTGGCTCGATCCCTTTGGACAGTTCCAGGAGGCTATCCTAGCGGCAGACAGGGGTGCAGTTGAACGTGGGATGCAAGCCCGAAGTGCCAGGGCGCGCGCCAGAGGTGGCAACGCAGGAGCTGGGAGAACAGGAGGGCGCCAACCCCCCTCCCCCCCTGAAGGTGGGACACGGGGCACCACGACCCACTGGCGCGAAGACATCAGGCAGATCCTCGGCGACGAAGTAATCAACCCCACGTCTTCCCGCCCAAGCCCACGGCAGGGGGGACGCGCTAGACGCCCTCATACGGGCCCTAGACGCCACGCAAAGAGACGACGAGGCCGCAGGAAGAGCTAGACAGCAGCGCATAGACCGCTCCTCTTTCAGTGGAGCAGAAGCACAGTTAGTAGCGGAGGGGCTTCTTCGAGAAGCCAGAGCGCAGCTAGAGCCAGGAAGTTGGCTATCCAGGGCCATGTGGCTGTGCCTGCGGCCGCGCTACACCCCCCTCCTCCGGCCGGTGCTTCAGGCGAGAGACATGAGCACCAGACCGTGCGAAGTCCCCACCAGATGGCTGCATATAGCTGGCATTCATACTCCCGATGACATCAGAGGCGTATTGGGCGAAGGAGAGGAGCGGGCCCCCAAGGCTTACTCCCCGTTTACCAATAACCAGATCCGATTCTTATTGCGAACCAACGCCACCGACCCTCCAGGAGACGCCGAGCAAGCCCTCAGGGCTGGCGAGCCAGAACCGATGCCAGGATGGGATGCTGGCGAAGAGGGGCAGGCCTGCACCATCTACGCGGGGGAGCTGGACGGGAGCGCGGAAAGCCTAATTCTCTGTGGGCACAGATGCCACGGGCACTACCTCGAGAGATGGAGACAGAGCCAGCCCGGGGTATTTCGAGAGGGAAGAAACTCCATGCCCATTCGCTGCCCATACTGCAGAGCCAACGATAGAGGCAGCGTCGCCCCCCTCCTCCCCGACGCGGAGGCAGCGCACTCCCTAGCGACGGAATTGGACTGTCTAAGAGCAGACTTAGTCACCATAATGAAGACCGAACACTTACATCACAGTGCGAGACATGCAAAGAAAACGCGACCAAGTAGCAGCATGCAGGCCATCTTCACCGCTGCCTACTGAACTGGAGGTGGATCACGACAGTGACGATGGCCCCCCCGTGCGCGCGAGCGAAAGAGGAGCAGCTAACAACGACTCCCCAGCTCCTCCCTCCAGACAGGAAAGGATGCGCGCAATCCCGATGATCGCACAGGAGAGATGGGCTATCCTCCTTGCCAGACTCCCGCCAGGGGACCGAAGGGCGGGAAGTCCCCCATCCTTCCCTGCGCCCTTGCCCATGGCCGCGGCCAGAGAAGTAGGAGCGGAACTCGTAATCAGCCGGAGGTCACTGCTCGGCGACAGACACGCAGACAGCACAGGCATCACTCTAGCCATGGCTGGACCCGCAAATCAAGGGGTTGGTCTGCGACAGAACCACCCCCCAGGAAGAACGAGGCGCAGCTCCTACGATCTTGATTGCGGGCGCCAGCGCGTCCCAGATACAGGCAACGCTGTCGGCCGCCATTTCGAGTATTGGCCAATGCAGGGCACTCGCCCTAACAGGACAGGGAACCCCAACGCCGGGGGGCCCTGATCCGACAGAACTTCTTGCCATAGCTAATGCCCAGTGGGGCTGCCGAGCAGCAGGCATGATCACACATCTGGTGCCCATAGGGAACGCTGTGATAACGGGGAAGATGAACCCCCTTTAGTGCAGTTTGTTGCGGCACAGTTCAACATAACAGACCACCCCCAAAGAACGCGAATCCCACCATCCATTGTTGCACGCTGGGGGGGGGGGGGGGGGGGGGGGGGTGCTGATGTCAGCGATGCCCTGCACATACTCACACCGGAGCATCGGAACGATGCCATTGTAGCCAAGATAACCAGGTGGCAGCAAACCTTAGAAGGAGACGAGGCTTCAGCAGAGGACGTAGAATGGGCCACCACCAAGACGGCTTTACCGAGGGATGAGAATCTCCTTAAGGCTGGAGTAGAACCGCTCTATCACTACGTGGTCCGTTGTCGGTCTAGTAGACGAACCCACGCGCAGGCCCATTCGGACCTACCCCTTGGAGAGCTTCAAGTCGCAGCGCAGACCGCTCTGGCAACCAGCGTCAATGGTGCCGCCTGGAGGTCCAGGGAAGCATCCGACTCGGTGCAAATCCCCATCCCAGCCGCTGCCACTTGCCTGGCCGTGTCAGTCGCCGCGGACGCTGCGGCTGCCTTTGGGTTCCGAGTAGGTCTCAACGGGGGAGGACTGCTTCTCTTGAAGGCCCCAGAGAGAATTGCGGCTCCGATACTGCGATACCTCAAGGATGAGCTATCCAGCGTCTCCGGGACGGCCCGCTGCTCCCCAGCCCTCAGCCCCGGAAGAATTCTATTAGAAGGAGACTGGGACGGCGGTCCCTCTTTTGCCAGGCTAGCCGACCCGGAAGACGGCTTCCACCTCCGGTGGAACATAGCCGACTTAGGGCAATCTAGAAGACAGGACGTGATCGAAGCCGTAGAAGCCACCGTAGGCTCTGGGGCGGTAGAGCAGGCGAATGCGGTGTACGCTTGGTTCCCTGACGCGGGTGAATACAAGCACATGACACAGGTAAGAGTCAGACTCAGCACCGCTGCCACCATGTCGGCAGCCTTCTGCGGGGCCAGTTGCATCACGGTGGGCTCGCAAGTGGTCAGAATCTCCCCAGCCACCCCTTCAATAGAACAGTCCAGGAGAGACGCAGGAATTCCAAGAACGCAGGCGGAGTATTTAGAGGCACTCACAAATGAGGCTGTGCGACAAGCCCCCAGACGGGCGGTGCAGCCACATATACTGGAAGTCACAGCCTTTGATCGGAGGGGGGAGCAAGTGGGGCCCCCCCGCCCCAGGCCGATGTGCCAGGACCCCTGGCCCCCTCGCCACGCTACGCTGCGTGTGTTCTCTGCCTCAATAGGATCCTCGGGGGCTAGACTACACGCAAGGGCTTGGCCACTGCCAGAAGGTGCTGACGGCAGAGAAGGCATGGCCAACATAAGGGCGACCCCCCCCCCCCCTCCATACCTGAGGAATGGCTAAACGAGGCGGACGAAGTCATGGACGACCGGAACTCTACCCGCCGCCGGCCCACGGAGGACAGGGAGGGCCTGCGAGGCTACAGCACCATGCTCCACCCAGGAGAACATCTGACAGCTGCCGTAGCAGCGGGAGGGGCCGCGAGCATCATCACCTGCGGGGAGTACGGCCACCTGTACACCTCAAGTCCGATGTGGGTCACCATTGCGCTACCTGCCGAGGCTGACTTAAGAGCGGCCAACCGAGTTGCCGACCGCCCACAGACCAGAGTAACCCTGCAACTGCTACATGGGCCAGTGCACCTCGCCAAACTAGATGCCACCCCAGCCCGAGCCCCGACGCTCGCGGAGCTGGGAATTGGCACCGGCCAACCCCCTGGCGCAGCGGCACCCCCGAGAAGGCGTGCAGCTGTGGATTCGCTCCCGGGCCCGGCCCGCCCAAGAGTCTACCCTTCCCTAGCGGAAGAGCTGACAAGCAGGAACCGGCTACGAGCAGTGACGGGGGCCACTTTAGTGAGTGCTGAGAGTGACGCCGTTGCATGCGCGCAGGGCATGCTCGGAAGATTCCTGGCACGCATTGATGAACAGTGCCTCTGGACAGAGACCGCATTTTCCAGCTCATCAACGAGCTCGGAATAAAGGAAGAGGTTACCAGGCAGCTGCCATCCTCGCAATGGCTCTCCCCCGAGCCTGACCCGACCCACACTACCCGCCACCCTTGGCTTGATGTCCCTGGGGGCAGAGGCGCTGACGTTGACAGTGACACAACGCACGTGCTGGCCCCAGGCACGGACGAGAGGCCCCACTGCCTAGATGAGAGACTGAGAAGGGCCGCACAGGAGGACAGGCTCCGACACGACCCAGGGAGAGTGCCGAGGCCGCGAAGGACACAAAGAGCCAACCGCGGTGACCCTCCCAGCGCGACAAGGCCACAACCCACTCGTGCTGGACAGGGGCAGCCTCAGACTGCGCGCAGCAGGGGCCGCGAGAGACCCACAGCCACTGAGCACAACGCCGCCGCTGGGAGCCCGCAGGCGGCGGAACACGGTACTCCCCAGGCGACTCCTTCACCCCCCCCAGCAACCCGCGCCAACCCAACGCTGCAGCCGAATCTGCGTGACCAGGCTGCATGTACGACGGCGCGCAATCAGAATCGGCGCAGAACCGAGAGAGGCGGCGAGAATTACCCGCCACCCGACTCACCCCCAGGGAGCGCTGCCATAAGCGGTAGTCCTGCTACGGAACCAGCAAGCAGTCCACACCAGCGCATGGAAGCAGAGTGCAGCAAGGAGGATCGCGGGGACGTACGGACCCCACCGATACAGCCCATGCCAGGCGGAAGAGCAGTCGGGCAACAGGAACGACAGCCTCCCGCCAGCCCGCACACCGCCGCTGCTCAGGGGTCTTCTTCTCCCCAAGCCAGGGAGCAAGACGCTGCTTCTCCCACAGTGCCGGCGCCTCAGGCTGAAGACAGCAGGACGGGGGGCGGACCCGCTGAGGATGCGCAAACTAACCAGGAACCTGGAAACACCGCTCAGACCGAGCGCGCAAGCACTGCCTGGATCCACAGAAGAAGACCACCCCCAAACAGTTTCCCTCGAAGCTTAACCGACCCGCTGGGAAGGGGGGGCTCCCCAAGGGCATGCAGGGGCATGCGCTTACCTCCCGCCTTGTATGGAGCGTAAGTGGAGCTACCTCCTCAACTGCGTTGCGGAGACACTCTGCTCCCATCGGTCCCCCTGCACAATGGGATGGACTCGGGTGCGAAGACAGAATTAAATGGAGGGCAGTGCTCAGCGCCATTGCGTGGGGCACCTCCATGCTCCAGCTAGAAAAGCAGGTCAGGCAGGATTTCACCAGAGCATACCTATCCCACAAGCTGATTACCCCTTAAAGCCTACTGGGCTCAGCACCCAGCAACTGGAACAAGGAGCCCAGCTGGCAGGAACATCCCCTCTAGAAAAGCTGCCCTCACTGCAGACGCCGCCTGCGCACAGCTGCAAGCTGCAGTGGCAGGAATCCACGGCTGTGAGGGCCCTGCATGCCCGTTCCTTCCACTTAACGAGGGTCTCCTCGACACTATGCTTGCTGTCTCCATCGGGGACTCACTCGGCCCTGGCACCAGCGGGCTCAGAGCTGTCGTCTCGACCTGGTGCAACCTAAGGGATGGAACCCAACACGGCAACCCTTCACGAAGACCGGTGCCAAGTGCAGAGACGCAGCAGCCCCAGGACCCCCCAGAGAGGATTCCCCAGAAAGGGAATTCAGAGGAACACCCTAGAAGGGCAGAGACCACTGAGGGAGCCGCAGCACGGCGTCTGCAGCAGACGAGCCAACATAACATCGCCCCTGCACAATCAGGCCCCGCGAGAAGGCAAAGGGAACAGGCAAGAGCGGCAAGCGGGCCCCATTGGGACGAGAACGCGACCCAGGGCAAGACCGAGAACAAGCAGACCTGAGGAGGGCAACAATCGTTCCCTTGCGTCAATGTGGGAAGCGCAACCAGCAACAGTGGAGCAGAGGAGTCTCGGACGGGGCCGCGCGCGCGCTGCGTCAGGGCCTCAGGGGCCAGGAGAAGGGAGAAGGGCAAGGCTCAGGGTCACCCCCCCCCGCGCCCGCTGAACCCACAGCAGCCCCACAATCCATAGACGTCCTTCAATAAGTGTGGACCCATCACAGAGACAGCAACACTGGCCTCGCTCCAGTTGCCCCTCCTGACCAGGTCCTGGCGGCGTACCAGGTGGCTGGAGTGGACAACAACACCATAATGAACACGCTTCGGACACTGCACGAACAAGGCACCATCAGACTCGGGCCCGAACAGGCAATCGACGACATGACAGGAAGGGTGAGTATACAGGAAGCTGTTGAAAGAGATTTCACGCAACAGGATGTGGGGGCAGCACGAAGACAGCCTGCGGTAACCGGCAGTGGGGCAAACGGACGCACCCCATTCCACTTGGTATCCCTCTTTGACGGATGGGATATAGCCAGACTCGCAGTGGGCGACCTTGTAAGCAAGCTGGGATCCAACCATAGTTTCCGAACATCCTCCTTCGTCGAGCACAACAGAGAGGCCGCGGAAGCTGTGGCGCGCAGATGGGCAGCGGCGCCTGACCCGCAGGATGGAGGCCCCCCACGCAAGCAGATAGCGGAAGACGTATGGGATCTCTTCAGGCGCAGAGACCCCCACGACAATAGGACTCCTTGGGCAAAAGCATCTTGACTCCTTGGAACAGGGCAGCACCCTACTGATTGTGGCAGAACCACCCTGCAACAATCTATCCACAGCCGGCCCGCTCGCGGGCAAGGACGGACTGGCGGGGGCCCATTCATCCCGTTTCTTTGCAGTTCCGACAGCCTGGTACCTGGCAAACAAGAGAAGACCAGACATCACCATCCCGGTCCTTTTGGAGAATGTGGCGCCCATGCCCCTGGCCCACCGAAATGCCACGAGCGCTTCAATGGGGGGCCTTGACCCCGAATGGGCAGTCAGGATGAACGAGGGCGACCACGTAGCCTGCCCGAGGGAAAGGCTCTGGATTGGCAACTTCCCACCCCCGACTGACGCCATAACCTACGCTCGCCTCCCTACCCCTGGAACCAAGATTGGCCTACAGACCAGACGGAAGGATCCCAACCTGGACCCAATCTAGGGCCGCCCCAGGCGACCCTGATGCCATCCTTCCGAGCAGCTACCAAACTCACCTTCTGTGCCTCTTATACAACGAGGACAGTAGATACAGGTGGTTCCTCAGAAATCCGACTGGGCTTAAGCATGGTGCCTTGCAAATTCTCACCGAATGTGGAGCAGGCCAGCGGTTCCCCGGATGCACGACGGGCCTGAATCTCGTGATGGCTGGAAGGGAAAGGGAGGGCCCCGCCACAGAAGACAAAGTCAGAGCATGGGGTAGACGGTTAGTGAAGGAGGGCAGAGCATACGGACTGAGACCCCCAGATGCAGACGAAAGGGCTAGGGCGGTGGGGCTGGCCGGGCACTATCGCGGGCCTGGCATAGGCGGTAGAACGCTCTACGATGCTGTCGGCATACACTTCGACCCACGAAGCCTACAGCGCATAATTGCCGCAGTACTGCGCGCCTGGAGCACGGGGCGCGCCACGGACATAGCCTGCGCCCCGGCGCCTGCAGGGAACCAAATGGCGCAAGGGTGGGGAGCCGCGCGAACATGCGCAGGAAGGCAGTGCCCTTGGGCGCAGCTCAGAGATCCCCCCCCCCCCGGATGATCTAGCAGAGCAGCTACTCCGAAGAAGGACTCTTTCCCGAGCTGACGCGCCCCTAGACTCTGCCGAGGGCCCCAGCACGCTGCATCAGGCGCTGGCCCCCCCCCCCAGGCATCTCCCGGTGCCGGGGCCGCGCTCCTTGGCCTGGGATCGCGCGCGCAGCGCCCTCAACAGCGCACTCGAAATTCATGGCCAACGCAAGGTTCGTGGACCAAGGGGCCTCTGGTCCCTATTACATATTGATCCCTGGAGGCACCCCACCCGGGACGCAATGTGCGGCAGCCTCATGCTAGACGACCTCGTGTGCGCTTGGCGCCACCCCAGCCAGCAGCCTGCCCAGAATTGGCTGCTGGAATGTCAGATACCTCCGTAGTTGCACAGCAGCCAATAACCAAATTAAGCACGCCATACTCACCCAAGTCACCACGAATAATCGGATTGCGTTGATCCAAGAGACGCATTGGTCTGAGCACGAGGCGGAGGTATGGAAGACGATGTTTCCTGCCAGGACCCTCGTCGCCTCCCCTGGCTACCGAGGGCCAACAGGTGGGCTGGCTGGGGGTGTTGGCATCATCCTCCCCCGCGGCGTTGCTCTCCTTGAGCAGCAGGTTTTGTCCCGGGATGTGCCATCGCCGCTGTCGCACAGCAGCAGGAGAAAAGGTTCCGCATGGTGTCGGTCTACCTCCCCCCCACCAGAAAGGAGGGCACCCTCGCTGGAATCGCCGTCGCTGCTGAACAATGGGAGAGCCTCGACACCTACTGGGGTGGGGATGTAAATCTGCAGCTCAGCGAACCGAGAGATGGCGAGGTTGAGGCCTCCGCCCTGTTGAGGGATATACTGATAAGCTCTGGCCCCGCAGCCATGCACATGCATGGGCCACCAGAATTGACAAGGACAGCGAGTCACATATCGACATGACGGCGTGTCCGCTCCGGCAGATCTACGCATACTAGCCCCGAAATCTCTGGGGACTGACACTCTCCGCCCACGCCCTCATCAGCCTCGAGCCGCAAGGGGCCAGGAGGGCAAGAAGAGAGAATGCCATGAGAGCCACGGACCTCAAGAACCTCCCGACTGCGGCGCACGCCGATCTACGGCAGCTCTGTTCACACCTCGAACTCACCTTCCTTGTCCCGCCCGTCAACCCCGTCAACCTCACCGGGCTCCTCCAACCAATTGACTGGGTGCGACCTGCCTGCCCGGGGGGCTTCCCCGACCGCCACGTGGACAACGATGTCGGGGACACCTCTGTCAGCACCCCCCTTGCGCGCAGTCTAACGTTGGGGGGGGGGGGGCGAGGCGCTGACCCTATACCCCCCGTCCTTCCTGCCCTCATGAGGTTTGGAAGACGCGCCCTCACGTCTGCCATGCAGGACCGGTGGGGGAAATGGAGAAAGCGCAGCGCCGGCGTTTCACCCGAGGCCCTCCTGGCCCAGGCCAGCCAGAGAGACGAGCACACGCGTCCAGTAGGTACACTGGCAGCCTGGCTGTACGAATGCGGATGGGATGGGCAGTGCCTCACTCCCAACCAGGCCGCACAATGGCTCAGGAAATGGGGCGCCGAGGTCATCCAGAGAAGAGCTGCCACTCTGACCCCAGCGCAGCGAGGCCCGGGCGCTGAACGTGCACCCTTGGCAGCCCACTACAAGACAGGTGGAGAAATTTATAAGAAAACCCATGCCATCCTAGGGGTGAGAGACCACAATGGCACCTGGCACGACAGGCCCGGTCAGATTGACAACGTCCTCTGGGACAGCCACTCCGCCCCCGCGCTGCCTGGCTCCTCAAGGCGGCTCCTTGACCTGTACTTTCATCATCAACCTGGCCTGGCCTTCGCAGACAAGCCCAAGCCAAGCTGGAGCAGACTAGCGGCCATCGTCTTGACGCCTGGCGGCAGCGCGCCCGGGATAGATGGGCTGCCATGCGAAGCATTCCATCCTGGAGCGAGATTCGTTGCTTGCCTCATGGCACAGGCATGGCACGCGGCGGACCTCAATCCACCACTCCTGGAGGAAGTGCTGGGACCCTCGGTTGGCCTACTCGTGTGGATTGGGAAAAAGGCCGGCGCGGAGACCCCCAATGATATGAGACCGTTGCAGCTGCCCACCTGTATACGTCGTCTCTTTGGTGCCTCCCTTGCCGATCTACTGGGACCGGCGCTCGAACCGCTCCTCAGCCCATGCAAGGCGGCCAAAAGAGGGGGCCAGTGTGGCCCCAACATCACCAAGGTTACACAGCATCTGGGAGCTCCTCCCAAGCCCCCTACAGAGCCAGGCCCAGCCTGGGCCGCCCTCCTTGGTGGGCATACGGCTGCCGTAGACGCCTTCGTTGAACGAGCCGCCGCCGCGGTAGGAGACGCCCCGTGCACGGCAGTTACCTTCTGCGATCAGCATAAGGCCTTTGAGAGAATCTCGCTGCAATGGGTTGGAAGCATCCTCCAAAGTTGGAAACTCCCTCCTTGGCTGCTGCACGCCCTTAGCTCCCTTGTTGCTGATCGCCGGGTGCAGGTTTGCAGGGGCAAGTACAAGGGGCCCGAGCGGCGCCTCCTGAGGTCCGTAGGAATGGGTGGCACCGTGCCCCCGCTCCTGTGGAGTATGGGGTGCGACCCCCTCATTTCGGCGATCGCCTCCATCACAGGCGAAGACGACCCCACCTACGTCGATGACCTCGCTGCCCTCTTCAGCACGACAAGGCAGGCACTACGGGCTGCGATTGCCCTTCCCTGGGCCGCCCGTGCTGCCGGGCTTTTGGAAGAAGCTCACCGTTGCAGAGGAATCCGGACCATTGGCCCCCCAGACATCAGGAACGCACTGGAGGAGGCATCGGTCCATTACGAGCAGGAAGGACACCATATACTGATCTCCCGGCTTCCTAGCGACCTCATACGTGCCCTCGTGGAGACAAGCGCAGGACAAGGCCTACCGAACTGGTGTACCAGCTTTCAGCGCCCCTGCAGCAGCAAATTCAAGACAGCCCTCGTCCCTGCTGGTCACCAAGAATGGTGGCGTGGCCTCATGGAACACACCCCCTTCGGAGGCTCCTCTGCGCAGGACCAGTGGCCCTACCTCGGAGCAGTCGTCGTCTCACGAGCGGCTGAAGGTGAATTGGTTTCCCCGAGAGGGGGAATCACTAAAGGACCTGAAGACGCCTTGAATAAAGGCACCTGGGAGCGCCCCCTCCCCAAAATGAGAGACAGGGCCATGGCCCTTCACCTGGCCAAAATGCCCCCCTCTCGCACCTCTGCCGCCTGGAACGCCTACCTCGCCTCCCTGGTGCCGCGCGCTGCCCACTGCGCCCTCCCCGACCCCGTGCAAGAACGCGACCTACGCGCGCAGCTCAGAACTGCGCTTGGCCTGGCTGGCGCGCCCTGGGCCCCCGGCTTCATTCTCGCCGGGGTGGGCATTCGTTTTCAAGCACCAGGGGCACTCAAGGGCCCGGTTGCTACAGCCCGCGCGGTTGCAGCAAGAGCGCACGCCCTCAATGACTTCTGGGGCCCCTCCCCAGCCAGGAATCGCGCCAGGAACAGATGGAACAAACTGATGAGATGGGCAAGCAACGCTGCTCGGCCTCACGAGGTGCCACTCACCAGGCCCAAGATGATCACGGAGCGGAAAGCGGCGCAGGCTCTCGGCCGTGCGCACGAGCAACCAGAGCTCCTTGAATGCAAGCAGTACGGCAGGATTACTTATGCTGCCGCATGGTCACAGATGCACCGCAACACTTTTTCCGGGTGACTTGTCGACACCAGCCAGGGGAGGAGATGGCAACCTTCGGAAGGGGAGGAGTGGCGGCTCCTACATCACTGCACTTCCTTCACAGAAGCGCACCACGTGATTCGCATCCTTTGCAATGACCTGCCCGGCTCGGCTCTGCAAGGCGGAGAAGTGAGAGCGAAAGGAGACCGCATATGTGTCCATGCGGGTCGCAGGCCAAATGTGCGTGGATCTCCGCCGGCTCCACCGACGATGGCGCGGCGTGGTGCGCGCGTTGCATTGGCTCAGACCCGCATGCGTCCGCCCTATGGCAGACCCTCCAACCCTCCCTGCTCCCCCCTTCCCTTCAGGAGCAGGCAGTGGCCTACGCGCTTACTTGCGGTCAAATTTTCCCTCCCGACAAAGATGGCCCTTGCGGGCGCTGCCCCCTCTGTGGCCTCGGAGAGGCAACCACCGAGCACATGTGGCACTGGTGCCCCGCTGCTGCGCTTGCCTGGTGCACCGTCAGAGGTCCGGACGACCCCCTCGCCCTTGCGCAAGCCATCGCCAGCATCGGAGAACACCAGCCAATGCTCGTGAAACTGCTCCACCAGGTCTCCTTCAGATACTTCGTCAACCTCGCGCCCACTCCCCTTGAGGCCGCTGATTCCGCCAGACTCATCCTGCAAGGCATTGTTGCCGCGGACCTTGATCAACAGGGAGACAGCGGCGACGAGGCGCAGGAGGTCGACGAGCATCCCAGAGTTGACAACCCAGACGAGACCTCAGTCTGGTCAGTCATGCGACACACCTGCAGCACCTGCAATCCTGGCATTCGTGAAAGAACAGTCTGTGGTGCTGCCAGGCCCCACATGCAGCGACGCGCCCCTAGGGCCGGGGGAGAGGTTCGCAGGCTCCGGGCAGTCACTGGAAACCATCACCCTGGTAGCAGGCTCGCCGTGCTCCAGGCGCCGCAGTCCCGGGCAGCATGGATGCCCCCAGGGCAAGGATGGTTTCCCTGCCCCAGGACCGATGACACTCCCACTGCCAGCTGGACCTCCATTTTCTGCCGGGAAATCCGATCTCACACCATCACTCTGACTGCCAACTCCATCCTTGCACCTGGCGATGAAGTCACAGTCCGTAACTCGCCCTTCCCCGACTCCGACAGCACCCAATGGCCCTACGAAGTTACCTTTGACGGCGGGGCAAGGAGCATTGAGGGAGCCACCAAGGTCTCAGGCGCGGGCGCCATCCTATGGCATCGCGACCCTGCCACGGGGTCCCCCCGAGTTTTGGCGGTTGCAATTGTTGCGCCCCCCGACTGCAGCAGCGCGCATACGGCCGAAGTAGCAGGCTGCCGAGCCGGCTTGGCCCTACTCCCCCACCTTAGGGGCCCCGTCCGGGCCGCCAGGGTGGTTGGTGACAACCTAGCAGCTGTTCGCTACGGGGCGGGCACTGCCAGATACCGAAGGCTACACCTCGCCAGGCAGATGGAGGACGCCCTAGGGCAAGCCGAGAGCGCAGGCTGTGTACTCACCTGGCAAGCAGTCAGGAGGAGACTGAACAAGGCGGCCGACAGTCTCGCCACCATCGGGGTCTACTGGGCAGACACCCTCTGCAAGGAAGGCGTGAGCACGGTCCAAACCCACATACAATGGGCGAGCGACGCCCGCTCCCAACCTGCTCACTTTCCATTGCAAGACGGATGGGAGGTCAATATTTGTGACCCGTCTGAGTGTGCCGCTGCTGCGTATCAGCTGGAAAATCCTCCCTCCTCTCCCTCGGCCTCGCTTCTCCCCAATATCGGTCGCCGATCGATCGATCCGCGGACTAACTGAGGTCCCTGCAGCTCCCCCCCCCCACTAGTCACCGTTCTTTGCGGCTTTCGGCTGCGCCCCCATCTGCAAGATGACAAAAAAGAGCAATAGTGGACCACTGGCCAGGTGTCTTTCCCCTGCAGCACACCGTGCTGACGGACCAGTCAAGGTCGACGGCCTGAGACCTGTTCGTTCGCGTGAGTGCCCCTGGCTTCGCTGGGCTTTCTTCAACCATGAGTGGCGCTGGTGGTGTAAAGTGCGCCAGAAACACTGCGATGGAAAGGAACGCCTCCTAGGCTGGCCCCGCGCCAAGGAGGCTGAGAAGCAGAAAGACACAGGCTGGCCAGAACCGAGAGAGTTCAACGCGCCCGGCAATCTCTGGACCAGAACGGGTGGCAAGGACTACGATGAGGTTTCGAAGGGATACTTCAGCAGACCGCAATGGCCCGGTTGGACGCTGCCGGAGCCAGTGAGGGAAGGCATAATCCCACACCTCCCAGGTTGGTTCTTCCCGGACGACTGGGACTACGTTCCAGTCCACTCTCCGTTCCGCAGCGACTTCCACGACTCCACCACCCATTCCGATACCGTACATTCGGTGGACATCCGCCCGCCACAACAGTACAGGGCATCATGGGGGAAGGTTTCTCGGGGCGGGCGCAGTACCTGGGGAGATGCGCCGCCACCGCCCCCCCCCCCCCTGGCGCGTGCTCGGCGTCGCTTGCAGGGCCTCCTGCCTTGAGGAACCCGTGGGAGGGAAGGGGCGCTGCTTCAACCAGGGCCTCCTCGCAGGAGTCAGCCGAATGGTCCAGGCCCAATTGTCACGAAGAAACAAGTCGCCGCAGCTGGCATGACGCCCCCCCCTTGTGGAGTAGGAAGGTCGTGCTCGAGTCGTCGGCAGCGGCAGCAGCTGGTGCCATCACCCGGCTTTTTGCAGTCCCCACTAGCAGCCCAGCAGCCCAGTACCACCTACATACCCCAACCGGCGCGGCCCCGCCAGGCGTGAATCTCCCAACGCATTGGGAGCAGGATATACGGCAAAGAGGACGCACCCTCAACAGGCTAGCCTGGGCGGAGTGCATGGCTGCCACCGAAGCCGCGTGGGATGGTTCCTTCATGGCCAAAGCAGACTGTGCGCTGTGCGTAGCAGTAACACCCATCGTCGAGCAGCCCCCCTGCGACCTCCTCGATCGGTTCAGTTTGCGGAGCGCGTTCCCCGCCCGCAACAGAGGGACGAATGCTCTTTCATCTGCAATGGCCGCAAGAATTCAAGATTCTTCTCAGGGGACATGAGACAGGCCAGGAGGCCCGCATGCTACTCCTCAGCTTCGCCAGTCCGTTCGGGGGAGCGCAAGACCCGGGTTTGCCAGGACTCGGGTTCGCCATCGTTTTTTGACGACGCGCCTTGGATTTTGACGAGGAGGAGTTTCGTGGGATGTCTGCAGCGAAAGGCCTCGTCAAAATGCAGGCTCGGCCTCGTCATTTGTTTGACGACCTCGTCGGGGATTTCCGAGTCCCCTGTGCCCAGGTCTTACGTCCCCTGATCCGTCAACAGACCAAGTGGCCTCGCTCACAAACTCCTGTGGCCACCAGAGTTTGGAGGCACGGCCCCTGCAAACGAGTGCGACGCGCTAAGGATCAGATGGGGAACTAAGTACCATACCAACGAGTGCATTGCTGCATACGACAAGGCTGAATTCGGGACGTTCCACGGGGGCACCAGAATCCCAAGCCCTCCCCAGGCTGGGATGCCCTGGTACAGGCTGGACAAGGCACCCCATCAATTACAATGCCGTAGAATTTCTACCGCCATTTCCGAGACCTACAAACTTCAGCAGTCCCCCGCAGACTTGGTCGGTACTCTTCTTTGCACTATCACGTTCCCTCTTACTTATCGCACAGTGGACAAAGACGACAAGACGCGGGCCAACAGTGTGGAGAACCCCAGGCGCTGTGGGCATGACCTACTCTTGCGTGCCAGGGCCACACTAGGTGATCTCACCCCAGGCACGGCGCCCACAGGTGCAGGCAGCAGCGCGGCAGCCCCACCCCCCCCGGATGGAGCTCGCCTTGTTACACCCTTTTCCCTTTTCCGACCAAGAAGTGGACGACGTTATTGGTCAGGTCTTCCAGCGGACTAGGGAATTGCCTGCAGATAATGCACTGGGGGAAGGGGCCAGGCGCCACAAACTCAATGACGATGCCACGAGAGCCCTTGCCGCCACCACGCGACACCATGTAACAGTCGTGCACGGACCCCCAGGGACTGGCAAGACGGTCTACTCAGTTGCCACCGTGGACGCGTGGGCGGACGCCCTCCCAGAAGGCCAGGCAGTGGCACTGACAGCAGGTTCCAACACAGCTGCTGACCAGCCAGCTCTTGGCCTCAGCACCGCTTTTCAGACGAGCAAACTAGGGCACAACACAGGCCTCCCAAACAGACGCGTCTGCCTGGCCCGAGACTTCAGAGTTGCGAATGATCTGGCAACGCTCACACCGGAAGGCCACTTCCTCAGGGCACACGGCAGGCTCCCGTATGAAGGTGGATCATCTAAGGAGTTTCCAGCATTCCGTACTGAGCTCCTCAAGGCCGCCAAGACGATCTTTGCAACGCACGAGTCAGCGGAGGTTCTCAGGAACGCCGCGCCCGTCGCTCTGCTCATTATTGACGAGGCTGGGCAAGCTCATGAGCTTATGGCTGCAATGCCCCTCGACAGCGCCACTCGTTCAGGCGGGCACCTTGTGCCGATAGGTGACCCTAAGCAGCTTCCCCCCACTGTCCTCTCCAGGAAGGCAGCAGACCTTGGGCTCTGCCTCCATCTTCGATCGGCTGCAAAACGCCCTGGGAGACGAAACAACGGCCGTGGCACCGCTTAGTCGGTGCTATCGCATGCACCCCCTGTTGCTGGCGTGGCCGAATGTCGCTTTCTACAGCAACACTATGCGTTCAGGGCTTGCCGACCCCGTCATGCAGAGGCCCCTCATAAAGGGACTGCCGTGGCAGAAATTGTTACCCTGGGACAACGACAGGCTTGAGGCACTAGCCGAGGCCGCGGCCACCCCCATGGACGACGTCGAGAAGATGTTGCTTGACCTCATGCCAGGAAGCCACCGCGAGGAGGAACGGCATATATTCCTTCTCGTCGACAACCCCCGCACAGGGTTCGCCAACCTGCCGGAGGCGGCGCAGGCTGTGGACATCGTGCGCGCTCTCCTGCCTGCCATCCAGGATGGCACCACAGTGCGAGTCGTGGTGGGTCACCAGCTGCAGCGCGCAGTTCTGGAGAATGGATGGCCACAAACTGAGAGCAGCATCAGTGGCACCCTCAAGCAGGCCAAGTCTAAAGGCAAAGGGAAGGGCAAGGACAAGACAACGCAAAGCAGCGGGCCTCCTAACTCCCGCGTCTGCTCATGACACCAGGGCCTGCACCAGCGTGTTCGACCAGTGGGACTCCCTCCTCACAGGCATCTCCCTGAGCTTCCCCGGGCTACGGCAACTCGCAGACGACCACCTAACGAGCGGCAAGCTCACCATCTCCACAATTCACTCCAGTCAAGGGGGCGAGGCCGACCTTGTCATTTACCTGACCACACGGTCCAAGAAGTGGCACGACTGGGGCTTCATGGACAATCCCAACAGGGTGAACGTCGCGATCACGCGTGCCACCACTAACGCGGTCATCATTGGTGACGGAAGGATGTTCGGCACTGCCACGGGATCCCGCCCCCGTGAGCTCTCCGAGCTCGGCAGATTCGCAAAGCTTTGGGTCCGCTTCGAAGGAGAGGACTTGGGCACAAGGAGGCAGCTCAATGTTGACGATAATTTCGACCCCATCAAGGACCTCACCTCGTGGATCCCTGCAGCCCCCACGCACAACGGGGATGGCGTCCTAAAAGGGCTGGACGACGCTATTAAGAAAGCCAAGGCTGCCATGGAGAACAACTTTGCTGACCGAATCGCAGCGCCGCTCGATCATGAGTTCTCCTGGACGAAGCTGGGTGAAGCCATCGCGGACAGCCTTCAGAGGTTGGTCGGGGACCCAGCAATGGGTGTCATCCTGTACACCGTTGCTGGGCTCCACCCCCATCAATGGCCCATGGGCGCCCCCCCAAGGATGCCCGGCAGCCTCGACCGGAAAGCATGGAGTCACCTTGGCTTCTGCATCGACGTTGAGCTGGGCATTGATGCAAGCAACCTTGTGTACAACCTGACGTGGGCTGCCCTGGTCTGGTTCCCTGGACTGGGCACCCCGTGGGCCAGCTCCCAGCACAAGGTCCCCCTGAACTCTTTTCCCGCACTACCTTGTGCTAAGGGTATTGACAAGCGTCCCAAACCCACCAGTCGGTGCACCCCCGAAGATGTGCTTCCCCAACTCCCAGCTGCCTGGAGTCGGGAGACGGGCGATTGCAAGCGTCACAGGATGCACCCAGGGATAAAGCACTTGCAGTCCCTGCTCGGCCCAGGTCAGGCCTCTTCACCACTCAGTCACGCCCTTCTCAGCGGCGACGGGCTACCAACGGACACCCCCCACGCTCAGAGTCTCACTGGTGGTCATGATGTTGCAGTTACGCGAGCCTCGCGCAACACTTTGGCCATTCCCCCACCGGAGGCCACAGGGGGCATCTTTGAGGCTGCAATGGGCCTTTGCCTCCCCTGGCAAGAAGCGCACAAGGATTTCCGCGCGCAGTTCGCCGCAACATGAGGCTTCAACCTGGACAACTTTGCTCCCCTTCACGTCAAGATGGAGACCGTCATCTAACACATCAGCACGCTGGCCACCTTCGCCCACCATCACAAGGCAGCATCCGACCACGGCTGCCCCCAAACGTGGGCCGAGATGCAGAAGTACGAATTCACCCTTGAAGACCCCTGCGCGTATTGGAGGAGATCGTCAAGCCCGCAAACATCAAACCCCTGAGTCTGGGAGGCTGCTCCATATGCAGGCTACATAAGAAACTTGCTGGTGCAGAAGACGGGTTTGGCTGCCCCCGTACCATGGAAGACGCGCAGTTTATCGGAGGCGGCAGTGCCGTGTCCAACCGTCGGCTCGATGAAGACCTCCCCGCCTCACCTGCACCAGGCACAAAGCTCATCCCGCTGTCCATTGACGACGACAGGTTCCAGAGGAAGCAGCATGACGCCAGCTACAACTGCGAAGGCTGCACCAACACAGGGTTGCACGCCACAGCAGGCACCTGGGAGGACGACTAACTTATACAAGAGAACTGCTTGCGCAGAACCGAGCTCAGGCGTATGTTCAGGGATTAAACTGCAGGTGGCTTTGCGAGCTGTGCTGGATCAAGTCCCTGGAGGACAAAGGAGTCGAGGTCCCAATTCCCTTCCGCGTGGACGGTTTCACAAGGAGGTCCATGCAGCAACGCCTCCAAGTGTACAAACGCAGGATGGAAGACGCTCGCTTTTGCAAGAAAGCTCGGACCCTCCCCGGCCTGGGCAGGTTACCAATTGGGTATGGACTAGCAAACTGCGCTCCAAGTCCCTCTACCCTGAAGGATCTAGTCATGCGCACACCACCAGCTTTCCAGCCAGCAAAGGTTGGCACCACCTTCCCTGCCCACAGGCTGTCGGACGGCAGGTTAGGTTCCGAGTCACACTGCACTAACCTGTTCTCGGCGGCCTGCGATACCTGTCCTCCTGGGAAGCTGGGTGCCCCGCACTCGGATGCTTCATGTGGCGCACTGATCCAGAGGTGCAGCGCAGTGAGAACACAGGCCTGCCCTCTTGGAAAATGATGCCCACGCTATGGACCAAGCAGCAGTGGAACGCGGGATGGGCCTGCAGGAGATGCCTCATCCACACATGGAACGTGGCACCGGGCGTCCTAGACCACATCCTCGACCGCCACTATCCCGAGGTGTACCCCACCGCTCCCACTAAGCGTAAGACGACTGCGGAGGCGCCAGAGGCCAGCTACGACATGGTTGCACAATTCTCCCCGTCAGGGGTCACTGCGTCTGTCAGCGACGCATTCACGCGTCCCGCTCCCCGCGGCGGGGAAGCGCTGCCGCTAGACATGGAGACCAGCAACCCAGACGGCCAATCCGGAGGGGAAGAGAAGGCTGTCAGCATCAGCGACACCTCCTTCCCCTCAGTTCCCCCACCGTCTTGCCCTTACCCTCCCACGTACTCCACCCCCCGTCTCGCCGGGGCTGAGTCGGACGGCCCTGTCCACGCCCTGGTCAAGTATGTGATTGAGTGGAACCGCACTATCTACAAACGCTGGGCCACCATCGCTCGGCAGCAAGTCGAAGAGATCCAAGGGGACAGAACAGACGAGATGAGGTGGCCAACGGAGAGGCTGCTCCCTTTCCTTGAGGCCGTGCTTGGGAAGACCATCCCAGAGAATGGACCCCCACACACACACACATGCACACACACACACACGTCACATGGGACAGACAGCGCGCCGCAGCAGCCAGGGTGGTTACGCACCTAGCGGACAGGAGCCACATATACAAGGCATAGTGGGAACGCTATGCAAACAACCTCACCAACCAGAAGAGACAGAGCCCCTTCCGTCAGCCGTTCCACGTCCTCGGTGTCCTGGTTGCTTCCTGTAGTCATTTTGGTTCAATTCGCTTTGCCCGTTCTGCTCCAACCCCTTCTCAAGTTATCTGGGAACACACTCTCATGCTTGCCCCTCAGAGGGTCGTCAGGCCATGGAATTCAAAGTCTCTCCAGTGCTGTATCTTCGAGGCGTGGGCATCCGTCTGCCCACGTGCACTGGCAATCGAAAGTTCCGAGATCGTTCCTGTAAATTCAGGATCATACAACCCACGGAAATGCGTCACACTCCACATGTATGAGAAGGGGCGCGAATTCGAGATACCCCTCAGGCAGCTATGGAATCTCTTTGAGGAATTTTTCTCAAGCAAGGCATGCAAGGACCTTATTGGGATCGTGGGAATTGCAGTACGCTCGATGTCTTTTGTACAGATTAAGACAATGTCATACAAGGGCGCAGCGTTCTACGACAACCGCTGGTCAGATCCTGGGAATTTCATCTACACTGTCTGGTGGAATATTTGGGGTCAAATGGCCAGGTATCTTCAAAGACGACAACCTACCAGTGCCTCGTCCAAGTCCATGGAGGAGCTTCGCTCAGTTGCTGGTCGTGTCACCGATGTACAGAGGATGGTCCGAGAGCGGTGGAACAGGGAACCCGACACTTCTCGATGGCTAGAGCTTATTGGAGATTTGATGGAGTTAGGGCTGGGAGCGGGGTATGTTGAACCAGATCAGTTCTGGAACATTATTCAGGGGATTTCTCCTATCATCTGCTCCATTCGGTCTATTTTGACGTTTGCTGATCAACATGGGTCTTTTGCTAGGACCGGGAAAGACCGTCGCCTTTTTCGCGGCCCATGTGCACCTCACACTCGGAAGTTTGCCGTGGCAATGTTTCACGGAATGCAAGTGCACAAATTTAATGTCACGGAATCTTCAGAGGTCTGGGTATCTTACCTAATTGCGGCCTCAGAGAACAGGCTCCAATACTAATGGAGCGGGGTATTTGACGCCCCACGGAATTTGCATTTGGGTCTGTATCGAGACCTATTTGTGTCCTCCTCTCCTCTCTTTGCCTCCCACCTAGGGGATTGGCTGACACCAGGAGATGTCACTTGTGCGATTCTATCTGGGACCCGCCTGGTCCATGCGATCTTAGGGACACCGTGGCTTCGCAACAATCCATCCTTCCTCAGGATGCCTCCGTGTTCTGGGACTCGAGTCTGTTCTCCTCTCTTGGGGTTTGGGGGGGTGGCCCCCCTCCCCTTCCCTTGCCTCCTGTCGGCTCCTGCAGTCTCGGGCTCAAGCTTTCAGTATGCTACTTCCCAAGGCATCGGACCCTCACGTTATCTTTCAGGGGAAGCTTTGCAGGTCTAAACGCAAAGTCTGCTTCCTGTCTAAACAAGATCTTGAGGCACTCTCATACTGCTCTACGCTGCTATTCCAAAGGGTGGTCAAGTTGCCAGCTCGGTTTCTTGTACCATCGGACCTTGGTGGTCCTCATTTCACTTATGACTGGTGCAAAATCCCGCTTTTCAAAGCTTGTCGGGACAGCGGCTTTAAGGGACTGTATGTCAACGTTCGGGGTCCCGACGAAAGGGTTCGGAGAGTTCCTTGGAAAGAACTGGCTGCTGGTCAGTAGCCGTTTCGCCTCAAATGCTGACGGGAACTCTCGTCCGAGACGGCTGGGAAACATCCACATCCATATCCAATTCCAGGGGATGGCCAAACGCAGCCTTCCAGTCAAGCTAGCCGCCAAGAAGCGTCTCAAGTGGACACACGGCTCAGGAGGAATGTGGAACTACTGTGAAGAGGAAAAAGTCTACACCAAAGTCTGGTATACGGAGTACTATGACACGTGGTTCGACCCCGAATCGGGCTGGCCTCACCCAGTGGTATGGTACCTATCTGACTACTGGTGGGACGGAGACTTCTTTGTGGAAAAGTGGCGCTGGAAGTACCCGTGAATGCAATTCCTGGGACTCCGACAGACTGAATCCCCTGGCGTCTGCGGTGCATGGGCCTGCGGCTTTTGGAGGACTCTCAGTATCCCTCAATCTCCTATGCATGTTCTTCAATGTTGTTGGTTGGCAAAATACAAAAGGTTATAAACAGGTCCATCTTGCGCCCTCCATACTTGTTTGAATTCAACCTTACTCCATTGGTCTTGATATGCCTGGGGTGGGTTGTCACGGTTGAGTTCTCACTCGGCTTTGACATTCCATTTTGTATGCCTCCGTATCTTCTGGGTTCATTGCGTGCTTGGGACATTCAGTTTCTATTTTAGACTTTCGTTCAGTACATATATCCGTCTTGGTTGCTACTTATGTTCAATGGGTTTCATGGGACTCAATGAAAGATTTCTTTACTTCTTGCTTACTTCAGACCTTGGGACCATATGCCCCCAAGATTGGCTTCAAGAGCTACTCAAGCCACTCAAGATTGTTGATCAATTTGAGCACACTCCTTTATCTTGCATTACGTTTCCCATTTTTCTCTTCTTCATTCAAAGCAAGAGAGACCTGATGGTGGGATTCATTTGGGACATCGGACAATCTATCATTCATGATTTCTTTCAGTATCATGGGTTTCAATCCTGGGCTGGGCTTCACCTTTCTTCTGCTTCATCTTTCTACCGCCTCTCCTCCCGCCTCCCTCTTTCTCTACCGTACGCATTTGGCGTATTGGTGGCTTCTCAGGTTTGTGTTTTGGGAGAACCGACCTTTCAAGGCGCTTCATCATCATCATCATCATCATCCACGTCCTCAGGACCTGCATTAAAGGGCTGGAAGACTCCGACTTGGCCAGGGCACCATCGACCATCTTGCTGCTTTGCCCCTTGGGTCGGCAGCCAGCAGCTCCGACGCGGAAGGACCGCCCGCCGCCAGCTGGATCAGCCGCCACTCCAACAGCAACTCACCCCCCGCAGCAGAACTCTACATGGAGGTTCAAGGAGCACACCGTGACTTCGCGGCCGCGTCACCCCCGCAGCCGGCCGAAGCTGACGGGACCCCTTCCCCCCAGACTGAAAGTCAATCCCCACCCGGCCTGTGCAGAGGAGACGGCGACGTGGACGGGATTGACTGGGGAGATGAAGGCGGTAGAAGATGCGAGTCGGAGGACTACGCGAAGTCCAGCGAGGGCAGCTCTGTGGACTCTGACTCGCACGGCAGCTCCACCAACCCCGACGACGACCTTCCGGACACTACCGCCACAGAAGACGGCGGCATCCCTGACCCCCTTCGGATCTGGGTCAATGCGCCCGAAAGAAGCGAATCCAATGCCTGGCCCCCATATGTGCAGGCTGCCTCCCGAGAGGTTGCCGGGGGGAGGGGCGTGTCAGACAACCCTCATTGCAGGGGCATGCAGTTCCTGAACTTCGACGAGGTCCAGGACTTTGAGGCGTTGGGATGGCGGCAGCAACCAGCGACCACCAGTGATCGAGGAAAACATGGTCTGGGAGCGCTCGCCCACACCTTCTCCGTGCGTTCGCCTCCCAGGCCACGTGCCTCCGCGCGCTGCGCAGTCTCCCTGGCGCGACGCGCGAAGGTCACTACCACCAGCGGAGCAGCGCGACGACCCCATGGGGGGCCTCCCCATGCACAAGTGCCCAGTGGACCAGGCGGACGTCTCCCGGGACGAGCCAGCCCCTGACAAGATCTCGCGCCTGCAGAAAACGCTCGGCGGGGCGTTCAATGGAGTGTGGGGCGCCTGGGTCAGGCAAGCAGCCCTGGAGCGGGGGAGCCTAGATACCAAGCTCAACCTCACGCTAAGCACTGTAGAACAGTGTAGAGATTTCCTCCAGGCATGGACCAGGGCGAATTTTGATGCACTCAAGATGGACAGGGACTGCAAGCTTGAAGTTGACTGGCAGATTGTCCAGGACCGCCACTGCAGGTTTCAACAGCGAGTCGCCAAGCCACACACTGCGCGAGGTTACGACAGCCGAGGCCGCCCGCCCCCATGGGCCACTCCAGGCAAGGAGGCAGCACGTACGCCCCGCCCGACCCATTGGTCTGGGGCATCAAGCTCCGCCTCGTCATGGCGTAGATGGCAGTCATGGGACACGTGGGGGCACGAGGGGCCCTCATTTACCGACACTGACTGGAAGGCGAAGGGCAAACGGTACTCCCCGAGAGAGGAGCAACCGTACGCCGATAAGCGTCAGCGAGGTTGGGGCTTCTGATCCAGGCTGCGAGGCTGCACTGCGAGACCAGTGCAAAGTTGACACCTACCCACCCAGGGCAAGCACCCACTGGCGTGAGCGTTGCCTCTTCCGGGAGTGCTCGAAGCTCAGGCTGCCCCTTATGCCGACTGGTGGACACCGCCTTCAACCCGGCCACTTCGCCTGGCCGCCGCCTAACCCCCCCCCCCCCCCTTGTTTCACCTGCAGCGCTTGGCTACGGCCGCAATGCCCCGTGACACCTCCGAAGGGGTGGAGGCGCACGAATACCTACAAGCTGCGCGCATAGGCAGCCCACGCTGGACTCGTGGACCTTCAGCGCCTGGCCTCGGCCTCAATACCCTGTGCTACTCTGCTGGGGCAGGGGGGCACCAATATCCTTGCGCTGCACACCCAGGCAACCCAAGCAGAACAGTGGACCTTGCTGGACCTCCTCTCCTCGCTGCCCTCAGCCGCGGAGTAAGAGGCACCGCCGCCAGTGGAGGAGCCCTCCGCCCATGCAGGCTTGATGGGGTCTGTCGAGCCGCCACCTTGGGCTGCCCCCCCCCCACCTCTGACAGCTGTTTCGGATGTCTTGCTCAATCCATCCCCTGCTGTCCATACTTGCTTTTCACCCCCACGCTCCACTCACCTGCGTGGTGGCACAGGTCATACGTGCAGCCAGTCTACGGCTCGAGCCTCTAACAGCATTTTAGACCATGTCCGTTCTAAGGGTCGCTACGCGGCCTGTCATGGACCGGAACGCATGCTTCCTGGACAACGATGATCTGGGACAGCTGGGCGCGGCTTCACCTACACGTGCAAGGTGGTGTCCATCGCCCTTAATTTGTGGGCCATATGGGACCCACGTGTGCCTGGTGGGGCTCGCTGGGTTGGCAGCCCCATGGTCTTCAACCGGCCCTTTGCCTCGAACAGCGATTGGGAGCTCGTGGACTGAGGCCGCCGTGGGCATGGTTGCAGCACCCCATGGTTACGAAGTTTTCTATAGAGTGGAGCTGTGTATTGTTACTCGTGACCTGCGGCTCTCGGCTGCGCCGCCACCTTGTGCCGTGCCTGGACGTTCGGCCGTGTGGATTCCGTATGATGCGGCTTTCGGCTGCGCCCCTATCGGCGTCAGACTTTCGCCGCGTCTTTGCGGCTATCGGCTGCGCCCCCCCACTGGCGAGGTTGACGGCAGTCGCTGAGGAACAGGCAGGATGGCCCCCCTGCCTGTTCGCACCCCCTGCGACCGCGGCCATTTCGCCGTTCGGCCACCTCCTCCCCCCCCCCCCCCCCCCATTCACAAGTTATGCGGCTTTCGGCTGCGCCCCCTACCTTCCTGCCCGGATGCATGCATTGGCCCTGAGGCGCGCCCGTCCCTCGTCGCCGACCCACCCTTTCCGCCCACGAGGTAGTGGGCACGCGCGCGTGCAAGGCAGCCTACTCACCTGCAGCTTGACCGCTCGACGCCATCGCTCTATCCCCGAGGCGCTGGCATCTTGCGCCAGCTCTGGTGACACGGTGGGAGGCGTGGCTGTGGCCGTAGCTTGGATACGGCTAATTTGCGTGCCCGCTGTGAGTGGTTCAGCCTTCCGCGGTCTGGTCGCGGTGCACGGCATGACGCAAACTTGCAGCCCAGGCCACCATCTTGCCAGCACACGCACCGTAGCGCCCCCGAACTGCGTGAGTTGGGCACGGCGTGCTACACTGGCTACTGGCTGGAGATGGCTTTCTCGCTCACATACTGGTGGCTTACATTGCTGGTTGGTGCTCAGTTCAGCCACCTCCTCGGTCGAGTGCGACGACGCAGTGGTTGGTCGGGCCTGCCACTTGGTCGTACCAACGCAGCCCTGGACATCAGCTCGCTGGCACCAGGCTTCCTGCTTTCCCGCGCGACACGTTCGGCGAGGCGGCGCGCTGGCCCCGTTGCAGCGACTGGGCGCTGTTGTCAGCATACACAGGGCTACGCCTGGCTCGGCTTTATGGGTGCGGCCGTACAGTGAGTGATCAGCTCCCCACTGTTGCAGTCGCCCCTCCTCTCGCAGCGCAGTCTGCGCTGCTGTTATCAGCTGCGCACCGTTATTTCGCCGCACAAGTTGTGTCGGTCTCTGTGTGCGCACGCTGGCGTTAGCCGCAGGTGGTCCTTCGCCGATGCACTTCAGTGATCTTTTCTGATGGCATCCCACGTGGCCCACCCAGCCGTGGTGCTTGTAAGTACGTAGCGCTTGGCCCTGGCTCCTCCACCATACAGGGTGCTGCCTAGTGTCTCTGCTCGATCACTTCGCCCGGTTTTCTGTGTTGGCGTCGCTTTGGCGACATTCAGCTGCCTCGAATTTTGTACGTGTGCTGTGCATGTGCAATTGCGAGCTCGCTTGCAGGTGCGGTCCGCTGCCTACAGTGGCGGCTGGATCGCCAATTTACAATGCGCCGTGGCCCGGACGTTGTGACCGCTCCCTGGGGTTTTCCATGGAGCCGCCGAGTATACATATATATATATATATATATATATATAAAATAACGCATCCCCATCGGCCCCGTGGACGGTCGTTTGCAGGATCAATACTCCTTTCAGGAGTCTTGGTGTGCGACTTTGGTGGCGCCACCCTATGCACCAGTTTAGGGCCAGCATGATCCACGCATGGCAGCTGACGCAGTGTACTGCCTGGGTGCATCCCTGGCCACATCCTGGTACGACCCCCGCGCCCTTTGGCTGCGCCCCAACCCTGAATGGTTAATCATGCATGTGCGCGCTCCTGGACTTGGTCCCTGGCTGCCGCAGCCTGCCCCCCCCCTCACGCCGGTCCGCCCGCCGAGGCGCTGCTGAGGTCGCTGGCCCGTCGGCGTCAGGCAATTCGGCTCTTGCGCGGCCCGCTCGGACCTCACTCGCCGCTGGCGCCCTCGCCTGCGGCTGCGACAAAAATATCCCCACCAGCCCATCCAGAAACGATGTCCATGCGAGTTGAGAGGTGATCAGGGAAGTGCGGGAGCAAAGAGGGGGCCGGCCGAACCTTGTGAAGGAGAGAGGGGGCGAAGGATAATATTGGATGGATGGATGAGGGAGTGGGGAGAAGGAGGATGAATAGGATGAGGAGGAGGAGGAGGAGGAGGAGGAGGAGGAGGAGGAGGAGGAGGAGGAGGAAGAGGCGGAGGCGGAGGGGGAGGGGGAGGGGGAGGAGGAGGATGAGCAGGGATAGGAGGAGGAAGGAGGAGGAGGAGGAGGAGAAGGAGGAGGAGGAGGAGGAGGAGGAGGAACGAGCGAGCAAAAGGGCCGGAGGTCTCTTGGATGCTTCTCGGAGGCTCTTGGGGTATGTCTCGGGCGTCTTGGGACGTTTTGGAGGTCTCTTGGCGGTCGTGGGGGGCTCTTCGGCGTCTTGGGTGCCTCGGGGGGGCCTCTTGGGGCCGCTTGGGATCCTCTTGGGGGCCTCCTGGGGGCCTCTTGGGGGCCTCTTGGGACCATCTTGGGACCGTCTTGGGACCTCTTGGGGCCTCCTCTTGGGGCCATCCTGGAGGAGATCGATCAAACAAGAGGGGAGCTTTAATTAGCGTCCCCCCAAAAAAAATAACCGTAGTAAAAACAATGATTTTGGCTTCTTCGCCGAGGCCGTTTTGGACGCTCCAGCGGCTCGCGGAACCCCACGTCCAGTCCAGGTCCAGGGGAGGGGTAGGGGGAGGGGTAAACCCCTCCCCGAAAGGGAAAGAAGGAGGGGTGGAAAAAGAAGTTCCCTGAACCACCTACGCCCAGAGGGCTGGTGGGATTATCCTTACCCGAATGTATCCTCGTCCGGGGGAGGAAGGGAGAGGGAGGAGGAGGAGGGGGAGGACAAGGGGGGCGAGAGGCAGAGGCAATTTGCCTTGATCGTCAAGCCAAGCACAGAGAGAGAGAGAGAGGGAGAGAGGGAGGGAGGGGGAGCGGCAGCGGCCAGATTGAACAGCTCACGTCGTCGTAGATTTGGGCACCCAGACCTCCGACGCCATGATGGTTCCACAACCCCCATAGGTCTCGACCCATTCCCAAAAGCGCCCTCGAGTGTGCGAAGTTATTCGAGCCTCGCGCTTCGCGCTTCGGCTCCAAGTCCTCGTCCTCCTCTTCTCCCCTGGGGGGCGGCGCGAGAGCGCGAAGTTATTCTCGCTTCGCGCTTCGCGCAGCGCGAAGCGCAAACTTAGGAGTCCTTTCATTCCCCAGGGCCAGTTTTTCATCTCGAGTCGTTCTTGTCACGGCCCTGCAGCCGGGCCTCTTCCTCGGCATGCATGGGCGCCTCCCGGCGCCAGGAGGCGCCGTGGAAACCAGCAATTTGAGCAGATTCTCTACCCTGCCCTTTGCTATACCCCACCTTGCTACCCTTTCGCTCCCCCCGATCTGGGCTTTGGTGGCGCCCTCCGACCCTGGCCGAGCTGGCTGCCTCCGCGAAAAAGCGCGGCCACCTGGCGGGCGCCATGCGTGCTCGCAACCTGGGGGCGCGCACCACGCGTCCTCGCCGTCCGCGCCGGGGCCTTGGCCGGGCGCGCCCTGGGCCGGCAGCGCCGGGCGCACGTTCGGGGGCAGTCCAATCCAGGCGTCCTAGATGTGGGGTGTTGCTGTAGTCGCCATGGCGGAAGCGGGTCCTGGGGTGTCGGGCCACGGGACCGTCAGAAGATGACTCAGGATGAAGAGCTGGGGAGGCCCAGGGGTCCAGGACCCGCTTCCCCCGATAGTACAAGCGCCCCATATGTCAACCCGCACGGTAAGGATGAGCAACGTTCCAAGGTTACCCTGCATCTTTCCCTTTCGGCCCATCCTTGGCCGCTCTTGCTGGCCGCGCCCCGCCCGCAACGCGTCGACATGGCCTTCCAAGGCCTTGGAACCTTATCGTGCATCCTTATTATACGGGTCGACTGTAGATGTCGGGTGTTGCTAGAAGTGCCCGCAGGATTTCCAAAGAAGCCCCCACGGCCTCCAGAGCAACCCGCACGAGGCCTAGTGAGCCCCAGGGGTTCCAAGATGCAGCGCAAAGCTTGTGGCAACTTTGACAAGCCCCGAAGAGTCCGAGTACATGGGGTAGGATGACGCCGAATCGCCGATGCATCGGCGATGCGGCTCGGTGCTTTCTCCACGCCGACGTCTCCGATGCATCACCGACGTCGCTTATGCATCGCCAATGCATTTGCGATGCTGCGCGATCCTCCGACCCCATCTACTCGGACGCCGTCTAGGAGGCCTCTAAAGTAGGGTGGTGAGAATTGTGTGTGTATCTGGATATCGGGGTCGGGCCATGAAGTTTCCTATACGTCATAGGTCATCGCCCTTTGCTTTTTAGCACGCCCTCTGGGAGGCTGATTTGTGGCATCAGCGGTCCAAGGTATTACATAGGGGGAGAGGCACGTTTATACACTGGTGTCTTTCCTTGTTTCTGGGCCGCCTTCTCCAGATGGGCATTGTATGTCGAGTTTGCCCCATTTCCCCTCCAGCTGGTCTTGCTGGTGCCTACCCAATGCAGACCCCCTTAGTCGCCTCCAGGCTCCTTCTTCCTAGTCGGTTTTTTATTCACCCACGCACCCTGGCTCCCACTCGTGCGCGCACGCGCTCGGGCCACGATGCGCACCACCCAATCCTCCTCCCTGCCCCACTCTTCTCAGGAGTTGCTGAAAGGTGCCCCCTGCCCAAGGTTCCCCCAGCTTGTCACTCCATCCTCGAGCCCCTGGGGCCCTCTGGGCCTCGAGGGGGGGTGCTCTGGAGGCCGTGAGGGCCTTCTTGGAAGTCCGGGGGACACCTGGCCCGAACGCCGGAGGATCGGGCGCACCAGGGCCCCCCCCCGTCGCGGGAGGATCGGTGCGGTCGCGGCGGCCTGCGCGCCTGGGGACCCCTCCGCGCACCCCCCTGAAGACAGGGGCAGCCTTGCTGAGGTGTGATCCCGGACCCCCTTCGGGTCATGAAAAAATCACGACGGGGAGTTTCTGTTCGCTGTTTTCCCTCTTGGGGCGCTTACCTGCCCTCGGGACCGTCAGAAAGCGACTCAGGACGAAAAAAAATGTCCCGGGGAATGGGTTGCAAAATTCATAACGTCGGGGTCTGGGATGTCTTCGGACGTTGTCCACGATTCCCGTCCGTTTTACCCCCCCTCTATTACCCCCTCCTTTCGTCCGACCCGATGACGCTGCACACCAGAAGGCCACATTTTCAAGGCGGCTCACCTCCTGCGTGTAGCCGACAAGAGCGCCAGATACACCCGTCGCACCCACAATTCTTGAGTACCCCAGGGCGGTTCGAAAAGAATGGACAATCGAGTATACATGTTCCCGCCCCCCCTCACCCCCACCCCATGGGATCGGTCCCAGGGCTCCGCGGCCCCCCCCCAGATGGGATGGGGGGACGATGGCGACGACGACGACGCCGACACCGACGACGACGCCGAGGCCGATGCCGATGCCGATGCAGACGCCGACGCCAACGCACACGCCGACGCCGACACCGACGCCGACGCCGACGCCGACGCCGGAGACGGTGGCGACGGCGGAGACGGTGGCGACGGCGAACGGCGAGGACGACGGTCGGAGGCGGGGAGACAGGAGGAGGTAGGAGGCAGAGTAGAAGACGACGACGACGCCGACGACGACGACGACGACGACGATGCATGTGTCGACAGCTCCTCCACAGGGGGGGGGGCGCCACCGCGTCACCAGAGGTGGGGGGCCAGAGCACCATAGCATCACCTCACCCCTAACCGGGCGGGAACCATTGGGAGGGGGGGAGAGAAAGTATGAGTAGTTGTTTGGGCGGGGGGCGTCCTGGACCCTGAGTCCGTCTGGGGCCGTTCGGACATCCTCTCCACATGATGGACGCCTCCCACTCTATATCCCCAAGTGGGCCCCAGCTCGTTTCCCAGCCAGAGCGCCACAAAGTTTGGGGTTGTGGTCGCCGGGCCCCCCGGTGGCCCTCCAGGCCCCGCCAGGATGGCGTGAGACGTGAAACGAGAATGGACAGGGGCTAATTACCTGTCCTCTAAGCCCGAGGAGACGCATCGGCCCTCCCATGGAAATGGTAAACTCAGGGTGGACGTGCTTGCAGCTCCCAGGACGCACTGATTATGTCGAGTGCGAAACTACACTTGGCAGGCCCCTGCCGGCACAATGATGCAAGTGTAAATCACAAGAGTGAGTTTGTGCAACCATTTGGTCTTCAAGCCCTGGTTGAGCCACCGTGGCCTGCGTTGCTCGGCCGCGCAGCAAATGACGTGGAGTTCACGGTGTTCTCCGCCTTGGGACGTAATGTCCATAGGATTGGTAAACGGCCCAGCTGTGCAAGGGACTACACAAACAGTTCCAGTTCCCTCAGACAGGGTCAGGATGGCGACGACGTGCGGACGGCGGGCCCTGGGCCCAGGGGGCTGGGCCCTGCTAGGGCCAGGTGCGGACGGCGGCTGGTCGCGTTTCCGAGGCGCCTGTCCATCGGAGAAGGGCCAGTCGAGACAATCGCGGCCATCCCTGACGCTTTGCCTTCGTCCAACTTGGGCATCCTGGAAGCTTCTCGTTGCTACGGCTGGATCCGCCTCGTGAGGGGTGCTGGGACCGATTTTGAGCTCACCTGGGCCGTGCGAGAGAGCCGCCGTTGTTTCAACTGGCCCTGCGAATCCAATGTAATTAGCGGAAATCCGATGCTTCCTCGTTCGTTCAATGTCGATCCTGTCTCATTTTTGCCCCTCGTCTCTTCCCCCCATTCCTCTCGTTCCTCCTCCTTCCCCTCTTCCCCTTTTCCCTCCTCTTCTTCCTCTCACTCTAACTCCCCCATCCTGCCTCGGCCATCCCATGTACTTTACGGATGTAGCCCGTAGTCGGACAACTACTGGTTTCTGGCAGCACGGATTTCGGTTGGTTGCCCCAGAGTCTCCAGTACTTCGCCCATGACCGCTTCATCCTTGAAGATGGGCTTATGTAATTACCCTTTGAGCCTGTTGCGCGCTTGGTTATCCCCCTCACCCTCCCTCCTCAACCTCCGGTGCGCCAGCCTGTCGCCATCGGAGCGCGGCTCCGGGCGGCCCCCACTGCCGCCATCTAGGGCGCTTTGTCCCGCAGTGGCCCGCCCTCTCTCTGGACAGCGGCTCGCCCTTGCGCGCGCGCGGCGCGAGCGAAGGGCGCCCGTGGCCGCGGCGGGGCCCGTTGGAGGACCTTCGGGGGGCTTGCGGGGACCTTCTGGAAGCCCTCGGCGGCCAGGGTAGGAGGTGGCAAGGCAACCCCCTGGCGGGGGCGAGGCGATCCCTGTGGCAGTGTTGCGCAATCGCCCAGAGGTGGAAAATTCTCGGAGCGGGCTGGAGGGCAGAGGTGGGGCATCACTGGGCCGTCAGAGAGGGGGGGAGAGGTATCACAGTGTACGCAGATTTCGTTCCTTGGTCCCCCTTGCCCGCCTTGTCCAGATGGGCATTGGATGCCGAATTTGTCCCCATTTTCCTGCGTGACTGGTTTTGCGGGTGAACCAAAAACGCTGTTCGTCGTGGACAGCACTCGCCGCCACGGCTGGTTGCGCCACGAAGCCCTGGTTGGAACGCTGTTCCCCCAATCGTGACTCGAGCCAACATGGATTTAAGGCATGCTGGTAAGTGGTAAGCGACGGGCCCCGCTTCCATACATAATCTCGGCGCGCTCCGTCGCTAGATGTGGCGGCACTGGCCCCAGATTTCGGAGTGCAGTGCCCCAAAATCCGCAGTGTTCGCGTTTGCCTGACGCCTGGCTTACACTGCAGTTCCTGGGAGGTTAATTTCAGCATCCGCGCTGGTATATCCGTGGTCGAAGATCGGCATAAGCTGGCATGATCCCGCTTCATCTTGCTTAATTCAGTTTGATCCGGCGTGCCCCTGTCCCCGAGCCGTAATCCATGCTCGCATGCGCCTGACCCCTGGCGTCGTGAAGCAAGCATGGCGGGAGTTAGTTTGACTATCTTCGATCTCTGCCCGTAGTGGGATTTAGAGCGATCTAGGACGCCCTCTCAGCAACCGCTGCCGCCCCCTGGTAGCCTCTGCTATGCACTCCTAACCCTTCTGACGCGTTTGAGATGAGTTAGCGAGGCCAAGTCGTTCCCACACGGGAAAGGTACGGAGTACACAGCAGATGTTTTTCGAATCTGAATGTCAGTCGATTCTTAGCCGGCTTTGGCATATGTTAGCAAGAGGTTTACCAAAGTGTTACAACCATGATGGCCGTAAGCAAGCCCAGAGCTCATCCCAGCGGGGGGCAATTGCGGGGCCCCATGGAGGTCAACAAAACGGCCCGGGACGAAACGCCGAGCCAGGGGGAGAGGTCGAGTTCTCCAGAGGACCACGATGCGAACAAAAACACTGCGTCGGGAATCTGTGGACATCAAAGGTTGAGGAGAGGAGACAATCGAGGATAGAGGGGGGGGGAGGATCGAGGATAGAGGAGGGGATCGGATTGAGGGGCGGTGAAGATGGAGGATAGAGGGGAGGGGAGGATGAAGGATCGAGGAGGGGAGAGGATCGTGGATCCAGGAGGGTATTGGATGGAGGGTCGGGGATGGACGGAGGAGGGAGGGGGAAGACGGAAGAGGGGGGACGATCGAGGATCGGGGAGTTGCGGGGCGAGGGGAGAGGCCCGAGGGTCTCCATCCCTCCTCCTCATCACCATTCTCGTCCTCGCCAGCGGGCGCCTCCCCGCGCGGGACAGAGAGCGCCTGGAGAGGAGCCGAGACGTGGTCGAACGAGCAGCCATGTGGTGCGCGGCTGTCGGCAGCTGGGTCGACGGCAGCGACACCACGCACGGCAAGACGAAGGTGCAGCGAGCCCTGCCAGTGCGCAAGGAGCCAGCGGCGAGGATGGCCTGCGTCTGGCGGAGGCTGCCTGGCCAGCGTCCCTGGTGCGAGGTCTGCAGATGGTCAGGCAGATCAGGTGAGTGTCCTGGCAGCATCGTCGCCGAGGCGATCAGGGCCAACAACAGGCTGAAGGCGCAGCAGAGGGCGTCGCACGACCTGGTGCTCCTTGCGCCTGTGGATTGGAGGATGCTGGTGCGCAGGATGCCGCTGGTCGCTTGCAGGGCGTGCGGCTTCACAGGCGCGGCCAGGGCGAGCTCCTTCCACCTCGAGTGCAGGAGTGTCCCGTCGGCTGCAGGTGCCGCCGCAGTCGCGAGGCTGAGGAAGGGGCTGGCTCCGAAGGTGGTCAGCGAGGTGGCAGTCAACATCACGGTGCTGGCGGACGACGTGCAGGAGGGGAGAGGGCAGTCGCCGCGGGACATCGCGGAGGAGGAGGACGGCCACTCCTTGAGGCCGCCAGGAGGAGCTCCAGGTGGAGGGGCAGGGGAGGATGCGGGCTCACTGCGTCCCCTGACCCCTGAGGGCTCCAGAGCGGCGGCTGGCCTGAGAGGACGAGCTGGCGGCAGGTGTGCAGCCGCGGCGCACCAGGCCGAGGCAGGAGACGAAGCAGGGCCTGCGGGCGGCGGCGGAGGGCCACGCCCGCGGCGCCGCACGCGTGTGCGCAGCAGATCGCTGAGGCAAGCCGCGCTGACGCCGCCCTCGAGGTCGCCGATGCGGGCGGCCAAGGTGGCCAAGCTGCAGCAGGAGGAGAGCCAGCGGACTGAGGCGGGCCCTGCAGAGGGAGGAGACGAGGTGGCCACAGGTGGCAGCGGCGGCGGACCGCCCCCGCCGATGATGGCGGACGACGCGCAGGAGGTGAGAGGCCAGTCGCCGCAGGACGTCGCGGGGGAGGAGGACGGCCACGCCTTGCGCAAGCCAGAAGGAGCTCCAGGTGGCGGGGAGGACGCGAGCTTCCTGCGTCCCCTGACCCCCGGGGGCTACCGCGGTGCGGCTGGCCCGAGAGGGCGAGCTGGCGGAGGGCGTGCAGCCGCGGCGCGCCAGGATGCCGCAAGAGGCGAGGCAGGGCCTGCAGGCGGCGGCGGCGGGCCAGGCCCGCGGCGCCGCGCGGGTGCGTGCAGCAGCTCGCCGAGGCAGGCCGCTCCGACGCCGCCCTCGCTGGCGCCGAAGACGGCGGCCGAGGTGGCCAGGCTGCAGGAGGGCAGCCAGCGGCCTGAGACGGGCCCTGCCGAGAGAGGAGACGAGGTGGCTGCAGGTGGCAGCGGCGGCGGACCGCCCCAGCCACGCGAGGCCAGCGGAGTCCAGGTGCTGGCGGACGACGTGGAGGACTACAGCGCAGCGGCTGGCCCGAGCGGGCGAGCTGGCGGCAGGCGTGCAGCCGCGGTGCGCCATGCCGCGGCACGAGGAGAGGCAGGGGCTGCGGGCGGCGGCGGAGGGCCAGGCACGCGGCGCCGTGCGCGAGTGCGCAGCAGCTCACCGCGGCTGGCCGAGCTGACGCCGCCCTCGCAGTCGCCGGGGCGTGTGGCCAAGGTGGCCAAGCAGCAGGACGAGTGCCAGCGGCCTGTGGCGGGCCCGGCACAGGGAGGAGACGAGGTGGCTGCAAGTGGCAGTGACGGCGGACCGTCCAAGCCGCGCGAGGCCACAGAGGTCAGGCCGCAGGAGGAGGTCCAGCCGCCCGCAGGGGAACCTGCTGCTCGATGCGAAGCAGGGGCTGCGGGCGGCGACCACGTGGCTATGGAGGGCGGGCTGCAGGAGGAGAGGCTGCCGCCCGCAGGTGGCTCTGCTGCTCGAAGCGAAGCAGGGGCTGCGGGCGGCGGAGGCGGCTGGCCGAGGCCGCGGCGCGGCGCGCGGGAGCGCAGCAGCTCGCCAGGCTTGGCAGCCAAGGTGGCGAGGCTGCTGCGGGCCGCGCGGGGTGAGGCCTGGCCGACAGCCTCGGGCGCGTAGCCGCGCCGAGGCGCGGGCGCGCGTGGGGCGCGCGCCTCGCAGGGGTGGCCGTGGCTCGACGCGGTCCGCCTCACCCCGCGGGCATCATCATCCTCTTCCGCCTCCTCTTCATGCTACTCCTTCCCCTCCTCCTCCTCCGTCCTCCTCCTCCTCCTCTTCTCCGTCCTCCCCCTCCTCCTTCTCCTCCTCCGTTACTTTTGCCTTATAAATAACTTCCCCCTGTCGCACCCCGAGGCCAGTTTTTAGGGCGGGCCGGGCGTTTCGCCTCCGACTTCCTCACCAGTTTTTAATCTGAAGCTGAAAAATGAGCCATATTTTCACAGATGGGGGGCGGGCCGTTTTCAAAATATGGCTCTCGCGTTAGCGCGGCGCATTTTAAACATTGCAAGAGTTTCAAGGATTGAAGGCGGGCCGTGTTCAAACTTAAGTTTTCGCGTTAGCGCGGCGCACGTTCGTCTTCAACATTTGCAAGAGCTTCACTGACTGAGGTTGGGTGGTTTTCAAAATGTGGTTCTGGCCTTAGCGCGGCGCACGTTCGTCATAAACATTTGCAAGCGTTTCACGGATTGAGGGCGGGTGGTTCTCAAACTGTGGTTCTCGCCTAAGCGCGGCGCACACTCGTCTTATACATCTGCAAGAGTTTCACGGATTGAGGGCGTGTTTTTTCAACATTTGGTTCTCGCCTTAGCGCGGCGCACAGTCGTATCAAACATTCGCAAGAGTGCCATGTATTTCCATCATCAGCGTGCCAGGAATTATTCGCCTGAGCAGATTCAGGATTACGCGGGTGCAATTGTTTATGTTGATTCGCTATGTTGAAATCCTATGAAAAGGGTTTTCTGGCACGTTTCAGAATTGTCAAGACGCAACAGTCAGGTTAGTCCGTGGCGTTGGAATCCTGAGAGCAATGTTTTGGCATACTTCAGGGTTTTCAAACGGTTGTTTTTGAAAGAGGCAGCTCTTTCAATGGAAATGAGCCGTTGTGTGGGGCCTACGCAGAGGGAGCTTGGAGGGTGGGTTTATTATAACATCGTTGATGATTCTACAGGCTTACGCCACATCCGCCGACCCCTTCTGTGACTGTTGCGAGGCCAGGAGTTTCTGGCCAGCGGCGTCTTGTGTGAGGGTGCGGTGTCGCGCGCGGGTGGTGGCAGATACGTAGGGGGTCCACATGTTTGCGTGATGCCGGTGGTCTGGGGCGTGTTTTGCGAGCGCTTTGCGTGCTGTGCACCCGGGTGCGGGGTGTCCTTCTGGGAGGTCGGCCTCTCGCCCCTCAACCAAGTGGAGGAGCACCGGAAGACGAAAGGAGCAAGAGTAGCGTGCGGAAGCTGTGATCAGCGAAGCATCACCGCGAAAGATGTGGCAGATGAGTCGAAACGGGTGAAGAGGCTGTTGACGTTCGCAGCGCGCACGAAACAGTTCGCGTAGCAGCAGCACGTCGCGTAGCACAGCGCCGAGCAAGATTGTGAGCACGTCGCGAGGAAGAGCAAGGCTGCATGCGCGGAGTGCATTGCAGTTGGCTTGACGGCTCGCAATGCGGAAGCGTCTGGTGGTCTTTTGGAGGCCTCCTGGGGGCCTCTTGGGGGCTCCTTGGGGCGTCTTGGCGGCCTCTTGGGGGCCTCTGGCGGCCTCTTGGGGCACTCTTGGGGCCCCCTGGGGCTCGTGGGGGCGGGAAGCTAGATTTTTGAATTTTTGGTTGCCCTCTTGGGCCCCTCTTGGTGCCGTCTTGTCGGAAATGCGCGGAAGAACGTCAGAGGACGACGCTTGAGTCCAATAATAGGAAACGGAGAGCCGAGGCGGAAGCGAAGCCGCTGACGTGCGCGGCGTGCGGAGGAGCGTTCTCAGACACGAAACATTTGAGGCAGAGCCAAAAAGAACATCATCGATGGTCGAATCAAAAAAAGGTGGTGTGCGGAAGCTGCGCGGCACTCGGGTTCACAGCCCGCAGTTGCCAGGCGTATCAGTGCAGCGGCGCGTGCAAGAGAAGACTACCGAAGTCGGCGTTCCCCGACCCTCACAATGTCCCGCGCGACGCAAAAAAAGGCACTCTGAAGTGCAAGACCTGCAAATGATGCCGAATCGGGCGCGCGCGCTGAGGAAAAAGGAGAACGAGGACAGGAGAATGGGGGGTGAGGCGGAGGACACAGGGGAGAATCATCGAACGTGTCGAGGTGACGGGCCATGAACAAGAGGAGGGGGACGAGGAGGAGGGGGACGAGGAGAGGGTGGTTGAGGAGGAGGATGAGGGGGACACTGAGCGGAGGCTCTGGGTTATGGTCTTTGGGTGAGAGGTTCTTGTATGTGTATCGGAATTTCGCGGCACTCCTTTCGGGGGCCTCTGGAAAGCAGTTTTGACGCCACTGGGGGGCCGACGTGGACAAGGCGGGTGAGGGGGAGGAGGAGGGGGACGCGGAGGAAATGTTCTGGGTCATGGTTTTGGAATTCTTCGCCTCGGGAGCGCGAATCCCGCTTGTGCGATGATCGCTGGGATCTCTGGTGGTGCTTCTCGCGGGACTCTTGGAGGCAGTTTCGAAGCCTCTTGGGGGCCGTTTTGGGGCCGTTCTGGGGCCTCTTGGGGGGCCTCTTGGGGCCTCTTGGGGGCGTCTTGGGGGCCTCTTGGGGCCTCTCGGGGCCTTTTAGGGCCGTCTCGGGGCGGAAGGCTCGGGATGTCAGTTCGGGCTCCCTCTCTTGGGCCCCTCTTGGGGCCGTCTTGGGGCTCTCTTGGGCCGTCCTGGGGGCCTCTTGGGCTGTCTTGGCGCCCTCTTGGGCGGACTTGGGCGCGTGTTGGGGGCCTCTTGGGCCGTCTTGGGGCGGTCTTGGGGTGCTCTTGGACCGTGTTCAACGCCGTGAAGGCCGAGAAGCCGTATATGATCAAAATGTACGTTTTCCATAGGAATTTGAAGATTTTCGGCTCTTCGGCCCTTCTGAGAACTGCTCTTGGAGGCCTCATGGGCCGTCTTGGAGGCCTCTTGGCCCGTCTTGGGGCCATCTTGGGCGCCTTGGAGCGTTCGTTTGGCGTCTCGGGGCCCTCGTGGGCCGTCTTGGAGGAGTCTTGGGGCCTTCTTGGGCCGCCTTGAGAGACTTTTGAGCCCAAAGAAGCTCCGTGAGTCGCTCGGGCGGGGCCATGGGGGGGGGGTCAAATCGCCAGTTTGGGGTCCCTGGGGGGGGACTGTAGGGGGGGGAACTATCTCACACGCCTAGGGACCCACAAGGGGTCGGCGGATTATTAGGTTTATGCTGATCCTCCTCCTCCTCCTCCTCCTCCTTTCTCTCCTCCTCCTCCTCCTCCTCCTCCTCCTCCTCCTCCTCCTCCTCAAGCGTTTCGCGCTCGGGCTGCTGGGGCGGCCCGATTTCGCGAGACCCCAGACGCCGCCGGCCCTGCCCAGGGCGGCGGTGCAACCCAAACGACTGAGCGGCGCCATAGCCGCTCGCGCTCGTTCGCGTGACACCCCAGGCTGCGGAGGCGGAGGGCCAACGCGTGGGCCACCCTGCGCCTGGAGACCGCTCGCCTGGCGCTGGCTGGCCACCACGGCGAGCACATCGAGAGGCCCGTGGCCGCAGCGGCCATGCCGCCTTATATTGGTGCTGCTGGCGCTGCCGCAAAGTGTGCCTGAGGGCAGGAAGGTGCTGCAGGGGCCCAAGGAACCACACTGGAGGTGCCCAGGGTGTCGACACGAGGGGCTCTGGGCCATCCGTGTTGTGTGTTTCTGCGGACGTGGCGCCCCGGGCCTTGTCGTGCGCAAGGCTAGGCAGGCGCACCAGGAGTCCATGGCCAAGCGCGGATCTTCCGCCAAGGCCGAATCGCAGTCCCGCCCGCCTGCTCTGCGCGGAGGTGGCGGAGTGGATGGTCCTAGGCCGCAGCGGCTGGCATGCGGCATGGCCAACATCACGGCGGCGCCGGAGAAGCGCAACATGGGCGGGAACACCAGCGGAGGCACCCGCGGCGGCCGCGGGACCCTCGCCATCGAGCCAGGATCCTTCCAGACCGCTGAGCCCGCGGTGGACCCTGCCACTCTGGAGCTCGACAGCAAGATCGCCAGCTCGAGCAGACGATCCCTACGCTGCGCAAGGGTGGCATCGACGTGGCCCAGCTCGAGGCAGACCTGCCCAAGCTCAAGCAGCAACGCGTCGCAGCCCGAGGACCGCTGGCCGAAGTCAGCTCCCTGGGTGCGAAGCTGGACCACGCCGGGGCGAAGCGAGTCCAGCTGCTGGCCGAGTTCAAAGACAAGCGATCCGACTTGCTCGAGACCAAGAAGACGATGGTCGAAGAGGCGGAAAAGGCTGTGCTGGACCACGAGGCCGTCGTTACCCATGCCACAACCGCCATCGCGGAGTTGGAGGCCAGCCTCAGCCAGGCTATGCTGCGCGCCATGCCTCTGGCGGCCGCCCCAGCGCCGTCGGCCGAGACGGAGCGCGACGCCCACCGCTTCTTGGCCATGGCACCTGAGGCCGCCAACCTGGGTCCTGAAGCGGAGGGAATGGTCGCAAAACTCCATGCCAGGCACCTCTCGTGGATTGCGGCCAACCAGAAAGACCGCGCCGTGGCCGAGGAGGATGGCGATCAGGTGCCAGCCCCAGCTGACACGGACCTCGGCGACGGCGACTCCGAGGAGATCGCCGGGGCATACAAGTCGAAGGACAGCAAGAGATCCTTCGCGGACCTGTGTCAGCACGTGGGAATGCGCGTCAGGCAGCGCCGTTAGCGGAAGCCGGAGCACATTGGACGTTGATGAGGCGTTTTCTGAACGCAGCCCGTCTGAAGACGAGCAGCAGCAGATTCAGTTTTGCGGCGGCCAACCTGGCCTCGGGCCAAGGAAGGGACATCCTTCCACTCGTCCGGGACCAGATCTTCTTCGTGCAGGAGTACGAGCAGTCACGAGGGCGACTCTTGGAGATACGGCGCGCGCTGAGGAACGAGGGCTGGGCCATGGCACCAGTGCGTCGACTTTGGATGCGGCCAGCAGGGCCAGATCCAGTGGCCAGGCACAGCGTGCGTAGGGTGCGCTTGTTTACTTGGGATGGGTGCGGTTGCGCTGCGCTCGGCGCACCTGGAGGTCAAGGTGGGGCTCGCGGGCCAGAACCTCCATCCCCTACAAGCTGCGCGAGCACCAGTCGCGCCGCGACCCGCCGTGGATCATGGGGGGCGACATGAACATGGATCCCGAAGACATGGGAAGCTTCGTGGGCTTCCGCGCGTTAGGCATCGAGGCGCGCATTCCCCAGGGCCCGACTTGCCATGGCAGCGACGGCGCCCGCTGCGCCAGGGGCTACTTCATCGCGGGCGGGCGCGCGGGCCTGGCCATGGGCCATGGGGCAGCCAGTCGCCAATCCGCCCTTCGCGCTGCGACCCACGACGTGATCTATATGCAGCTCCGCCAGCGCGTCGAGTGGCACAGGGCATGGATGCCGCTCGCACCCACCCGCCTCGGCACCCGTGGGCCCCCGCCAGGCGCGCCCCGACCGGTCGGGGGCGCGGCGCGGGCTCGACGAGGCCAACCAGCTGCTGGTAGAGGGCGGGCCAGGTGGACAAGGGCGCTGCCTCCCAGACAACCAGGCAGCGGTTGATAAGGCCCACGCGGAGTGGATCGACGCGGCCAGGGCCGACTTCCAGGACATCGTGGACCGCGACTCCAGGACGGCGCAGTTGCGGGGGGGCCCACCTAGTTCAAGAAGGCATCATTGCCCGAGGTGTGGGCCACCAAGAACAGCAGCAAGGCCACCACAGCTGCGACAAGTAGAGGGCTTGGTTCATCAGTGCCTTGAGCGCAGAATGAATCCCGAGCACCAGGGGCAACGTGGCTGCCCAGAGCGGCGCCTGCGAGGTGCCATCGCCCGGTGCCGAGAGGGGAGTTCGCGCGCGGGCGCGTTTGGCCTCGCCTGCCGCGCCCTGGGGGACCGCGGCGACAGGTGCCAGATGGCGCAGGGGCCACTCCGGCCGGTTAAGGGCGATGTCGGCAGGAGCGGGGCCAATGCCCAGGAGGGGCGCAACCTGCGCACGTCTCCTGCACGCCTCGACGCCCCGCGTTGTCCAGAGGGCCCCCCCCCGCATGGTGGGGCCCCGCTCCAGGGGGTGGCCCGTGCCCTCGCCGCCGCGGCAGCCGCCAGAGGCTCGAGCGCCCCGCTCGCCTCCGCTACGCCCGCGCCCCGTGGGTCAGCAGATGTAGATCGCTTCCGGCGGCCCCCCCGCGCCCCCCGCAGGGTCGGGGCAGTTTGCGGCGGGAAAGGGGGTCGCGCGGCCGCGGTGGGCGAGGGCCGGCGCGCGCAGATTATCTACGAAGTGAGTGGGGGGCCTGCAACATACCCGAGCGTCTCCGAGACCGACCAGCGCGCCTACCGCGGCGAAGAGGTGGGTCCGCAGCAGCCGGCAGCGCAGATTCCCCGCGACATTGCAACGCCAGAGGCTCGATCAATCAGCTCGCCTCCGCCGCGCCCGCGACCCGCTTCCGCAGCGCAGGTGCTAATTTTGCGCAGAGCGGGGTGGGCGCCATCCCGCTCGCATGCGTGGATCGCGATCCGGGCGGCGCTCTCCGCGCCCCCGACGGCTCGGTTGGAAACGGGGGGGAGAGGAGATCGCGCGGCCAAGCGCGCGGGCCAGTGCGCGCGCGCGATCCATTCTGAGAGCGTGGATCTGACTACCAACCTCAGCGACGCAGAGGGCGATCCCTTCACAGACCTCGACAACTGGCTGGACTTCCAGCAGCTCTGCGAGCAGTCGCTCCACGGACAATCGAATGCAATTGAGAATGTCGGGTGGCCGGCGGGCGGCCTGCAAGCTGGGGCGCCGACAGTCTCGGTTGCGCCCCAGGCGAAACGCGGGGGCCAGCCAGGGGGAGCGGCCGGCGGCTGGGGCGACCCCAACTCCCAGCGAGCGCCCCGTCTACCGTCCTCGCCGAGATCGAGCTGGTCGCCAAGGCGGCAGATCACGCGGGCAAGCTGGCGGACCATGATCACCGACAGCGCCCGCTCAGCGCTGGGCAAGTCCGCAAGGCACGCAGGCCTTTCAAGGCAGCCAGGGGGCATCCACCCGCGCCACCAGGGCCGCCTGAGCGATGTTGAGCCGCTGGCGACCTTGCTCAATATCATCATCACTGAGGCTGGAGTTTCCCGCTGACGAGCAGGAGGCGCGGGCGGCGCAGTGCGTCGCAGGCCCATTGGCCAGTTCAAGAGCTTGTGCCGCACGTGGGGAAGATGCCGAAAGCCAGCCTCACAGGAATGGCAGCGCACCCTGGATGAGCGAGGCATCTTCAACACGGGCACCGCGCAAGGTCGCGGACTGCGCTCGGCGAACAGCCGCGCGCGCGTGGGGCCCTTTTGGCGAGGAGAAGGCCCCCCTCATCTTCCCGTGGGACTTGGTCAAGGCCTCCGAGAAGGTCTCGCGCGACATCGTGCGCGGCCTGGGGTGCAAGGAAATCCCCTCCCCTGCGTGTCCTGCGCGTGGTCATCTGGGCCTTCCGATGGAGGCGCGCGCTCCTCCTGGGCGGCGTCGCGGGCGACAGTCTGCGCCCAGGGAGCGGAATCGCCGCAGGATGTTTCTCCGCCACTTACGTTTTGCAGGCGCACCTGGTGGACGAGCCGAGGGCGCAGGCCGCGGCCCGCCCCGAGGTCGGCATCGCGGTGCACGTGGACGACGTCATCCAGGAGGTGTTTGCGAACGACGACGGCGCATGTTTGGACCCCATGGTGAAGGCCGCCCGCGGGTTCAAGAGCGCGCTGCACGGCGAGCTCAAGATGCAGGCGGCCGGCGCCAAGGGCACCGCCCTGGGGGGCAGCGACGCCGTCGCGGAGGAAGGCGCGCGCAGGTTGACGGGCTTGGGCCGTCTTAAGAGAAAGCTCACAACATCGACCGCGAAGCGTGCCTGAAAGTCCAGGCGCGCAGGCAGACGCCATAATTCCCAAATTTCAGTCCGCCATATTGGAGCATATTCTCGCGCGGGACGTCGGCGGCGCGGCGGTGCTATCAGGCGCGCCCACTCAGGCCCAGCGAGGGGGGAGAGGAAGAGGGCGGCCAAGCAGCGGCTCGCCACGGCGCATCGTGCGATCAAGGTCTATAAGAAGACGCGGCGCATCTTGCATTTAGCCATCCTGCCGACGAAGAAGCGGGGCGGCGAGGTCGGCGGCATCGCCCTGCAGGAGCTCGACGGGATGAGGCGCGCCACCAAGCAGGTCTACGGGCACGGTCGCATGTCATCGGACGTGTTCGGCGCCATTCACCGCGAGGTCGGCCCCATCGGCAAGGCCGCCTTCGTTCCCCTGGGCCGCTGCCTGGGGGAGACGTGTAGGGCCGCGGATAAGCGGCGCCGACGTGGGAAAGCGTTGCCCATCACCTCCCTGCGCAGAGTGCTCGAGCAGGCCCTCCAGGACGACCTCGATGGCAAGTCGGAGGCAGGGCCCATCGGAGCGGCGCTGAAGGCGACCGCCGTGGCAGGGCGGTCGGCGCAGAGCGCGGCAGCGTTCGTCTTGCCACGGCCCGGCACGCTGCCCGCGCTCGAGCACGCGCCCACGCGCATGGAGGAGCTGCGCCCGCGCGACGTGCTTGAGACAGCGCGCGACGGCGAGAAGGCTTGGACGAGCGTGCCCCCCCAGACGTCTGGTGGGCGGTCGTCGCGACGGTCGGCAGCAAGCGCCTCGCCCCGCTGGAGCAGCGGGCCATCGCCGCAGTCGTGGGCGGCACCTTCCCCGCGAGCGACAGGACGACCGAGTGGGGCTACGACGAGAGCGCGCGCGCGCAGGCTATGCGGCGTGCGGGGCGACCTGCAGCACCGCCCGAGACGGCGCGCGGCCTTCGATGAGGGCCGCGGAAAAGTAGCCCCACCTCCGCCCCGCCCCCAGCAGCAAGCGCGAGGGGACGAAGGTAGCCTTGGTCCGTTCTGTGCGCGCGCCCCGCCGCTGCCCGCCAGGCCCGACGTGGCCTGTCCTAGGGCGCCTGAGAAGATGACCGTCTGGGCCCTCGTTGGAACGCGCCCGTCCCTATCGATAGTTCTGCCGCCGAGCCCACCTGCCCGTTGCTGGCGACGGGTCAGCCACCGCCAGCGCCCCTGAGAAGCTCCGAAGGGCGGGGTGGGCAGCGGTTCAGCGCGGGCGGGGCGGGGCTGTTCGGAAGCCCGTCGGCTCTCTCGCCCCCCAGCTCCTTCCCTCCGCTCGCGCGGCCGGGCTGCAAGTCTACCGCCGAAGGGCAGACCGCGCAGGCGGCAGCCAGCCGTATGCTGGCGATAATGCGGCGGCGTTGGCCGCCCGAGCACGCGGGCGCGCGTGCGCCTCCAGCCCAGCGCGGAAGAATGCCAGACATTGGCGCCGAGTGCGGCGCGGCGACCTCGCGCGCAGCGCGGGTCTGAAAGTGCAGGCGCGCCAAGACTTTCCCGCTGCCCCTCAGACGGAGGGCGAGCGGCGGGTCGCCCTCGACTCTTGGGCTGACGAGGCGGCCGAGAAGGCGCTCAACCCGTGGCCCAGGTGGGCCCAGAACGAGGCCGCCCTGGAGGATGCCTGCGCCGAGGCGCGGCGCGGACTGTCGAACCTGGGGCGGGCGCTGGCGCGTGGGCCTGCCCCCGCGGTGGAGTGGGCGCGCCTGCCCCCGCGCGCGCGGCCCCCGACGCGTGCGCGCCCGTGCTTCTTGCAGCGCGATTTGCGCGAGGTGGCGGACGGCCGCTGGCGGTGCTTCCAGTGCTTGCGCGGTTCCTTGAGCTGGAAGGCCGGGATGGCCTCCCAGCGTTGGCGCGAGAGGCCCAAGAGTTGGATGGGGCCTGCGAGAGTTCGCAGGCTCCCACGTTTTGCGGGGCGCGGTGATCGGCCCGAAAGGCTGCTCACCAAAGCAGGGTGACGTCATGCTGTGCGCAATGCGCAGTGCTAGCAGCATGCCCATCTGCACCCTCTCGGCCCGGCCGTTCGAAGCAGCCGGCTTTTGTTTTGGACAAGAGCAAGGAAGGGCGGAGACGCTTCGGGCGCGGCCTCCACCCCTGGGCTGGGAGGAGGGAGGTCGTATCGAGTGCTGGGCCCTCAAGGACCTCGGGTTCCTCACTCACTGGAGTGGGAACAGCGCGTAATGCACCTCTGCAGCTGGCACGCTCGGCGTCCACATGGGGGGCGCAACACCCCCCCTCCTCCTCCTCCTCCTCCTCCTCCTCCTCCTCCTCCTCCTCCTCCTCCTCCTCCTCCTCCTCCTCCTCCTCCTCTCTCCTCCTCCTCCTCCTCCTCCTCCTCGTCCTCCGTCTCCTCCCCTTCCTCGTCGTCCTGAGGCATGCGGGCCCTTCCTGGCCTTCGGTGGGTCTCTGGAGGCCCCCGGGGGCCTCGCTGCGTTCGTCAAAGAAGAAACAACTGCATGAGCATGCGTTTTTGGCGCTCAGCGCGGATTGCTTGGAGTCGCGCTGGGACCCCCGGGCGGCTCCGCGCGCCAGGGATGGGGATTTCAGCGCGGAACCAACAAATGCGCGCGGACCGTCGAAGGTTTACGCTTATCTTGTTTCTCATTGTTCTATTTCGGGAAAGCGTTACTCGCGCTCACCAGAACGCGGGTTCGTCACCGAGTACGCGGTCAAGGGCCGCTGCAGAATGGGAGCCTTCATGCATTGACGGTTCAGGGAAGACCAACATGTCGTTGGACTGATGGCGCACTCAAGTTTCTACCATTAAAATCCAGCTCCCGCTTTTATATCTATGTCTCGCTTATATGTATATATATATATGTATATATATACATATACATATCTATATAAACATATACATATGTACACCTAAATACACATATGGTGCACAAGCACGCCAGCGACAACAGTTCATTCAGAAGGAACGACGCGTGAGGTCTGCGGCTTCGGTGGCATGCCGCCCTGCGGGTCGGCGTCCTTGGCCGGGCGCTGCGCGCCCCGCGCCTCGCGTTTTTTCTTGTTTTTATACTATATGCATATATATATGTGTATATAAAGAGATAGTTATATATATCTCGCGCGCGCGCGCCGCCACCACTTGTCATCGCGTGTTTCTAACATTTGTTGCTCCTCGCGTTTTCGAGCGGCCGGCGCTCCAAGACTGCTCGCGAAGCTTCCGACGCCACCCCAAGAGGCGCCCAAGAGGACCCCAAGACAGCCCAAGAGGGCCGCGTGATCGGCCCAAGAGGCCCCCATGACGGCCCAAGAGGCCTTCTTCAAGCCCTCATCATTACTGGTCGCATCCTCCATAGTCGTCTTTCTGGTCAGAATGGGCCCATCACTATCTTCAATCTCCACCTCCCCAACGCGAGCGACACTGTTGCCACGTTGTCTCGCGCGTTGTCCTTGCTTCGCAACGAGTTTCTGAAGTTCCCGAATGATCGCGAGATCTTGATTGGGGATTTTAATGTTGCGCCTTGGGGTGGGGGGGGGGGGGGGGGGGGGGGGGGGGGGGGGGGTCGGATGCAGCACGACGGGATTGGTTGGAAAGCAGGCGACCGTGCCCAGCCTCGGCTATTTCAGCGGCAATTTTTATATCAGGAGCAGGACACTAGGAGGGAGGTCAGGGACGGGGTCATCACGCATTCGGCACGCCCGGACAGGGCGTAGACTTCGCTTCCTCAAGCCATTCTACGAGATCTAGACATTCGCTGTGGCGCCCTGGGTAAGTTAAACGCTGAAATGGCCAGCGACCACGTCCCGATTTTCATCAACATCGAGCCCTATAGGCCCCAAGATGGCCCCCGAAAACGCACCGAAGTGGATCGCGACACACCCCGAGTTCCAACGGTTCCTGGAGGCTGCCATCGCTGAAACGCCCACGGAGCTAGGTCCCTGGCAGCGCCTTGAGCAGCTCAAGGAGCTAATGTTCGCTTCGGCCGCGCACGTGCGCGAGTTTGTCAAGCGCGAGATAGCCGACTCTCCGTTTTCGTTTGGCATGCGCCTCAACGGTTTTATTCCCCCCTGGCCGTAGTGCTCTGTCGCCCCTCCTCCGCCCTGCCCCCGCAGCTGTTTAGGTTAAGCAGCGCTTTTTGCGGAGGGGGTGCACCCCCTTAACTCATGTTTGGCCTCGCTTGCTGGGCGGTCCCGCTCATCTCGGCCGCCGCGGTCCTCTGCGGAGTGGGCCGTCTCGCCGCAGGGGCCCACCCGCCCCGCGGGGCGCGGAGGGGATACGGGCACCCCGTTTGGCTACCACGGGACCCTATCACCTGCGGGCTGGATGACGCCCCACCTGATCCACTAGAGCATGATCCGGGTGGCGACCCCAAGGAGCAGTCTCCCCCTCGACAGGGAACCCTTGGGCCGGACGCCCCCACAGCCCCAGACCCGGCCGCCGCTCAGGCCGGGAACCACCCCGAGCTATCTCTCGGGGAGGGAGGGGACTTCCCCACCTCATCCAACCTCGCAGCCCCTACTTTGACCCCCATCCTCTCCCCCATCCCGGGGAGATCCGCCAGGGCGGGAGGCTCGGCCCAAGGCAGCACCCCGGGTGGCACGCCTACCCCCCTCTGGCGGGGGGAACTCGCGTCGTTCGCGTTCGCCCCGGCATCGCCGCAGGCCAGCCCCACAAGCGTGGACGCGCCGCCCGGGCGCTGGGGCGACTCCCCTGGGTGGGCCCGCACGCCAGCCCCCCCGTCTGCCACGCCGGCGGTGAGTCCCGCCGAAGTGAGGACGCCTTCGCCGACCCCGCCGGAGGACACCCCAGGTGGGACGCCGACCCCGTTCTGGTGGAGCTTCTCCGCCCCCGCCGAAACCCCCGCGCCTGCGGGGCCAGGCTCGGGAACCGTCCCCCCGCCGCGTTCGGCCCTCCGCGGGGGGCGCACCTCCCCCGCTCCGCAGCCGGGGGACGGGCTACCTTGGTCCAAGCAAATCCCCGCGGAGGAGTTCGTGGAATGGCTGAAGTGGGCCTCTCCCACCCCCACGGAGGAGGAGCAGGAGGAGGCGGACGAGACCCCCTGGTGGGAGAAACACTGGTTTGCCGGCCGCCGCCGGGAAGTGGTGCTGGAGGTCCGGGGCGTCCCTAGCCCCAACTTCTTCTTCCGCCTCATCGTGTGGTCCTACGGATGGCTGGATGCTGGCCTGACCGTCTTCGTGGGGGAACGGTGGGTGAGCTTTAAGGTAGGCGTGTACGTGCTGGGCTCCTTCTACCTGGGCGCCATGGGGATCTGCTTTCTGGTCCTCCTCCTCGACCACCTGGCCCGCCCCTTTTTCTGGTTCTACCGCCGTCTGAGGCGCTCCCCCACCTTCCGCGATTTCTGCACCCGGGTGGAGGACAACCGCCGGTTCCTCCTCGATCTCGACTGGAGGGGGCCTGATGCCCAACCCGTGGACGACGACTTCTTCCAGGACATCATCCGAGGGAGGAGCGACCAGCCCCCGAGGCTGCCCAACCACCTCGTGGCCGAAGTCGGGGGCCAGCGGGTACGCCTGGATCGAGGGCAGTACGGTGACCCCATCCGGAAGGAGAAGCGGGCGGGCCAGGACTTCCCGCACGCCCGGGTGCATGACTGCACGGACCCTGACCTCCGACGCCGCCTGGAGGGTGCGGACACCAAGGTGGTCCACCTCTGCAGGGCGGGACCCGTGGGCGGCTGTCCCAGCGTGGACGCATTCGCCATGCACTTCCGGAAGTATACCGCGGTCGACGCCAAGGCCATCCTCGACCTCACCGAGGACAGGGACCTGGGAAGCCCCTTCCTGGCCGGCTTCCGCACCCTCTGGAGGGCATTCTGGGGTGGGGTCCAGCGCATCGCCCATTCCTTCTTGGCCCGGGGTGCTGCTGCCGGAGGGGGGGCCCGCCTGCGCCGGCCGGGACCACGCCAGGTCACCGCGAACCCCCGGGGACCTCAGCAGGAGGAAGACGACTGGGAACCCTGCATGGCCGAAGCAGTGGGCTGGATGGACGCGAAGGGAGGGTACTGTTGCCTCCAGAAGCATGGCACTTGCGAGGATCGGAGGGGGCCCAAGCCCACCCCTTTGCTCATCGAGGACGGGCCCACGTCTGACACCCGGGGGTGGCCGCGCAACGGGGGAGGGGCACCGATGGCTTGCCTGTGCCGCTACCACGGCCTGGAGTACCACAACCTCCGCCTGAGCCTCCAGTGCTCGGAGCCAGGCTGCCGGCACATTGGGGAACCCGGGTTCGGTGGGAAGCGCCTCTGCCTCAGGCACGCGAACCCCTCTCCGCAGCCTGCTCGAGAGGGGGAGGGAAGGGCGGACACTAGCAAGTCCCCCCCTGACCCAGCACGCCTAAGCGATGCCGGGCCAGCCGCCGAACCCTCTGCGGTCCCCACTGCGGGCCCTGCGGGGGGGAAGCCCGCACTGGGGGCAACCGGGGGGCCTCCCTCCCCCCCGCCCGCGGAGCCGGCCGCCTCCGAGGAGGTGCCCCCTAACCCCGCGGCCGCCCCTGGCGTGCCGGTGGGGCCTGACTGCCGCCAGCTGACGCACGGCGCCCCGGGCGCACTCGTGTCGAAGGCACCCCCGAAGGGGATGGGGAGGCCCCCGCGACTGTGAATGGGGGGAAGGCTACGCCACTCCTGACCACCCCCACCCAGGCGGAGGACACGGTCGGACGGAAGTACTTGATCCGCCTCTACGAGCCCGCCGACACCGGGGAAGGCGCCCGCCCTTACACTACTGCCCGAGGGATAGGGCGGGGAGAGGCGCGGGGGAGAGGAGGGAAGAAGGACTGGGCGGGGATTTTGATGCCAGGAGTGGAGGTTGAGCTGACGTTCCCGCTGTGGGCGGTGGGACCCTGGAGCCTCTCTTCCGAGGGGCGCCTCAACGCCTCCCGCCCCCCATTTGACGCCCAGGAAATCACGGAGGCCACCTATGCCCAGCTGGGGGAAGCAAGTGAGGGCGGGGGGGAGCCCTGCACGCTGGCCGACCTGCTGCAGTGGGCGAAGTTCCTGACCTGCAAGTGCCCTCCCCACCCCTACGCGCGGGTCATCCCTCCCGGGCAGCAAGCTCGGGGAGGGGGAGCGCTGTTCAACGCCCTTGGGGAGCCGCGCCCCATCCTGCGCGCGGAGGGAAGATCTGCCTCCCCATCCCCTCGAGGCGGTCGCATCGCCCGCCTGCTCCACACGCCCTCAAGCAAGGAGGAGCTGCTGAGGTTGGGGAGGGGCCACACCCCGGGGCGCCGGGCGGGGGGGACGCCGGTGATGGAGCCGAACAGCACGGAGCTGGGGCTGCACCTCCAGGCGGGTGCCACGGGCAAGCCGACGGGGGCGAAGATGCTGGAGGTGGCGGCGGCCGTGGGCCGGAAGCCACACCGAGTGCGGACCGCGATTCTGGAGCAGGCCCGGGGGCACCTGGAAAATCCGCTCCTCCTCCCCTCGGTGCGTCCTCGGCTGGAGGAGGTCACTGCCCAACTTGCCCACTGAGGAAGGGCAGGGGGCGCGGTGCGGGCCCTCGCCCTCCGACCGCGGGGGACCTCCCCCAAGCTGCCGCTGAAGCCCCAGGACCCCCGCCCCACGCCCCCGCGGAGGCGGGGGGAGAGCCCCCGCGCCCTCCAGCCGGTGGAGGGAACCCCCGCCGAATCGGCTCAGGCCGTCGTCCCCGGAGAAAGGAAGCGGAAGGGTTCCTCCGTTCCCGCGCTCCTGCGGGCGCACCGCCCCCCCGCGAGGGAAGAGGGCGGGGGGGGGGGGAACCTCATATACCCCCAAGGGGCCGCGCGGAGGGTATGCCACCTCGCGCGGGGATGCGGCACCTTCCAGGTGGCCGTGGGACCTGCCCATCTTGGGCGGGAGCTCTACTTGACCCTGCGCGGACATGGCCGGGGGGCCCTCGCCCTGCTGGAGGGGGTCGGCTGGCCCCTCCCGCTCAGCAACCGGATTGCGCATGGCTTGGCGGCCTGCCTGATGGGTGCCCCTAAGGCGGGGCCCGCCGACCCGAACGCCCTCACGGTGGCCGACTTCGTGGTCGCAAGAGGCGCGGACGCCGGGCCCCTCGTCGCCGCGGAGGGACACAGGAGGGGGCCCCCCTCGCCGGCCCCCGCAGACCTTGGCACGTGGGCGGAGGCCGCCCAGACGCAGATCCGGGTGTTCGCCCTGACTTATGGGCAGGAGCACTCACTGCCCAGGACCACCGCCCTGCGGTTCTTGCTGCGCGAACATCAGGACCGGCCGGAGTACCTATCCCTCGCCGACTTGATGGAGGTCTGGGAGGAGCTCACGTGGCACTGGTGGGCGAAGATGCGGGACGAGCTCCGGTCCGTGGAGGCCGAGCTGGGCTCCCACCCAACCGCGCTGCCGGAGCTGACGGCCTATGCCACAGCCCCGGACGTGCGCGGGAGAGCCCGCGTGAAGATCCCCCGCGCGTTCGTCGTCGAGGACCCCACGGAGTACTACCACCGGATCGTTGCCCCGCGCCTTCGTCGGGGGAGGATCGGACCCTGCCAGTCCCGGGGCGGGGGGGCCCTCCCCGGGCCCGGGCCCTTGTGTCCGAGGGGCGGTCGTGGGTGGGAAGAACCCCCCCTCGGGCCTGGCGCGTTCCCGCGCCCCCCTCCGAACACCAATCGGGAGCCACCCACCGAGGGCCCCTCCCCCCTCCTCGGCCCCGCTCTTCTTTACGCCTACCCGCGCACGAGCGGAGGAGCGCAGGAGGTGGACGAGGAGGAGGAGGCCCTCCCTGTGGGGGAGGGGGCGGCAGCATCAAGCCCGCCTGTGGACCCCCTGGTGGGGCGCCGCCTTGAGCCCCCACCCGGAAGAAGACGAAGTGGGGCCGGCCGCGAGGCAGGCGTCGCCGGAGCCCCCCCCCTTCGCGTGGGAGGGAAGGGGCCACCGGAGGCCGAGCCCTGCAGCCCCGCTCGGCGAGTGCGCCGCCGGGAGGCTTCGTGCTGAACGAGAGCCACACCTGCCTGGCCGACGAAGAGGGCGAGATCCGCTACCTGATTCCCCCTGCCCAGGAGGCCTTGGATGCGCTGAACGAGGCGGCCGCCCGGGCCGGCGGGGACAACCCGGCCCCCGACGCGCCGCTCGAGGCGGGAAGGGGTGGAGCGGGAAGCCAGAGCACCACTTCGGAGGAGGGGGAGATGCTGGGTGGCTACCTCCACGCCGCCCAAACCTCCGCCGGCACGCCGCGGCGGGACGAGCCGGGGGAAGGTCAGACAGGAGGTCCCTCACCGGGGGTCGAGGGGGAAGGGGGGGGGGCAGCCCCCGTGGCGGGAGCCCCCCCCCCTCCACAGCCCCGGATTACGCCCGAGCGGTGCGGAAGGCACTGGCGCGGGGGGCTACTCCCAGGGACCAGGGGGGCCTCCTGCTTTGCTGGGACTACGTCAGCCACCGGGGGTGTGAGGGTGGGGGGGGTGTCTGCCCCCACGCCCACTGCGACTTGGGACCCGCTCGGGGACTGCCGGCCCCACTCATGGGGGAGCTGGTGCGCCGAGGGGGCTGGAAGGACCAGCCCGTGGTGGCGGAACAGGATCAACCGGCGCGGCTGGCCGCCCTCCAGGGGGGGCCCTCAACCGGGCGGGGGGACGAGCCACCCACGCACGTCCGGGCCTGGGGCCCGACCAGGGGGGAATATGACTGGTTCACCCCCCCTCCCCGGGCGGGAAGACGTCTTGGATCAGTACCGCAACGGTCCGGACTTCGGCTTCACCGAGAACCACCATAAGGCGCATCGCCTCAACCCAGTTGGAGACCCGGACGACCCCGAGGAGGAGGCGCGGGAGGCCGGAATGCAGGCCATTAACGCGCGCCCCGATGTGCGGGAGTTCCTCAAGGGGGGGCCCTCCCGGCACCTGGAGACCGCGGTCAAGAACCACCTCCTGGAGGAGCACCTGGCCTCGACGGCGACAGGAGGGGTGCTCGCCGTACTCCGGAGGATCGTGGGCGGACCCAACTGGAAGCTGGTCCGGGAGGCCGCCGACTGCCTCGATCGGCTCGCGCCCGAGCCTGGCGGCACCCAGGGGGGGGGCGCCCGCCCCCCCGACCGCAGAGGTTACGCCCGGCTCCTCCAAGCCCCGGACGCGGGGGGCGGGGTAGGGCGGGGGGCCCTCCAAATGGATGGAGGGGAGTGGGACATGCTCGACTTCCACGACCGCCCCCCCCTCAGAGAGGACCCTCTCCTCGCGGAGCGCTTGGGCATCCAGGAGGACTGTAGAGAAAACAGCGTATCCTCCTGAGCGCGGCGGGCGCCGCCCTCTGGGCCCGCGAGGGAAGGGGGCCGCCCAGCCTCACGGAGGTCTGGGCGCACACGCTCACGGCCAGAGCGGAGCAGCTGGACCAGGCAGTTCGGGCGGAAGAATCACTGGGGCCTCCGGAGGCCAAGCTGGCGGTCGGGAAGGCGGACCTTCGGATCTTCATCCACGACGCGGTTGCCCCGCACCACGACAAGGGCTACCGCGCCCTGGTCGCGTTCCCCCTCCGCCTCCTGGAGGATGTCGTCCTAAACGTCGTGATGATGGACTACGGTGGGAAGGTGGCCACACACCTTCTGGAAGGAGCCCGCTCCGGGGAGGGCTCACCTCAGGCCTGGATGTTGATCCACCGGGGGCACGCCCGCGCCCTCCGCCCCCGAACACCGACCTCGGGAGAAGCGGGAGGGGACGCGTGCCTGGGAGCCCTCCATCAGACTCTTCGGAGGGAGGCCACGGTCATGAGTGGCTGGGAGGAGTTCCTCAACCGCGACGCCCGAGGCACGGACGTCTCCTGGAACACCTACGTCAAGTGCCAGGCATGCGAGGAGCGCCCCGCGGCGAGGGGGGCGGCCCTCAGGGCTGGCCGGAGGGCTGCAGCGGCAGAGCCTGCCCGGGCGCCCGCAATCAGGGCCGCCCTCCAGCTGTGGGAGGAGCTCGTCTCGGATCGCACCGGAGCTTTGGGGGACACGCCCGCTTTCCGCTGGGGACCCCGCTTCAAGGAGGTGTTCGCGGGAACCGCGGGGGTGACCCGCGCGGTGGAGCGGCTGGGCATCCTGGCGGATGAGCCCGTGGAGCTGCACCGGAACCCCCTGCACCCCAAGGAGTCGGAGAGGAGGGAGGACCACGACCTCTCGAACCCCGACGTCGCCGAGGCCCTGGTCAAAGAGGCAGATACTCCCCCGGGCCCGGGAGTGGCCAACGTGTGGATGTTCGAAAACCCGTGTACCTCCTTCTGCGACCACAACACCAAAGGGGGCACCCGCGCCTGGGAGAAGCCGGAGGGGACCGGTGTAAACGGCAAGGAGGTCTTGGGAAACGCCTTCTCCCAGACCACGGTAAGGTGCATGCGGAACCTTCATACATGGAGGAAGGGATGCTTCGATGAGCGGTTCGACTTAGCTACTTATACATTGGCTTACATTCAAATGCAATCGACTTATCTTGAATTGAAACACAAACGACGCAATGTCAGTTTGATAACTGATTCACATCTGATATATATTCAATATATAAGTCACATATAAGTCAAAGCTAAGTGAAAGCTAAGTGAAAGCTAAGTCAAATCGAAAATCAAAATGACAGTTCAAAAAATTCGGCACCGTTTTTTGCAAGCTATACATCGGCAAAGATCCTACGAGGGTACGGTCCGAGTGAGGGGCGCACAGGCAGGAACCCCACCTCCACTTCTTCCGCATCGTTTCGCTCACGCGGTTGGCTCGCCACTGCTGGTTTTCACGCACACCTTTGGCTCGCCACCGCCACCGATGCCGTACTCGCCGCGATTTCAGCACGCCGTTGCCCAAACATGGTTGTCGACGATTCTTCAAAGAAACGCAGGCTCATGCTTTCGCGAGTTGCGCCTACCTTGTCATTGAACAAATTGCAACAAATAGCCAGAGAATGTGGAGTGGATGGCTCCGAACAGGACATGCGCAGAGTATTGAATCAAGAGCTGAACGTGCACGCGCCATTCGGCCAACTTTTGCCCGTTATCGATAATGACCTTGTCGAAGGAGAGCGCTACCCAACGTTATGCTGTAACGCGTTGGCGTTGCTTTATTGTTTGTGCGGCAACGCAAATGGAGGTTCAGGGGGTATTCTGTTTTCAGATATGCTTGAAAGATGTTGCAACGGAACAATTTCAATAGTTTTGTACACTGACAAGCTGCACGCTGCCAACCCGCTCAATCCCGACCAGGCGAAAGAGCTTCAAGCTGTCTATTTACGCGCCGCTGCGAAACCCGACGACGATGCCCCGCCCCCTGGAGGAAACTTAAAAACACCACAGAGAAGCATCGCCAACTCACGCGCTGCGAACCCGCGGCCGCCTTGATTCCAGGGCCGCGGACTGGGCCATCAGAGAGCTCCCGAGGTGGGTGAGATGTCGCGACGAGGGTTGGTGGGCATTGTGTTTCTTCCCTTTTGAACACCAGGAGAAAGTGTCGGCTGGACTCAGTGGCCTCGCGAAACAATTTCTGAAACGCACTTTCTTCAACCAAAGAACTTGCAACCTTGAGACGGGGATCTTGCCCCCCAACAGCCGCGGTGGGCGCACATGATACAAAGGAAGATTCTCTTGCGTGGTGCAAGATGAGGAGGCGCACGCAAACTTTTGGTCGGTTAAAGGTGCAAGCGGATTCAAGGCTTGCATCTGCTGCAGGAACGCGGTTCGGACGCCGAGGTATAAAATAGAAGGATCTGAATATGACAAGCATCTCCAGGACGCTGTCCCATCAGATTTCGTTTTGCACACGCCAGGTTCATTCGAACACATGGTCGATGAACTCAAGAGAGCGAAGCCGCTGCTGGCCCCGGGCCGATTCGCTGAGAAAGAGAAAGTTCGCGGTTTGAATTGCAACGAGGATTCGATGTTGTATGACCCCCTTCTCCGGAAATGGCTAAACCCAGTGAAACACACCTACTGGGATTGGATGCGCTGTTTGGTGGCATCAGGAGGAGTGTGCCAACTTGAGGTCAACGCTTTCTGCGTGAAGCTCTTATCGCAGCCGCATTGCATAGACTTGGGCTCGTTGGACGTATTCCAGCAATCGATTTTGTGGCCGAATGGATCGCTGCCGAAGGATTTTTTCATGGTCGCGTTCAGCGCAATGGGGAGTGTCTGAAAGCATGGGCAGGCGAGACTATCTTCGCCGTTCACGCGCTGGTGAAATTCTTTGAGCTGGTGTTAGTTCCGAGCGGGACGCTGCTGGAGGAGGTGTGTTGTTTGCGCCTGATTTCCAAAATATTGGATATGCTATCGACCCCCGCGTGCGCTATCAGTAACACTAGAGACATGGAGGCTACCTTGACTGAGCACCATAAACTCATCAAAGATCTGTATGGTGTATCGCATGTGAAGCCGAAGCTGCACTATGGACACCATATTCCCCGCAATATCGATAACGTCGGCGGCGTCCTGTCTTGCTTTTCCACCGAACGCAAACACAAGTATGCGAAGGTCATCGGGCGACACACGTATGGCGAACATTGGGAATACCAGGTTATGAAACGACAAGTGTTGGACATCCTTTCGCGCTTCGATGGTGGACTTAGGCCTGAATGGTTAGCAGGCCAGGTGGCTCACGATAACCATTCTGCGCTGTTGATACAGCAGGCGCACGGCATCACTGACAGTTTGGGATCGGTCCAATCATCAACTAAGATGGTGACCGAAATTGGGGAACTGCGCCAGAACATGCATATACTGGTTTCAACAACTCTCGGACATCGGCTGGGGAAAATGTCTAATTTCGTTTGTGGGCGCCCGACGTTATCGAACCGATATTTGCATTGTGTCATGCGGGTGCCACTATTATCGGGCCCGGGCGGCCTCTGGACCCCGAGAGCCACCGAGAAATTGTGCAGTGCGACGCGCCAGGTGGTGCGGGCCATCCCCGTCGCCAGATACCGCGACGGGGTCAAGCCGATTGTGCCGCAACTCCCAGGCTTGAACATCGCATGAGCGTTTTCGAAGGGTTTGATCCAGGTGCCGAAGCAAAACCAAACATCACATCAACACCATCTGCCATCCACATCCTCATGATCATCATCGTCAACTCCCTCGGCATGCGTCCTTGCCACTGCGATTGGGGGTTGGCTCGCCACCCCTCGTCGCCCTTATCGTACTCAGCATGTGTTGTTCGTGTTGGTGATGGCTCGCCACTCCGACCCCCTCTGCCTCGTCTTATTATCCTTCATCCTCCTCCTCGCAAATGCTCTCTCTGACAGTTGCGCATGGGCATGGAAATCCGCGCCCCCACTTTGAGCGGGGAGAAGGTTGGGATTGTCGGAGAGAAGATGGATGGGAGTAGAAGGACGGGTTGGGGTTGCGAACGATGGGTGGGGCAGGGGGTGCGAGGGAAGGAGGGGGCTGGGGGGTGGGGGCCATGACGGCTCCTCCGATAGTCGTTTTTGGTCAAGCATGGCTTCTTCCCCAGTGACCCTGCCACCTGTCGATGTTGGCTTCCATATTCAGTTTCCGATGTCTGGCGGGACTCTGACCAGCCAGGACAGAATCATAATAAAGGAGGAAACTGGGTGCACGGCAACAACTAGAGACCGACGCGACGGGCGTGGCAGATTCTTCACGTTGAAGGGGCCACAGAGCATGCAATCGCGAGCATACAATCTCGCCAAAGAGCTGATTGAGGCGAACGGCCTTGACGGGGGCAGACGCCCGGGCAACCAGCGCGAATCCCAGGGGCAGCCGCGCGAGCAACAACGTGCAGAGTGGCAAGACACAGAGTTGCCGCATGCGTGGTCTGCCGAGTGGCAAGATTGGCAAACAGACGACTGGCACGGAGCGCAGTGGCACGCCCCCCAGCAATCAGCAGGAACAGCTGGGCCGCAGCAGCAGCAGGAACAGCCGACCACCTGGGCCGCAGCAGCAGCAGCAGAAACAGCTGGGCCGCAGCAGCAGCAGGAACAGCTGGGCCGCAGCAGCATCTGGGCAACACCAGTGCCTTGGCGGCCAGCTGGGCCGCAGCAGCAGCAGGAACAGCCGACCAGCTTGGCCGCAGCAGCAGCGGCAGAAACAGCTGGGCCGCAGCAGCAGCAGGAACAGCTGGGCCGCAGCAGCATCTGGGCAACACCAGTGCCTTGGCGGCCAGCTGGGCCGCAGCAGCAGCAGGGACAGCCGCAGCAGCAGCAGCAGCATGGGCAATACTTCACAGCAGCAGCAACAGCAGCAGCGACGGACCCTGCAGCAGCGCATCAGGCGCAGCAGCTCCATCATCAGAACTCCCAGCACATCAGGCAGTGGGAGATGATTCACCAGACGAACTTGGAGTGCGCGAAGTGGGAGCAGCTGATGGCACATTGGAGAGCGTCTCCAACCATGGACGACAGCAACCCCCTCAACACCCGACCCTGGGCTTCGACGCGTGAGAAGCCTCCGCTGCCGAGACCCATTGGGTGGGTGCGCGCACAGGTCGCTGCCATTGAAGCCCAAAGAAGACAGCAACCTACCGCAGCTTCACCTATAACTGGCGGCGCAGCCCAAGCAGATCCTGCAGGAGCTGGCAAGGACATCGCGGACGCGGTGCTGAGAGCGCTGGGAGAGCAAGCAGCCGATCAGCAAGCAGAACCGCGCGCAGAGGACTGAAGCGAAACAAATCCCCCCGCCCCGCGGGGCGGGGGGATGGGAGCCCCATGAGGGGACGACGGGGCCTCGCGAGGCCCCCTAGGTCGCCCCCCCATGAGGCCCCCAGGCGCCCCCTGATGAGGCCCCCTCTTCAGGCTCCCATCCCCCCGCCCCGCGAGGCACCCTCGCCCCCTCATGAGGCCCCCGGGGGCGGCGGAAGTGCGAGAGGCGGCGAGCCGACCGCTTGAGACGGCGAGGGTGGCGACTGCAAGATCGAGGGCGACGACGACGACGACGACGGTTGCCCCCTGCAACATCCAGGGATGAGGATGCCTGAATATGCTTCCAAGCCGATGCCGTCGGGGGATCTTCGAGCCACTGGAGGCCCTCTCGAACCCTCAGTCCGAACAAAGTGTGGGGGGGGGGGGGGGCTCGTGACATCCCGCGCAGGAGCCGACGGTCCTGCAGCAGGATGCGCACACGACGCCCCGCAGCCAGCCGCCAGATCACAGTTCTCCCACGGAGATTGGTTCCCCCACGGAGGTTGATCTGACGCCGACCGAGTGAGCGGCGCTCGCATTTTCACCTTTAGACGGCTCGCCGCAATCGAATCGCATGCGCTGTGGGCGCAAATCGCGCTGTGTCGCCGCGTTAAAACAATGACCCCTTTCTCGAACGTTTTGGAGAATGGTCGGGGTGTCTGTTGACGGCTCGCCGCAGCAGACGCCGCAACCTTGAGGAGAGGCACTCAGCTGAGCTCGAATGGCATTGTCATAGCAAAGCATAGCATAGCATAGCAGTAATATGACATGCCATATCATAGTAGTACTCTGACACGCATGTAATCTGACATGCCATAGCATAACAGCAATATGACATGGCAATATTGGTACCTCATAACATATCATAGCAGTAACAGCGTAGCATGGCAGTCATAGCGCAGCAGTCATAGCAGTCTGGGCGTTCGCGCCGCCTTCAGCGGAGGAGGAGTTGATGGCAGGGTCGTTTATCAAGCCCGTTCAGCGTCAGCAGCGAACTTATCTCAAAGCAGTGCGATGGCCCTCCTCTTTCTGCATTTTTTAGAATGTCCTCCTCCTCCTCCTGCGCCCGCCACCCACCCACCGCCCGTTTTGTAATGGCAGGGGTCTCTATTACAAAATGGCCGCCCCTCCTCCCCCTCCTCCTCCTCCTCCTCCTCCTCCTCCCCGTCTTCCTCCTCCTCCTCCTCCTCCTCCTCCTCCTCTTCTTTCTCAACCCACCGCCCGCCCGCCGCCCGCCGCCCGCCCAGCCGCGACTCGCCCCCCACCCACCACCCACCCACCACCCACCCACCACCCACCCACCGCCCACCCACCACCCACCACCCACCACAAGAAGAGCGCCTTCGTTCTTGTGGCGTTGTTCGTGGGGCCACGCTTGATGGTTGCCGCCCGCAGCTGCTTCGCGGCTCGCCGATTGTAGCTTCTTTTGTTTGCTTGGTATGTCGTTTCCTACCAGCCCTCCTGCTGCCCGGGGCGCCCCTGCTGCCCGGGGCGCCCATGCTGCCCTGGGCGCTCCTGCTGCCTGCAAGCCGCAACCTGTCGCCGAGGGCGCCCCTGCTGCCCGGGGCCCTCCTGTCGCCGAGGGCGCTCCAGGAGCCGCAGCGGCCGCAGCCGCGGCGCAGGCCGAAGGGGTTCCTGCTGCTGCCACCCCCGCGGAGAAGCGCGAGAACGCGGCCCTGAAGGTCTGCTGCTCGCGCAAGAAGGAGAAACCACTATCGGAGATGGTGGCGGCAAACGGCGATTGGAGCAAGCAGTGCCGCTGTCGGGGCTGCAACAGCCTGCGGGGCCGCGCGGGCAGACTGAAAGCACACGATGGGGAATTGCGGGCTGGGTGGGCGAGCCTCTCCGTTCAAGGTCGCGAAGAATTCTTCGCAAACAGCGCTGGGCTCTTCAACGCAGAGCTGCAGACGCAGCTCACGACAGCCATCACGAAGTCCGCCCTGGAAAAGCTCACGAGCAAGATGCAGGCAGAGGGCAACTTCGAGGATTACGATGATCTGAAATCCAAGATGGACAAGACAGAGTTCGAGGAGTTGTGCCAGAAGGGCACCGCGATCGACCACCCGATCCACGACAAGAAGAAGCTCGTGTGGAACCCGAAGTATTCAATGACCATCACGATGGAGCAGGTGCTCCAGGAGGAGCGCAAGAGGCAGCTCGAGCAGTACGAGGATCGGAAGGTGAAGCGCCAGAAGAATAAGGAGAAGAAGGAGAACACCGAGGGCGCTGCTGAGGATGGCGGCGGAGCTGACCCAAGGGGGTTCACTGCGCAGGGGGGCGCAAGTAGCGCCTGGGCGCCACCCTTAGCAGGGTGACGGAGGCGCAGCTGGCCATCGCTGGGACGATGGCGGAGGCGGACCGCCCTGAGAACAAGGAGTCCCTCTCCAAGAAGCTGAAGGAGTTCGGGGCCAGAACGGTGGGCACGGGCAATCAGCTCTTGGAGGCCCCCACGGCGATCCAGACGAAGGGAACGGCGGAGAGCAAAAAGAAGCTGCTGGAGTGCTTTTCGCAGGCCAAGGACTTCTTGGCCGCGGCGAAGGACGCAGGGAGCCGCGCCAAGGCTGCCATCGACGAGAGCTGGGATGAGGAGGCGCGAGCATTCATGCGTTGCACAGCGACACCAGTTTGCTGCCGATGAGGAGGCGTGAGCATTCATCATGCGTTGCAACGCGACATCAGTGTGCTGCCGCGCGGACGGCGAGAGTAATTCCCGCGTCTGCGCCGCGTTGCTGTTGCTTTCTGTGGGCGTCGCCCCAGGCTGTCGCATTGCTAGCGCACCTCCCCGCGAAGCGCCGGGGCATTCGCGGGGGCTCGCCCCAAGACAAAAACGCGACACCGTCATCGACACCACCACCGCCATCTGCTCTCGCCCTGCTCGTGTCTTTGGGAGGAGGAGGGGGGAGGAGGAGAAGGAGGAGGACGAGGAGGAGGAGGGGGAGGAGGAGGAAGAGGAGAGGGAGGAGGAGGATGAGGAGGGTTAGGGCGAGGAGGAGGAGGGGGAGGAGGGGGGGGAGGAGGCCACCCCAACATTTTCAAACTTGCAAAAATTGCGGCTCTTAAACTTCCATGCGAATAAGGGAGGAGGAGGAGGAGGAGGTGGAGGAGGAGGAGGAGGAGGGGATTAGAACCGAAGTATCCCAAAAACGATAGACTGGCATATCCTCGGGGAGACTCAGAACGGGGGACCTGACCAGGGGGGCCAGGGGGAGGAGGAGGAGAAGGATGAGGAAGAAGAGGAGGATGAGGAAGAGGAGGAGGAGGAGGGGGAGAGGAGGAGGAGGAGGAGGAGGGGGCGGCCTTTGACTTTGCCTGCGACCCCCCCGCGCTCGAGCTCTCGGAGGCCCTGCAGGTCCAGGATGGTATTTCCGCGGAGCCGACAGTCATGGAGGGGGGGGGGGGGGAGGCGGGGAGGCAGGGGTGGAGGATAGGAAGGGGGGAGGGAGGAGGGGAGGGGAGGATGAGGCGAGGAGGGAGGGGGAAATGGAGGAGACGGTGTAGCCGGAAGCAGGAGCAGGAGGAGGAAGGAGGAGGAAGAAGAGGAGGAGGAGGAGAGAGGTGGAGAAGGGGGAGGAGACATTTGTTTCTGGGGGGAAGAGCAGGAAGAGGAGGAGGAGGAGGAGGTGGCGGAGGAGGAGGCTGCGGATTCCGGGACGGACGAGAGGAGGACGAGGAAGAAGAAGGAGGACTGAGGGTGGAGCAGGAGGAGGAGGAGGAGAAGGAGGAGGAGGAGGGAGCGGAGGAGGAGGAGGAGGCGGAGAGCAGGAGGACAGGGGAGGAGGAGGGGGTGAAGGATGAGAAGGGGAGGAGGAGGAGGAGGAGGAGGAGGAGGGGGAGAAGGAGGAAGAGGGAGAGGGAGGAGGCATGCGCGCCGCGCAAGCCCCGTGCATACCCCGCGCATACCCCTTGCATACCCCGCGCGTACCCCGTGCATGCCACAGCCGCCCCGTGCATACCCCGTGCACACCCCGTGCATGCCCCGTGCGTACCCCGCGCATGCCACAGCCGCCCCGTGCGTGCCCCGTGCATGCCCCGCGCATACCCCGTGCATGCCTAACGCGTGGCACAGTAGGAGGAGGAGCCCTCCCGGAGCCCTCTGGGCGCATACACCTGCAGGGCTCGCCCGCGGAGGAGGAGGAGGGGAAGGAGGAGGAGGAGGAGGAGAAGGAGGGGGAGGAGAAGGAGGCGGAGGAGGAGGAGAAGGAGGAGGGGGAGGAGAATGAGGAGGAGGAGGAGGAGGAGGAGGAGGGGGAAGAGGAGGGGGAGTGGAGGAGGAGTAGGGCCAGGGCTCCTCCTCGCCGCGCTTCGGACGTCGAGCACCTCCTTCATTCAGGCCTCCTCCTCCGCCTCCTCCACCTCCTCTCGTCCTCCTAGTCTGCGGCGCGTTGTTTTGCAGATCCCCCCGTCGCGGCGAGCCGTCAATGCTTCGCAGCTCGAGAACAAGGCCTCCTATGGGCGGCAATGGAGCAGTGGGACTACAGCCGCGTGCAACCCCGGGGGTGGGTTATTCCTTCTCTGCGGTCTTCCTACTATTCTCCTCCTGCCTTCCGCCTTCTCCTCCTTCCCATCCTTCCCATCCCCCATTCTCCTCCCCCCCCCCCCCACCCCCCCCCCCCCCCCCCCCCCCCCCCCTCCTTCCTCCTCATCCTCTTCCGTCTTCCATGTCGCCGTCGCCCCCCAGCCACGAGGTGCGCCTAGACGGCCACTCAGCGATCTCACGCGCCGTTCCCCCCCCCCAACACGTGGCCCCTGCAGTGACACCCCATCAAGAGCGACACCTGTCGGAGGGCACCAACTATGCACCAACACCGATCCTGGCCCAGGATCACCCCGGGCCCAGGATCGGTGCGCATGCCTTCTTGCGCAAGGCAGGAGTGCGTATACACCGATCCTGGGCCCAGGGTGATCCTGGCCAGGATCGGTGTTGGTGTGTAGCTGGCGCCTTCCTAACCTGCGCTTTGAGGCTCGCGACGTCTCCTTCGAGCTCAACGATGCGACGGGGCAAGGCCGCGTTCTCGTTGGCAGCGCGGGCGAGGACTTGGGCAGCCTTTCGGTCCCAGGATTCGTCCTCCTCCTCCTCCTCCTCCTCCTTCTCCCCCTCCTCCTCTTCCCCCTCCTCCTCTGCCTTTTTCATGTCCGCGTCGCTCCGGGCGGCCGTGCCCATGATGGGCGGCGCGGCGGAGGCCAAGCCGCGAGCGGGGTGGTTGGGGTCCTCCAGTGCGAGCTGCCTCCAATCCTCCTTGCCCTTGCCCTTGTCTTCCTTGCCCTTGCCGTTGCCTGAGGGCCCTTGCCCTTTGCCCTTGCCGTCTCCCTCGCTCACAGAGAACGTTTCGGGCTGCGAGCAGGAGCGGGAGCGAGAGCGGGAGCGACTAGGCGAGAACGGCGGCTGCGTCGACATGCTCTGCCGCGGGATCGGGGGGCGGGGCAAGAAAACTTGAGGCCGCAAGCTGCGAGGAGGGATCACTCAAAGGCGTACGCCCTCAGGCAATAGAAACTGGAGGTGGCTGGAGGGGAGAAGGGAGAGGGAGGAGGTGGGAGGGGGGGGGGAGGAGGTAGGGGAAGATGGAGGAAGGGAAGGGGGTTCGAAGTATATACTTCGAACTGGCTTTCCAATGTTGTCTTGGAATGTCTAGGAAGGGCTGCCGTCTCCTCCTCCTCGTCCTCCTCCTCTTCCTCCTCCGCCCCCTCCCCCTCCGCCTCCTTCTCCTCATCCCCCTTCCCCTCCTCCTCCTCCCCCTCCTCCTCCTCCGCGGGCGAGCCCTGCAGGTGCATGCGCCCAGAGGGCTATTGGGGGCCTCTTGCTCGTGATCGGCCTCTTGGGGCCTCTGAGGGCCTTCCTGGAGCCCTCGCGCGCCATTTGGGCTCGGGGTTATATCGCAGTCTGGGAAGCGGGCTCGCCCCGCCCCTGCAAGGCCATGGCCGCCACGCTGGCGCTGCTGTGCGCATGCGCGCTGCAAACAGACGTTGCGCGCGGCGCTGCCGACTGCGAGGATCGCAGCGGTGACAATGCGCATGTCTATACTGGGTCGTCCGCCTCCTCCTCGTCCTTCTCCTCCTCTTCTCCTCCCTCCTCCCTCCCCCTCCCCCCCCCCCCCTCCTCCTCCTCCTCCTCCTCCTCCTCCTCCTCCCCTCCTCCTCCTCCTCCCCATCCCCTCCTCCCATCGCTGGCCCCCTCCACCCCCTCTTGAAAACCCTCTCCCGGGGTCAGAAAATCCAAGGCCCAGAAGCCCAGAGCCCCGCGGGGATTCAGGGAACTCCCGCCACCACCACCCCCTCCCCCCCGCGCACCTTACAGAGCCCCAGAGGACGCACTCGCGAGAGATGTGGGGATGACGCCTCCACTTCCTTCCTGGGCAGACTACCTCACATCGTTGCCTTCCCTGGGTAGGCGCATTACTGTTGCAAGCCCATGCGTGGGCATTCACGGATGTGGTCAATCGATGCTCAGCATGGGCGTGGGTGCCGACACGAAAAACTGCTATGATCTGGAACCTGGGCATTACGATTACTTGCGCGCACACTTGCAGGGACTCGGCCAAGGCGTCGACAGCATCGCCGCAGACTTGCATATTGGCCGCGTCGCGGGGGGCATCGCGAGAGCGGCCATGCCCGCGCTGAGCAAACCCATCGATTTCGTGGTGAGCGGACCCCCGTGCCCCCCCTGGTCAGCCCTAGGGGCCGACAAATCTTTAGACGATCATCGCGGCAAAGTATTTCTCAGAGTGATTGAAAGGTGCATTTATTTGATCAAAGCTGGCGGGCTCATCGGTGCGATTCTAGAAAACGCAATCGGGGTGCTCCATAACGTGCAAGGGCGGGAACCAGTCATGCATAGATTTCTCGAGGCGTTGCGGCTCGTGTGCAACGAGTTCACCTGGGAGGTCATTCGCGAAAAAATCTGCTGCGATAGAGCCGCGCCCTCATACCATTCCTGGGGATCAGGGCGGCCCCGGAAACATTCCGAAGGGGGTCAGGATCTGGGCGGGGATGTATGGGGGGAGGGGGCACAACGGAAATTCACCAAAAGGGTGCGGAAACATCGCAGACGCAGGTCGTGACGCTCAACGCTAATGAGTATCTCTTGCCACAGAGTCGCATCCGCGTGTTCTTGAGAGGATTCCGAAGGGCGTTCTCTGTCGAAATTCCACCTTGTTTATCGAGTTGGGGCAGAAGGGAGCTTCGGGGCATCTTGGGCCCATTTCCGCACGCGCCTCGCAGCGAACTCACCCAGCAACAACGACGCAACCTGCGATCTTATGAATACAAAATAATGAGGCTCATTTGCGAGGGGGACGTCCAAATGGGCGACGTCTTGGTGATACAGGTTGACAGGGCGCCTTGCCGAGTGTTCAAGCAACAGATTACGATCAGCGAGTTCCCGACATTGACAACGAAAAAACATGTATTTGTTCATCGTGAGCGCTCACGACATTTACAATCGGACTGCGGATAACGAGCGGGAATTCTTCCGCAATTCCCGGGCGACCGAACGGATGGCAGCACAAGGGCTCCCTCCTGGTATCGTGCTTCACGTGCCGCGTGCTCAACGCCTCTTTGCGGCTGGCAACGCGTGCCCACCACCCCTCATCACGGCGAATTTGCACCCGTTCCTGAAATCGATCGGCGAGTCCCCCATCGGCCTCAAACCGTGGCCTACAGAAGATAGCCTCCAATATGATCGGGAAGCACTGTTAGCTGCGACCGCGTTCTCAGGCATGTTGCGCGGCCGTGGGAAGGCCGCTGGCTCCAAAGAGAAGCCCGCTCGCAAGCGGCCTGCATCGCGCATGTCTTGATAGAACCATCAGCCATCCTGACTCATCGACATCTTTTGTTGCATCCTATTCTCTTTACCTCCACCCCTGCCCCGAATTCGAAATTTGATATGCTGGATTGGCATGTTCCGAATAACTGTCTGACAATGCGTTCTCTGTTGGTCTGGATCCGAGAGTACATGTTGTTTATAATCTTTCAGACATATCTCGGATGGGCTTCGGGGTTGGATTTTGAAAGGTTTCTTGAACATTTCTGAAAATGCGTCTCGGCTAGAATGGCCTCGGGGTTGGGCCGCGAAGATTGCGCCACGATGGTTTCGCTTTTCTGCAACGCGTAGATGACACCACATAGCTAACGCCACGCAGAGAACGTAGATGACACCACATAGGTTGCGCGCAGAGACCGCAGAGAACGTAGATGACACCACATAGCTAACGCCACGCAGAGAACGCAGAGGACGTAGATGACACAATATAGCAAGCGCCACACAGCTGACACCACATAGGTTGCGCGCCGCGCTCGTAGATGCCACTCTTCCGCTGATATATTGGGGCTCAAGTGTCTGGGCTCGCCCAACGCAGAGGGCTCGCCCCTGCATTGCCTGTCTTAGACAATTCCAAGCGACTTTCGGGGCCATGGACTTTCCGACCATGCTGCAAGGTCAACTCGACTTACTCAACGCTCTGGTCACGCAAGTAAATCCCGCAGGGTTCAGGGAACGCTGCACGACTGTGCTCGCGACCCTCATGAACCAGATCGCCCGGACGCAGCAGATCCAACCGCAGCAGGCAGCGAGGTGCATCCACCTGGTCGCAGCGAGCCAGCTCGACGGGCCCTCGAGGGCCCAGCTCGTCACCGCCATCAGCGACCTCGGCAACCCGACGGCCCCCAGGGCCCAGCGCAACTCCGACATCATGAACATCCACCACTACCTGACCCCACGCGTCTGGGATGCGATTCAGGACGACAACATGACATACGCCTCAAAGCTCAAAGTGTTTGGGGACTTCTTGGAACAGCTGGGCCTGGTGAGTCCAAATGAACCCTCCTACGTCCACCTGACTGCCCTACTATTCATCTGCGGCCGAGTCGACATGGCCTCCGCGACGTACGATGCTGCCTTTCAGGTGCTGAAAGATCTCAAGGCGATGATGAGGGGCATCAGGACGAGGACGCCGAGGACTCCGGGGCCAAAGTTTTCAACCTGAAATCCTGCCTCGAACACGCCAGAGGACAATTGAGGAGGGGGGCGAGCTGATTCGCGCCTCTGGCAGAAAACACAAGGATAGGGGAAGGTGGGAGGTGGACCAAGGGATCATGCCAAACGAATTCCCCCCAGGACGCCGCACCGCCATCGGATCTCGAGGCTCACCGTGGACCATGGGGAGTTGGAGCGGGCGGAGCCAGAGTTGTATCGCAGGGTTTACACCGAATGCGACGGCCACCCAGCGGCCAATCGCGTAGACGAGCACGCCCTCATACAATCGCTCGCGCCCAAACCAAACATCAAGAGGGGGAGGATGGGGGGGGAGAGATATCGGGGGGAGAGGGAAGACGCGATCATGCTGACATGTCGCCCCCTTCCCCGCTTAGCATCCTCATCCTCTCCTTTCCTCCTTATACTCATGCCTTTTGTTTTTACTGCCATTTGAACGTCTGCAGGCTTCGTCGCCCCGATCGCGGGCGTGCGGATCAGCTTGCGCGTCCGGCTGCCTGCTCGCCAGTCCCATTCGGGCATCGTTACCACGAGGAGGCAGATGGGCGCGGCGCAGCCGCGCAGCCAGGCGAGAGGCGTCGCGCAGGCTAACATCACGATCTTCCCTCAGCAGGGGCCGAGGCAGCCTCTCGCGATCTCAGATCGCCCAGCGTGGAGCCCCGCGCCCCTCGGCGCGCCACCTGCGCCCGGGCCGCTGCTGGCGCCCCCGCCTCCGCCAGTGCAGCCACTGGCTGGGCCTGCACTCTGGGATAGTAGGCCCCCTGCGCCTCTAGCAGCAGCAGCGTCATCGGAAAGCGTCGAGGCCCCCGTCGAGGGCGCGCGGCTCGCTGTTCCGCCGACGGCCAACGCCGCGCTGGCGGCAATCGCCGAGGCGATGCCAGCCCATGGGGCCGACGCCGCCGATGGCGGCGAGTCGGCGATCCCACCGATCGCCCCCCGCACTTTCTCGGAGGTCGCGGCGGCCTCTGGGAGCTCCCGCGAGAGCGTGGCCGCCCCCAGCAGCTCGGGCTCCCCATGGGGAACGTGGGACATGAGCGACCGCGACCAGAAGTCGGCCCTGCACAGAGTCATGGAAGACGAGCTCAACACAGTGCTCAAGCGCAAGAAGATCAAGGAGAAGACGACGCCGCACAAGCACGAGGGCCCCGACGCGGGTTCCCCCCTGCAGGACGTCGGTGCGGCCGCGGCCGACGACGCGGACATGGCCTCCCAGGGCTCAGACGACCAGCCGCTAGTGGGCGCGGCCATCAAGAAACCATCGGCAGCGACGCCGATGGAGCTCGACAAGGGGCAGGAGCGCTCGGAGGCATCCGAGCCAGTTGATTCGAAGATCGGCGCCATGAAGAGGCCTGCTGCGGCGAAGGCCGTGGGCGACCCCGTCATGAGGAGGCCTGCTGCGGCGAAGCCTCAAGAGGCCGAGAACCCCCCGGAGGTCGAGTCAGCGAAGGGCGAAGCGGCGAATACCCCCTCGAAGAAGCCGACTTCTGGGGCGCTGGCCCAGACGCCGAAACCCAAAGCGGCCACCTCTGCCGCGCGGAGCGGGGACAAAGCAGCAGCCCTGAAGCGGCCTGCAGCGACGCCATCACCAGCCCCAAAGCGCAGCCGCTCCAGCGAGGGGCTCGGCGCTAGCAGCTCGGACGACGTCGACGTCGCCGACCTGGGCTTGAAGCATCCAGAGCTTCAGTGGCCAGGGGTGCCGACAACGCACCGCCCTGTGTTCCAGTTCAACGGTTGGAACGTGTGGACCGACCTCAAGGGGGAGAAGTGGAGGGTCCGGGCCATCGAGTGGGAGAACCCTTCGGACTTCGGGTACGGCTTCGGCCAGAAGGACCCCGCGCTGGCGAAGAAAGCTTGGGGCAGGCTCGTGAGCAAGGTATGCTCGGCGCCCTAGAATGTAATCTCAGGGATTACACGTGGCTGGAGTCTGACAGCTCCATGCCTCTAGGAGGCAGTGTTCTCGAGCTGCGAAGCATTGACGGCTCGCGCCGCAATGAGGGTATCTGAAAAACAACGCGCCGCAGACGCAGGCTAGGAGGAGGAGGAGAAGGAGGAGGAGGAGGAGGAGGAGGAGGGACGCGGGGCCAGGTGGGACCAGGGGGGGCCAGGGGGGACCAGGGCTCCTCCTCCTCCTTTCCTCCTCCTCCTCCTCCTCCTTTCCTCCTCCTCCTCATATCATTACATACGTGCAAATACCATCATGTTCATGGTGCGTAACATCAGTAGCATCATCATCATCATCATCATCGAGTCGCCATGCATGCGAGGTGGCTTGCCACTCCGCCATTCCCTTCCACCGCCCCCACTGCATCTAAACTCGCGCGGCGGGGAGTTGGCTCGCCACCCCGGCCGAACCTTTCGTGCAAGAGGGGGCGGCGGAATTGCGAAAACAAGCAGCGGCGAGCCGACTATATGCGCGTGAGACAGCAACGGGGCGGCGGAATTGCGAAAACATCAAGCGGCGAGCCGACTATGCGTGAGACAGCAACGGGGACGACGACGATCAAAAGGAAAACGACGACGGAACCGACCAACAAGTATGTAACACATGGTATACTCATTGAAAACACATCGCGCTAGATCAAAACTCCCGCTCGAGACGTCCTCCTGGCTCATTGGAAAACCTGAATGGACATCAATCTACGCGTTAGAGAGCCTTCTTCTTGGATTCGTATGTGCTTTCATGGGCGGCGTTCCCGATGTTTTTTTGACCTTCCGACGGGGCGTCTTGGGCGTTCGCTTGGGCGCGCAACAATGCGCAAGCAATAACATGTTTAACAACAACAAAAACAACAAAATATTTGCTGCGGCCGTCGCGCGCTTCCAAGTTCCCTTGCAAAAAAAAAAAAAACGGTGCCGATTGTTTTTGCCCTACTACTACTAATGTAAAACACTGTGCCAATCGTTTCTAGAAACTACCACTACAGCGAAAACCTATGTAAAACCTAAGTCAAAGCTAAATAAAAGCTAACTAATTGCTAAGTCAAAGCTAACTGAAAAGCTAAGTGCGCGCAATCGACATGTAATTCAATTACATATCGAACGCAACCTCGCATATAACCAGTTAAGTACAACCCACAAGTAAGCCGACTTGGACTTGCAAACTGTTTATAAGTGGTCGGCGACTTACAATCAATTGTTAAGTTTATGTCAACTTGTATGTAGCGAAATATTTCCGCATGACAATATACACATTGGGTTACAACTAAGTGCTAAACTTATATGTACCCCCGCTCAGCGAAGTGGATCTTCGAGAACCAGGAGCATAGAGGGATATATCCCACGGTCTACGACCTCCCGGAGCGGTTGGAAATCCTGGAGGAGACCGGTGCCGTGATCATCCCGGGAACGATGTGCGCCTGGGGCTTCCATCCCTCAGACGCTTCGTCCCCCCACCAGTTCTATCGCAAGGGGTGCTGGCTGGTCGTCTCCGCGAACCTGGCCTGGCCCCCTTCTTCACGAAGCTCCGGAGACCCTGCCCCGGTCTCTCTCCGGCGCACCAGCATGTGGAACTCAGGGATAACGTCCCAGGGACGGGCATCAAACGGACAAGGGAAGCCGCCCAATACCCCCCGCGCTTCGCCCGCGCCGTGGCGCTGGCCATTTGGACGGCCACGAAACACCCACCCACCACGCCCTCGAGGGGGGGGGGGCCACGGGAGATGGTAAACTCAGGCCCTCAGGAGAGGGAGGGGGCGATGGGGGAGGGAGCCAACCCTGGATGCCTCCCCAACGGGCAGCTGGCAGCCTGGGAAGCGGGACGGAATCGGGGAACCAGGCGCCGGGGAGAGCGGGCCGAACCGCTCAGGACTGGGCGCAGGAGCTGTGCACCCATTGTGCGGACAACCCCAAGTACTCCTCCGAAGTTGCGAAGGAGGGGGCCCGACTCGGTGATGGCCTAGTCCAGGCGGCGGGAGGCTGGAAGGAAGCAGTCGGCTGCTACCGAGAGGCCTGGACGAGCCGGTGGGGGAACAACCTGGACGGGGTCTTCAAGGAGGAGCTATGCGAGCTGCTCGACCCCGACCTCAGGGATTACCTCCACCAGATGGTGAAGGGCGGGGTTCCCGCCCGCCAACCGCTGGCCCAGGTTCGGGCCCCCTCCAAACCGCACATGAGCGTGCAGGGGCACATGGAGGAGGCGATGGAGAAGTTGTGGAAGGACGCCAAGAGGGGGAGGGTCCTCCTCTGCGGAAAGGACTCGGAACCTTACCTAAGCGGGGCCCTCTCCTCCCCCTGGGGAAGGGCGCCGAAGATGAACCCCGACCGCACGATCTCGGAGGAAGGAAGGTTCATCCACGACCAGAGGGCGATGAACGAGACGGGGCACAAGCACCTCGACCCCCCAGCCTTGCAGCCCCGCCATCGGGGACTGGCGAGGGAGATCACCTGGTGGAAGGAGCGGCACCCGGGGGTAAAAATCCTGATCGCCAAGCGGGACATAGCGGAGGCCTTCCGCTGGATCTGGTTACGGGCGGAGGATGCCGGCATGTTCGCCACGGAGCTCCCTGGCAAGGTGGTCGGGATGGAGGGCAACCTGGTGGCCATCTACCTCGTCCTCACCTTCGGGTGGATCGGGGGCCCGGGGGAGTACATGGCCTTCGGGGCGGCCCTGAAGCAGTACCATGACCGCCACCGGCCGGCCGACCCAGGATGGCACGACGACGTGCCCCACCACTCGCACCTCCTCATGGACGACGACGTCCTCATCGAGCCCCTCCTGGGACGGCGCCCCTGGATGGCCGCCAGGCTGGCCGAGGAGGGGGCCCGTAGAGCATTCGGGCCTCTTGCGATCAACGCGGAGAAGAAGGGCGAGGAGGGGGGGTTCCGCGTGGACCAGATCTGCTGGGGGGTCCACGTGAACACGGAGGAGGAGACCCTGCGGCTCCCCGAGGAGAAGGTCAACAAGATCCGGATCCTGCTGAGTGACCCGGCCCACGACACGGGGAACGCCCAGGTCGCCCTGAAGGATGTCCAGGTCCTCCGCGGCACCCTCAACTTCGCGGCCATCACCTGCCCCCCCCCTCCGCCCCGAGTTGGGGGCGGTAGACCGGCTCCTCCGCAGGGGTTTGGGTCAAGATCAAGGAGAGCAGCGAGGGGAGGGGGAAGGACGCGTGGGGCGAGTGGCGGGAGGCGCTGGAAGTTGCCCGCCTCTACGCGGGAGCGCCCCAGGCCTGGACCACCCACTTTAACACAGGCTTGAAGGGGGTCCTCCAACCCCAGGAGCGGCTCGCCCTCCCCGGCGGAATGGAGGAGCTGGTCTGGGCAGGAGGGGACGCCGCCGAGACCCGGGTGGGGGCCGCCGACTGGTCAAACGGGGTGTACGGGGTCATGGATGTCAAGGAGGTCATGGAGCCGTTCCACGCGGTTTTTGGGGAGGGAGCCGACATCATCGCCATCTGCGAGCTGTTTACCTTCCTGGTGCTCGCGGTGGCCCAGGCCCCGAGATGGGAGGGGCGCCTGGTCCTCTACGTCACGGACAACACCAACACGGAGATCTGGCTCAACAAGCGGACGGCGAAGAACCGCCTCGCCCGCTACGGACTGCGCCTCCTCCAGCTCCTGGAGACCCGCTACGGGTTCCACACGGTTACGGCGGGAATCTGGACCAAGCACAACAGCAGCATGGACCTCATCTCCCGGGAGACGAAGAGCGTAGTCCAGGAGGAGATGAACCGCCTCGGCTTGGAGGAGATCGACCTCAAGGGACCCTGGAGGGAAGTGCTCGCGGGGGCGGAGAAAGGCCGCCCTTTGGTCCTCCCTGGAGACTCGGAGGAGGGACGCCGGCTGGCTTACCAGCTGGTGGAGCGCCGCCGGGCGCGGGGACCGCCCGCCGGACCCTTGGCCGGGGTGCAGGTCTTCGAGTGGCGTGCGACCCTCTCCCCCTACTGCCGGGTGGCCGGAGAGATGGGGGCACGGATCGGAGCCACCACCCCCGATCCCGGTTCAGCCGTGAGCCACCCCTGGTGGGAGGTCCACCAGAATCGACTCGTGGCCGACCGGGCCGGGCGGGCCAGGACCGCGGCGAAGGAGACTTGGGTCACCTGCTCCAGTGGCAGCGACCCCGCCGGCCGAGAGGCCCTCTACTTCGTGCGGTACGCGCTCTCCCACGCCGCCGCCCTCGTCGTGCTGGACGGACCTCTGGACCAGGATCTGGGGGGAGCCCGCGAGGTCTTGCAGGAGGGTGGGCACGACACTGCGGAGAGCGTGGTGCACACCCACCTCCTTGGGGACCGGTGCGCCAGGTCGCGCCGCCTCCTCCTTGCCTGGAGAGACGGGGGGAACTGGGGGAGCGCCGCGCTCGCACTCCTGCGGCGGGGCGAGCGATTGGCCCCACTGAACCTCAGCAGCGCCCTGTTGACGCCCGAGGCGGCCCCTCCGGAGCTCTACATGCAGGAGGAGGAGGGGGGGGCCCACTGGCGCCACTTCAAGGTCCCTGAGAGGGCCGACCGACACGCGGGGGGACGGCACCCCTCGGGTGAGGCGCTTCGATCCCAAGGAGGCCTGGCAGATTTCCGGGGGCCTCCTTCACGATTGGCGGGACGGAACCCGAGCGGGGGTCCCTGAGGAGGTGCTCCTCATGGGTGCCGCCCGCTCCATGCCGCCCGTCTCCGCGCACCAAGTGCTGTGGGCAGCGGCCAGCGCGAGGGGGGGCCTCCTCGCGGAGGGAGCCCGGGCAGGGGTGCGCCGAGATCCTGATGAGGACTTCATGGCCGCGGCCAACGCGACGTGGTTCAACGCCTGGAAGGCCAACCCCGAGGACCCCCGGACTGCTTACGAGCGGTGGCTCCGAGAGGCCCGCGGGGCCCGGGCTGGAGGACCACCCGGAGGGACCCCGCAGAGCGGAGGTGCAGGCCTGCTGGGCGGCCCCCACTTGGCGGGGCCCGCTCCCCCTTTGCTGGGGCCCCGGACGCGGGGGACTGGGGGCCCCCTCGCCCCCTCCAGCACCGCCCCCCCGACGGGGACGACGTGGGCCGAGAGGGGGGCAAGGAGCCTGCGCCTGAGGCGCCTCGCCCAGGAGGAGGAGGGGGAGGTCATGGGGACGCTCACGGCGGCGCCCCGCGGCCGGAAACCCCAGACCCAGGCGGGGCCCCAGTGCCCTCTGCTGACGGCGGAGGGGGATCAACCTCAGATTGGGGGAGGCCACCTGGCGGACGAGAGGGAGCGCCTACGGGACAGCTTCATCTTCGGGAACCTCGCGAAGGGGACACGCACCTCATACGCCGTTGCGTGGAGGCAGTGGTGCCTTTTCCTCAAAGCCCGTGGCGGGAGCCCGCTCCTCGCGGGGCTGGGGAGGGAGGGCCGGAGGCAGGATGAGGACGTGCTCCTGGACTGGATCGTCCACCTGGCCCATGTCCAGCACCGCTCGGAGGGGGCGATCCGGGGAAAGCTGATGGCGGTCCGCCACTACCATATCGCGGCGGGATACCCGGACCCTTTGGAGCTGGCCCCCAGGCTCGCGCTGGCGCTGGGGGGACTACGGAGGATGGGCGCCAAGCAGAACCGGAAGTACCCTGTCACCATTGAGATGATGCGCTGGCTAAAGGGGAAGTTGGACACTGGGAGGGTAGGAGACGCGGCCGCCTGGGCCGCCCTCACCACCGCCTTCTTCTTTATGCTGCGCGCCTCCGAGTACCTCGCCGACACCTCCGGGGGTAGGGATTGGGCGGCGGAGCGGGTCCTCTTCGGGAGGGATGTCACCCCGAGGAGGGAGGGCGCGGTCTGCCCCACCTTCGCGTCCGCGGACGAGGTGGTTATCTACATCAAGGGGAGCAAGACCGACCAGTGCAATTTCGGGTGCTGCCGCAACCACTACGCCACGGGCAATCCCCTTTGCCCTGTCGGAGCCCTCGCCGAGCTGGAGAGGCTGGCGCCCCAGCGGTGAACCTCGGAGGGAGACCTCCCTCTCTTCCGAGACGGGGATGGGAGCCCCATCCGGCGGAAGGACATCACCGACCTCTTGGGCCAGGCGGCGAAGGCGGCGGGGATGCATCCCCCGCACATCGGGGGCCGCTCCCTGAGGATCGGAGGCGCCACGGCTATGTACCACGCCATGCCAGACCTGGAGCGGCCCAAGCGGTTCGGGAGGTGGAGGTCGGGGGCCTTCCACGCGCACCTCTGGGAGGCGCACGAACCCCAGAAGGGCCTCTCGGAGGCGATGTCCGCCCAGAACTACAACCTCACCTTGGGGAGCTCGAACCGCCTGGGGCAGACCCCACCCGAGAAGGGAGGGGGGCGGGTCAAGTTCCGGGAGGAGCCCCCGGAAGAATATGCCACGCGCGCAGCTGACCCGGAGGCGCCCCGGCGGGAGCAGCGTTGCCCCCCTGCCGCGCGGGCCCCCTCCCAGCCCCACCCGGTTGGCGGGGCGGTAAGCTGGGGGGGGGGGATGCCCGTGGAAGCCATGGCTGGCTGGCCGTAGCATGAGTAAGCGGAGGGGTGCTGCCCCCTCACCGTATGCCTGTTTTCCCCGCAAGCAGCTGGCACCAAGCTTGCGGCCTTGCGAACCCCCCGGGCTCCAATCTGGGGGAACCCGCCGGTTTTGACGGCGCCCAGTTGATGTAACCCGTGGAAGGCCCCCTTCCGGGGAGCGGAAGAGCTGCGGTGGGAACGGTTGGTACGGTGCTGGATCCGGTGCGCCGCAGTGGTGACCCTGCGCGCCCGGGGAGTTGGCCTTCCGCAGCCCCGCCCCGCAGTGGCCCCCAGAGGGGCGGATTCTGTTTTTTGCAATACTGTTTCCAGTATTCGCGTTACCCCTCTGCAGCTGCAGCTAGTTGCGGTGCCGCGCTACTGTGATTAGTGCGCTTGGCACCCAGGGTTTTGCGCGGGGCGATGGCGGGCCCGCCCCCCCTCCTCCTCTCCGGCTCCCTGTCCCTCGCCCCTCCTCTGTCTCATTGGCGGACCCCTAGGGCCATCTTTGTTTGGAGGGAGGGCGGGCGCCGTTAGGGCGATCCCCCTGGGGAGCGGCCCGGGACGGGCGTGGGCGGAGAGCCTGCGGCTGTGCTCGCGGTCGTCGCCAAAATATGGCCCCCCCTCCTTCTGTTCAGTTAACGGGGCTAGGAGGGGAATATGGTTTCGTTTGGCATGCGCCTAAACGGTTGTATTCCCCCCTGGCCGTAGTGCTCTGTCGCCCCTCCTCCTCCCTGCTCCCGCAGCTGTTTAGGTTAAGCAGCGCTTTTTCCACCTCCCACCCCGCAACTCTGTTCCCCCGTCTTTTGGACGGGGCGGAGAGCCTGCGGCTGCGCTCGCGGTCGTCGCCAAAATATGGCTCTCCCTCCTTCTGTTCAGTTAACGGGGCTAGGAGGGGAATATAGAACTTAAGCAGTATTGGGCAGACACTTCGGGGATGGAGGCTAGGCAAGGATTGGATGATTCACCGTGCTCTTACATGTTATCCCACGCTCCAGTCGCATTTTTGCCCCGCCACGTTTCAGAGTACCCGCCTGGATGGCCTGTGTGTGCAGCCTTATTCGTAGTATTCAGATGTAGTTGATTGACGAAGAAGCCCGCGAGCTCGAACTATCTGACCTCTCCCCCGGAGCCAAGGCCTCCAAGAAAAACTGGGTCAACCGATTGCAAGAGCATTGGAAACGTTTCAAGAGTCGCATCTGTCTTACTGGCATTTACGATGGGAATGGCGTGCCCTGCAGGTCTGTCGACCACTCCGCTGAGGTCCTGAGGTTCTATTGGTCTACTGCGTTTTCAGCCCCTTCCTTGAATGTTGAAGAATGGTCCGAAATCGATGCCTTCATCCAGCCTATCCCTGAACCCCTTCCTCTCTCTTGGCAACTATCTTATGGGGAGTGGTATGACTACGTGCGGTCGCGGGTCCACAGTATGCCGGGTGCAGATGGGTTGCCTTATGGGTCTGGAAGATCCCCGATGCGTCCCGCTTGCTTTCTGATGTATACCTCACCCTCTTCACAGATGGTGTTCACGAGTTGCCGATTCAAATGAGGCGGAGCCTCATGGTCTTCCTCCCGAAGGGCATATAACCTCGGGACAAGCCTGATGATGTTCTTCGCCACCCCAGCAGCACACGCCCGCTCAGCATGTCAAATACGGGCGTGAAGATCCTTGCTGGCGCGATGTCTTGCACGCTAGCCACCAACACCAGCAGCCTGATCTCGCCCGAACAGAAGTGCGTAGCTGGCAGGGATATGCTAACTAACGTAGTGGAGGCGGAGGGATGGGGACTGGAACAACATGTGCCTGATCGTACGAACGCCTGCCTTTTCCTCACAGGCTGCTGTGCCGCTTTCCCGTCGCTGGCGATCCGGTGGATGCTGCGCGTTCTAGCCGCGATGAATGTCTGCCCACGCGTTTGTAAGTTCTTCAGGCTCATCTACATGTCTAACATCGCCATCGCATGCCTGGGAGGGAGGGCCCACGGAGAGTTCATGATGGCGAGCGGAGTGAAACAGGGATGCCCGAGCAGTATGCTGCTATTTGCACTTGCTGCCGACCCTCTTCTTCGCTGGGTTCGTTTCAAGGCATCGGCGCATATCGACAGGACTTTCGCCTACGCCGACGATTCCTGCTTCGGTCTCAAAGACGTTATCCGCTCCCTGGGGCCCCTCTTCGCCTTGCTGGCTCGACTCGAACAAATTGCAGGACGCAGGCTGAACTTCAAGAAGTGTCAGATCCTGGTCGTGGGCTCCATTGATGTTAACCTCCTGAGGGACTCTGCTAGGGTGCTCCAAGGTGTCTACAAGCAGATCCTGGTCTTAGAGGTTGTCAAGTATCTGGGTATTTTCATTGGCCGCGGTGCCGGGATGCTTGCGTGGAGCGAGGCTGCCCCAAAGTTTCGGCGGCGAGTCAGGATCACCAGACAGTTGGGGCTCGGTCTCACTCGCTCAGCGTTGGCCTTCAAAGTCATGTGCGTCTCTATCCTTTCCTTCACCCTCTAACTACATATTGTCTCTCCTGCTCTTGTACACACGCATCGGGAAGCGGTCGTGTATCTTGCAGCGGGCCCACGCAATTTCGTATAACCTGAGTACTCAGTTAGCTAGCTTCCACCTTCCAGTTGAATTTCCAGGCCGTCAGACTCTCGCACGTGCAGTTTGCCTTCGATAGATTGTCCGCAGCAGCTGGTTCAGCTCAACGTTGGCTCGACTGCAGGCTCTGCGAGACGAACAGGAAAGTATCTTCGTCAGGTTGCGCAGTGGATGGTGGACCACATCCTAGCTTGTGCCGGCTGCACGATTGGTATTTCAATCTGCCTGGAGCCCCGTCCAGTCCGTCATCCCCTACCCTGTTCGCCAGAATCTCTAAGGAATCCCAGAAGCTTCAACCCCAACTTTATTGCATGATCTGGGCCAATACGACGAGCCGTGAACACCCACACAGTATCCTGCAGCGGCGTATCCAGAAGTGGTTTCCCCTGGCCCAGCGCGAAATGATTGACAGGTGTTGTATTAATGTTTATTTCGTGATTCAGAAAACCCAGCCCTACTTGATTGTCTCGATTCTCAGATTCCTCACAAGATCCGCTTGTACCTCGTCGCGGTTTCATTCGGCAGCGCAAGGCTGCCTCCTGGGGTTCCCACAAGCGCAAGGATCTGATCTCGACTCTGTTGCTCACTACACTCGCTGTCCTCGACCCTTTCACCTCTTCCATTGTTGGCCTGGACACATTCTGCCACCTTCGTCGTCGACTCCTGAGGGTTATCCCTGGCCCTTCTTCCCCCCTGCTGCTTTCACCCTCACCGCGCTCGTCGAATATTCTTCTTGCCGCCTGCATCGGTTCTTCTCTCTCTCTCTCTCTCTCTCTGCCCATTCCGCCAGGCGCAAGGGCACCCGAGGGGCCCCAGAAGAGCATTTTGAAGCTCGGTTGCGAATCACCTCGCGCCGTCATAAGTTCCTTTCACGTGCTTGGAGTCAACAGGCCGCTGTGCAGTTCTCTTCTTCCTCCTCCTTCTCCCCCCGTGTGCGTGTCACTGCTGCTGCTGCTGCCGAGGAGTCTCAGCCTGGGCGGGCCACTTTGGGCCGAGGTCGCTGGCTCGAAGTGCCCGACGGAGGCAGCGCCGCGATTGCCGTGCAAGGGGGTCTTGGGGCACAGTGACCTCAAGTGACGAAAAGAAGTTCAGGGGTTGAAGGGTCGTGCGCTTTATATATATATATATATATATATATATATATATATATATGTGTGGCCTTCTTCAAGCCCTCCTGAAGGCGGCTCCAAGATGGGCCCAAGAGAGGGAACGCGAACCGACCTTTCGAGTTTCCCACCACCAGAGACCCCGAGGAGGCCCCAGGAGGCCCCCAAGTGGCTCCAAGAGGCTCCAAAGAGGTCCTAAAGATGCTTAAGAGAGGTCCGACAAGCTCCACGACGCCCCCGTGGAGGCTTCAAACCTGCTTCCAAAAGGCCCCCCGAGAGGCATCCCACGATATCATCCCAGCGAACATCCGAGAATGCCTGTAACCCACAACACAGACACGGTTGCAGGATGGGCCCAGCAGTGCGACCTTGGGTTCGCATGGGGGGCTGGGGGGGCGCTTCGGGGTTCCAAGAGGGTTCAGAATATTCCCAGGAGGCTCCAGAGAGCCCCCCACATGCCCGAGCAGAGGCGCCCCCCGCCCCAAGAGGCCTCCAGGAGGCCCCAAGCGACTCCCAGCGGGCCTCCACGACGCTTCAAAAAGCGACCATAGAGGCTCCAGAAAGACCCGAGAACCTCCCGAGAAACCCCACCGAGCTCGCAGGAGGCCTCTACACAGACCCTCAGAAGCCCGCCAGAAGCCCTTCGTCCTCCATGCTCCGGAACAGCCCTTCGGAACACGCGGCCCTGGCTGCGCCCCCCGACCCGCCCGCCCAATGTCGAGGCCCGAGGGCGCCCCCATGACGCTCGCAAGACGCTCCGGGAAAGCCTCTCCCGCACACGTGGATCAGGTGACGATGATGCTGATCGTCGGTGGCCCGTCGTCGTCGGTCGTCGCTGATACGCCACAGGCCAAACACTTCCTGGAACTTCGCAGGATCCGCCCGAAAATCACGCATGGGTGAAAGGGAGGACCCGGGAAGAACACATGGAGAAGGTCCCATGGAGATTGACGCCGTCTTCGGAGTCGACTAGAACCTAAGCGCGCGCGAAGCGCGGGCGTGGTTCTAGGATATATATATATATATATATATATATATATATCGGAGTAGGCCGGGGCGGGGGGGGGCGAAACAAGTGCCATCATCCCCCGTGGGCGCCGCCCCGAACCTTTGGGGGGTCACAGGCCTCCGGGACTGCCCCGAGCCGCTTCCAAATTGCCCACGATAGGCCACGCGGGCCGCAAAGATGGTCAAGAAAGCCTCAAGAGGCCCCGAAGACGCCCAAGAGCGCCCCAAGGGGGCCCGAGAAGGCAAGAAGATGGCCGACGAGGGCCCCAAGAGGGCCTTCAAGAGGCACAACTCTGCATTTTCCTTTTGTAAAACGTACGTTTTCAGTAGACTCGCTGGCTTCGTTTTCGCAGTGCCCCAGACGCCCCCGCGGAGCCCCAGCGCAGCCCAATTGAGACCCAAGAGGGCCCCAGACGGCCCAAAAGGGTCGGCCTGCGGGGCTCACGGAGCCCCCCGAGACGGCCCAAGAAGCCCCCGCGCCGGCCCAGGAGGCCCTGGGAGGGAGGCCCAAGAGGGCCTCGTTCGAAATCACGTTCCCCGAAGCCTCTCCAGGAACATGATTTCCGGGTTCCCAGGGCGCCCGAGAGGCCCACAAGACAGCCTCAGCGAGGCCCCAGAGGGCCCGAGATGGCTTCAAGAAGGCCGAAGAAAGCCCCAAGAGGGCCTTCAAGAGGCAACAATTCGGCCCATCCCCCGCGTAAAACGTATATTTTCAGCATACTCCTTTGCGTCTTCTTCGCAATGCCCCAGACGCACCCGAGGAGCCCCAAGACAGCCCAAGAGAGACCCAAGAGGGCCCAAGACGGCCCCAAACAGATCGTCCCGCGGGGCTCACGGAAACCCCCGAGACGGCCCAAGAAGCCCCGAAGCCGGCCCAGGAGGCCCCCAAGACGGCCACAGGGAGGCCCAAGAGGGCCTCGTTCGAAATCATGCTCCCGGAAGCCATTCTGGAAACATGATTTCCGGGCTCCCAGGGCGCCCAAGAGACCCACAATGCAGCCTCAGGGGGCCCAGGAGGGCCCGAGATGGCTTCAAGTTGGCCGAAGAGGGCCCCAAGAGGGCCTTCAAGAGGCATCTTCGGTCTCTTGAGGATCACCCAGAGCATGTCTCTGTCAGGATGAGAGGAAGGTGCTGGAAGTCGAGTTTTCCGGATTATATGCGCAGTCTGCATGCATTGTATTGCGTTATCCCATCACGAGTGATTGTTGGTCTGCCGCGCCTTCAAGCTCGTCTTTATGAGCTGATGGTCGAGAGCTTCCCTGCCAAAGAGGACCCTCGTCAGACACTCGTTCGTCGAGTTGCAGCGTGGTTCCCAGATCTCACAGCGCAGCATGGGTCGGTTCTGGATTAGCTCGCGGGAACCATGCGTGTCCTGTGCCGCGGTCTCTGCACCACTAAGAGATAGTCATCCAGCCCTGCAGGTTGTGCCCTGGGATGCCCTGCACTTGGCGAGGGTGATCTTGATAGCGTTGAACACTGTGTATGTTGTCCTCGTTTGGCTTCTCTGTTCAGATATTGGCTTGGGCCTTTATGTGTCTCCTCGTCTTGGTTTCCTGAGGGTTCGCCCCCCCCCCCCCCCCTTCCTCCTGCTTTCACCATCGCAAATGTCTTCCAATATATTATATGCGGCTTTTGTTGATGCGTTCGTTACTCCTCATATCTGTCGTCGTCTGGGCATCCCAGGCACATGCCAGCGACACTTTGAAGCTCGCCTCAGAGTTGCAAGTCGCCGCCATCGTGCAGTGGCCTCTGCCTGGAGTAAACAGGCGTGTTTTTTTTTCTTCGCCCCTTCCTCTTCCTCCTCCCGCGTGCAGAGAGCAGTTGCTGCTCCTGGAGGGGCGCCTGCCACCCCTGGCGGGGGCCGCCAGGGCCGCTCGCGAGGCCGCTGGACTAGCGGCCTGTCCTTCTTGGGTGCCGTCTCACAGCGAGATGGCGAAAGGTCGGGTGCGAGCACGCCCGTGCAAGCTCAAACACGCGGGGGCGGTCAAACTACTTGAAACAAGCCAAAACATTTTCAAGAGGCAAAACTCAGCCCGTTCCCGGCGTAAGGCGTACATTTTCAGCATACCCCCTTGCTTCGCAGTGCCCCAGACGCCCCCGAGGAACCCCAACGCAGCCCAAGAGAGACCCAAGAGGGCCCAAGACGGCCCAAAAGGGTCGTCCCGTGGGGCTAACGGAAACTTCCGAGACGGCCCAAGAGGCTCCGAAGCCGGCCCAGGGGGGCCCCAAGACGGCCTCAGGGAGGCCCAAGAGGGCCTCGTTCGAAATCATGTTCCCAGAAGCTTCTCTGGGAACATGATGCCCGGGTTCCCAGGGCGCCCAACGACAGCCCCCAGAGGGCCTGGACACACCGAAGATGGCCTCAGGACGGCCGACGACGCCGCCAAAACGCCCCAAGAGCGCCTCCAGAGGCCCCTCCAAAGTGCCCCAGAAGCCGAACATCATTCATTTTCCAATTGTTTTTGAAACCTTCTTGCGCTTTCCCATGTTCCGCCTCCCCACGGCCCCAGACCGCGTCAGATGCCCTTCAGATCGCTCCAAGACGGCCGAAGTCTGACTGACTGCGGCCTGCATCCTTCAGATCGCTCCAAGACGGCCGAAGAGGCTCCCAAAAAAGCCTTGAGACAGCCCAGGAGGCTCCCCAGATAAGTCTAGAGGGCCTCGAGAACGCCCCAGGAGAGCCCCAAGTGCGACCCAAGAGCGCCCGAAGAACGCGACATTTCGAGGTCTCCGGCCTGAGAGACTCTTAGGAGGCCCTCGGAGGCCATCAAGAGGCTCCCAAGAAGCCCCGCGAGGCTCCCGAGAGGCCCCACCGGAAACCCCAATAGGCCCCCAAGGGGCCCCCAGGGAACCCCCCTGCGGGCCCCCAATACATTTCGGTAAATCGTATTTCCCATATAGATTTCCGGGAACATGATTCCTTGGGCTTCCGCCCACCGCCCCCAGCCATGTTTCCAATCGGCTTGCCGACAAGGCCAAAAGGCGTCCCTCGGTAATCCCCCAGAGGCCCCCCTCTTAGAGAGCCGAACAAATCATGCTCCTGGAAAGCTTCCCGGGAACATGAATCTCTATCTCGGAGTAGGCCCGGGGGGGGGGCGGGCCGCTGCCTGTTCCCCCCATCGGTGCCCACCAGGGATTACGGGGGGGGGTCCAGGGCTGCCGAGGCGGCCCGAGCCCGCCCCGAAGCAGGCCACGACAGGCTAAGAGGGTCCCGAGAGGACCCAAGACTGTCTCACGAGGCCCCGAAGGACGGACTCAAGAGGCTCCCCAAGAGGGCCCTGGAAGGCAAGCTTCACTCATTGTCCGAGTGTTTTGGATATTGGCGTTCTCGCTTTTCTTGCTTTCCAGCGCTCCCTCACGGCCTCCGAGCCCATTTCATATCGTTCCAAGAAGGCCCACGAGGCCCCGACGAGGGCCCCAAGACGGCCCAGGATGCTCCCCAGACAACCCAAGTGCGCCCCAAGAGCGCGCCAAGAGAAGGCCCAGAGGGGTCCCGAGGCGGCCCGGGCCCGCCCCGAAGCAGGCCACGACAGGCTAATGGGGGTCCCGAGAGCGCCCTAGACGGCCCCAAGAGGTCCCGAAGACGCCCAAGTTGCCTTCAAGACGGCCGACGAGGACTCCGACACGCTCCAGAACGGACTCAAGAGGCTCCCCAAGAGGACCCTGGGAGGCAAGATTCATTGATTGTTCGATGGTTTTTGAAGGATTTACGCGTTCTCGCTTTTCCCGCTTCCCAGCGCTCCCTCACGGCCTCGCTCGGAGGCCCTTCAGATCGCTCCGAGACGGGCCACGAGGGCCCCAAGAGCTCCCCAAGAGAGGGCCCAGAGGGGGACCGCCAACCGATATTTCGAAGTCTCTGGCCCTAGAGGCCGCCTGTAGGTTCCCAGAGGCCACCAAGAGGCTCCCACGAAACCCTGCGAGGCGCCCAAGAGGCACCCAGGAAGAAGCCCCAATAGAACCCGAAGGGGCTCCCAGGGAACGCCCAAGAGGCCCTCCAACACACCTCAAGAAATCATGCCCCCAGAAAACCTTCTGGTGACATGGTTCATCATGGGCCCGAGAGTTTCCGAAGGCCCCCCAGGGGCCTCCGGGGAACGCCCAAGAGACCCCCCAACATACCCCAACAAACCATGTCCCCAGAAAGTCTTCGGGGGACATGGTTCATCATGGGCCCGCGAGTCTCCGGAGTCTTCGAAGTATAATCATGCTACAGGAGAGCTTGGGAAGTTGATTGGGAACATGACTGATCGCCTTCTCGCGGTCCTCCGCAGATCGTTTCGCGCAAAGTTGCCCCAAGTGCCCTATTGAATCGACGACGACGACGACGGCGGCACGTCCCAACAGGCTCCCCAAGACGCCCCAAACCCATGCTCCCAGAAGGCCTTCTGGGAACCCGATTCATACGGCCTCCGCCCCCCTACACAACCATTTTCCTCGAAGGCCTTTGGGAATGCAGATTGGCATGCGTGGACTGTGGTCCACTACTTCAGTGGAGCAGTGAATTCGCCAAGGCCTGGTGCCTGCGAGAATCTGAGCGCGCGCGAATCGCGCGATGGTTCTAGCATGTACATATATATATATATATATATATATATATGTATATATATGTATGAATGTGTGTGTCTATATATTTATATATAAATATAGATGTGCATGCTTTGTTGGCGGCCGTCATGAGATGCGGCGGTGCAGTTTTCTCGGGGCGTCTGCAGCGAGAGATCGCGTCAATGTTCAGAATGTGTTTTGTTTCTTTATGCGCGGTCCTGTCAAGTTAACCCGAGTCTCCCGAACCCGGGTCTTGTGTCTCCCCTATCCTTGGTTGGAGGCTTCTCGGGAATTCCAGGGTTCTGGAGATTTCTGGAGGAAGTCGCGGAAACGTGGAGGATAATGAGGATGTTTGATATTGCTTGGCCTCCTCGGAGTCGTCGCCACGGCTGGATTCACTTCGTATCTGTGGTCTAGGCGCATCCCAGGAGGTGTGTGTGCGTGTGTGCGTGTGCGTGTGCCTGTGCGTGTGCGTGTGCGTGTGCGTGTGTATTGCTCTGGCGTGCCTGTTGTTCTCTGCGAAGGAAGGATGGGAGGGCGCCGATGGCGAACACGACCGTGGTCGCTGTTTGTGCTCAAGCTTTTACAGGGTGACCGAAATGCCCTGGCCGCGCTCTGTGGCTTGGCTATTCGGCTCCTTCGCTCAGCTGCTGACTGCGTATTGGTGGCGTAGCCACCCCTGCCCACAGTGCCCCGCGTGCCCGAGCGCCACGTGCCCTACGTGTCCAAGTGCGAGTTGTCCTGCCTGTCCGAGCTTCGAGTGCCCGTCGACCCTGCGCCCCTTGCAGGCCGGCGGGGTCGCCGGCGGAGGGGCTGCGCAAGAGGCTGCGTCGCCGTTCAATCGGGCCGAGGCCGAGTGCCCAGCGCCTGACGCCCCAAGCCCGGCGGCGCCGGGGGCGGCGCCTGCGCCCGCGCCGGCGCCTGAGCCTCCGGCGGCTGCTGCGGCGCCGGCGTCTGAGCCCGCGCCGCCGCCGCCCGTGTCGTCGGAGGCGCGTTGGGGCAGCTGGCTGGGAGAGCTGGCGTTGCTGGGGGTGAACCTGCTGCTCATCGTGTTCCAACTGGTGCGAGTGCTGGTTGCCCGCTGCTGGGCCTCGACATGGGAGCGCCGCTCGCGTCGATCGCGAGCTCCAGCGGCCATGGGCGATGTCGGCTCCGCCCCAGGACGTGCTCCAGTGGGCTTGGGTGTTATGCGCCGGCGAGCGGCGGTGGCGCCAGCGCCGGATCTGGGGCCGGCTGGAGGGCCCGCCGGCTGGTCAACAAGCGGATCTGATGCTTTTCAGTAGCACGCCCGACCATGATGTATATGAGGGGAACTACAGCAGGAACAGTCCAGACATCTTGGCTGTGCGGTTTGGCCAGAGTCGTCGTGATCGGTGAGGCCTGGGCCCCGCCCGCCTCTACGGCTTCAGGCGGAGGCTGACGGCAGCAGAGGAGCGAGCCATCAAGGCGACGCTGGCCCAGGTCGCCGACGAGACGTTTCTGGCCCGGGAAACGGCGGCTGGCCGGGCCGCCGTGCTGCCCGTCAACGGCGCTCTGGTGCTGTTCGACTTCGATGCTGGGGCTGCCGTTGCGGGGGCCATCGTGCCCGCTGGGCCCGCGGGCGGAGGCGCCGAGGCAAGCGCCGGAGCCGCCGCGGGCCTTGCGGGCGTCGCCCCTGGCCGTGGCCCGGCGCTGGGCGCACCTGCGGCCGTGGTGGCGGCGGGCGCTGCCGCACAGCCCCGGGGCGCCCCTGCAGCAGGCGGAGGTGCCGGCGCAGGGGCGGCCGCGGCCAACCCTGGCGCTGCGGCGCCCGAGCCGTTTGCCGCGCCGGCCGACGCGGAGTGGGTCATGACGGAGGCCACCACTGCTGGCGAGCGCGGCACCGTGGTGCAGTTGAACGGGACAGAGAAGCTGGGCGGTGACGTCGGGATCACGAAGACGGACCAGGGATGGATCGGCATCAGGAAGGTGAGCATCAATCTGGCGATCTACGCTGGGGCTGAGGCGGGTTTCGACGCTCGGCTGATGGGCGTGCCTATGCAGGCGGACGGTCACCGCGCGCGGCTCCTGTTCCGCGATGCTGTGAGTAAGTTCGTGCAGACGCCCCTGCCGGGCTGGACTCTTGAGGGGCCGCGGTCTGCCGCCTGGTGCTTCATCTTCATCGACCGTCGTCGGGGCGGGCCCTTGGAGCACTTTTCTCAGTTCAAGAGTCAGTATCACTTGACGAATGCGGATTATGGGGTCTCGCACTACGAGAGCATCATGAGGATGGTCGATTACCTGGCCTGCTGGGATCAGGTGAACCTCCCCGACCTTGCGGGGTTGAGTCAGCGATGCGGCAGGCGCAACTGTACGAGCACGTGTACTGGAGGCCGAGGGTACTCTCCACGCGGCCCCTCAGGCGAATGAGAATAACAAGAACAAGAGGGGCCGCGGCCGCGGACGAGGCTTCGCCAAGTTCGCTTTCCTGGATGAGGCTTCAGTTTTCATTGGCACGTCGCGGGAGGGCGGCAGGATGATGGTGCGTCCTGACCTCTTGACCCACGTGTCGGCCATGGTAGAGAGGGGCGCTGGCATCCTCAAGGCGCTGCGGAAAGCCGGGGAGGAGCGCCGCGCCCTCTCAGGCCGATGAGAGCGACCTCGGGCGGCGCGACCCTCGGCCCGCCCGAAAAGCATCAGAGGGCGACTCCAGACATCCCCGCTGGAGCCCGACATGTACATGGGGAGCCTCGTTTTATTCTTGAGGATAGCCGCCAGCGTGACATCTTTCCTCTTCCTCGTCGTCCTCTACTTGATTCCCACACTCTGAAGATCCAGAAGGGTGAGACTTTGACTCGGGCTGCTGAGAGGCGGCTTCACAGGCACCGGCACCGAGGGGGCGCAGTCAACGAGCTGGTAGACGTGCTTAATGAGATGTACTTCGGGCCGTGCGGCCCCGCTGGCCTTCCTCGGCGCGGGCCTGATCAGCCGCTGCTCGCAGTCCACGCCGCGGTGCACGCGGAGCTCGAGGCGGCCGTCCGCCGCTTCGGTGAGCCTCCGGTGGACCTCGACGGCCCAGGAGCCCTTGCGGAGCTCCGGATATCGCAGGCGCACCTAGGGGAGGCCATGGCGCTCGCCCCGGTCGGCTTCGACAACGTCGACCGCATCTCCCTCCCGTCGGCTGCGACCTCCCCTCGAGATCTGGAGTCACTTGCAGGGGCATGTGGGCCGAAAGATCGCCGACCGCTTGGAAGATTTGCTGTTGCCCCGAGAGCTGGGTTTGGATCGTGTCCGTACTGAGGGGCCACGTCGTCTGTATGTGGACCCTAATCTTCGTAATCCCAAGTTGTATAGGAAGGCGCTGCAGCGCCTGGCGGAGGCCAGCCTCGTGAGTTTCCACCTCGAGTGCGAGTGCTCTGTCGGGCTCTTCTTTGTTCACGAGAAAAACGGCGATCTGAGGATGATCTTGGATGGCCGCTACTCGTCTCTTCGCTTTGGTGAAGCTGATAAAGTAAAGCTTGCCTCTGGCGGCGCCTGTAGCCAGATCGCTGTGGATGGGGATGCTCCCATTGCCGTTGCAGGCGTGGACATAGCGGATGCATTTTACAACATTCTGCTCCCACCTTGGGCTGCAGAAATACTTCGGTCTTCCCCCTGTCAGGCAGGATATCCGATCTTTCATCGGTTGCCGATGGCACTCTAGTTCGCCCAGGGCAGCGCGTCGCCTCTTGTTTTCGGTGTCCGCCCATGGGCTGGAGCGTGAGCTTGTGGATATGCCAGACCACCAACGAGACCATCAGTGCTGGAGTTCCAGAGCTTACCACCCACAACCTTCTTGTCGACCGTCGACCCGCCCCTGATCTGGCCAGAGGTTTCGTTCACACAGAGTACGTTGACAACTTCGTGTCCCTGGCCAGGTCAATCCAGGTTGCAGGGGATGTTGCCCGGGCCGTTGACCGAGAGTTGACGCGCGTTGGGCTCCCCACTCATCCCGTGGAGGAGGGCGTCGGGGGGCAGACTCTGGGCTGGGAGTTCGGGTCCAGTGACGCTGTGATTGGCCTTAACCTTCGTCTTCGGTGGCGTCTTCGTCTTGGGATCCAGCATATACTTGATCAAGATCGTTGTTCAGGAGACACTCTGAGGAAGGCCATATCGCATTTCACCTCTCGAGGCCTCATCCGCCGGGAGCTCTTGAGCGCCTTGGGGGCCGTCTGCATTTTCATCGGAGTAGCGGGCCCGCGTTGTCTTCGACTCTGGGGGGCCGTGCGACGAGAGTTGAGGTGGTGCAGATCGCTCGTCATCTTGTGCTTCCGGAGTGCGGGACGTCCCATCAGTAACATCGCGTCGTGTGTCGACGCTTCTTGGTGGGGTGTTGGCATCACCGAGAAGTCCGTGCCCGCCGCCGTTGCCGTCGAGCTGTCGTCGTTCAACGAAAGGTGGAGGTTCGGGAAGGACTCGGAGAGGTTGATTTCGCCCCGGGAGTTCGACATCGGCAGGTGGGAGGATGAGGCGGACGACCCTGGTCACGTTTCTGTTGATGCATCTGCCCTTGGGAGCCCAGTGTACCAGCGTGACAAGTGTAGCCTGGGCCCCATCGAGGTGTTCCCGAGGCCCCCAGAGGCGCCCTTCAAGAGCGTGCCGAAGGAGGTCTGGGGCGGCCTGTCCAATCCCTGGGACCGCGAGGAGGCCCGAGTCATGCTGGAGGGGGGAGCCCTGGTGAGTTGCCTCAAGCATCGGCTTCGTTCGGTCACGAACTTCGGGACCACTCGCGTCGTGCTCAACGATTCCATGGCCCCTTTGCTGGCTCTGCTTAAGGGCCGCTCTTCCTCTGCCCCGCTGCAGCGCATCTGTCGCCAAGTGGCGGCGCCCACCCTGTGCAGTGGCTGCGGGGCGGCCTGGCGCTGGGTACCGTCGGAGCACCACAGCGCGAACCCGGCTTCGCGGAACCGCCCTGGGCCGTCCGCTCAGGCAGATCGCGCTGCAGCCGACCGTGGCGAGCTCGGCCCCTCTGCGCCCGGCGGCGGGCGGTGTGCCCCGGAGCCGCCTGCCAGCAGCCGGCCTTCCGCCGCGCCCGGGCCGCCTCCTGGCCTCGGGCCGCCGCCCGGCCTCAGCAACGGCGAGGTCGCGATCGCCTCGAGCGGCAGTCGAGAGCGACAGGCGGGCAGCTCGGCGCCTCCAGCGTCGCCAAGGCCACGGTCGCGAGATCGTGCCCACCGTGGGGGGGGGCGCAGACGTTTCTGGAGACGGAGTCGGTTTCAGCTCCCACTCGCCGCGACTATGCGCGGCGGGTCGAGAGCTTCCGCCACTGGGCCCGACAGAACCGAGTCCCGACGGAGCCGCTGCCGCAGCTGGACGACGCGCTGGCGGTGCACTTCCACGAGCAGTTCCTGGAGGGCGGCAAGAGCACCGATGCGTGGAAGCTGTTCGCGGCGATGGCGTTCATGGGCATCGCCTTGGGCCTGAAGTGCAGCGGCGTCCCTCGAGCCATTCGTGCTGCTCGGGGATGGCGACGGTTGGCTCCGCCTCGGTCGAGGTTGCCGCTCCCCTGGGCGGCGCGCTGCTTGGTCATCAGGCAGCTGATCACGATGGGAGAGCGCGCGGTTGCCGAGCTGACCGCCGCGGCGTTCGCACTGTACCTGAGGCCGTCCGAGGCGCTGTCGCTGACCACCGACAGCCTGGCGCGCCCATCGTCCTTGCACGGGGGCCCTCGAGGAACGTGGGGCCTAACCCTGCATCCTCGGGAGAAGGGCGTCTCGAGCAAGACGGGGGTGTACGACGACTCGCTGCTGATCGACAGCCCCGCCTTCCCGTGGCTGCCCGACCTCTTCGGGAAGCTGCTGCAGTCCCGATCGCCCGGCGCTCGCCTGTTCGACGCGGCGCACAACGTGTGGAACGCCAAGTTCGCGCAGATGGCCAAGGCCGCCGGACTGCAGCCCCCCCTGCCAGTGACCCTCCACCAGCTGCGACACGGAGGCGCAAGCCACGAGTTGCCGGCGAAGGCGCGCCCGCAGGACGAGGTCAAAAAGAGGGGGCGGTGGGCCACAGATCAGGCGGTCAGGCGGTACGCCAAGGGAGGCAGGATCCAGGGGCAGACGAACTCCCTCCCCCAAAGCGTCCAGGACGTCGCCAGGCGGGGCATGGCCACGATTGGCGCCGTCCTTTGCGCGACCTAGCCTCGTTCGTAGCCTCGTCGGGGCAGCCTGTAATGCTTGAGGTTTTCAGTTGAAGTGGTCACCTCTCTCGGTCACTTCGGTTGTGTTTCAGAGGCATGGCCGCCTGCTTCGAGATGGACATTATTCACGATGCAGGCGCCGATTTCCTCATGCGCCGTGTCAAATAATTGATTCGAGGATGGGTCAGAGGCGGTGTGCTCCTGGGAGTGTGGATAGCTTCACCGTGCCAATCAATGTCGAGAGCTCGTAACCGTCCGAATGGGCCACCTTCCCTCCGTAACGCTCAGCGCCCCCTTGGACTTCCCCACCTGAGCCCTTCTGACGCCCTTAAGGTCTCACGTGGGAGCTGTTTCGCCCGCTTCAGCTTTGGCTCATGTTCCCTTTGCAGGTCCCTCCGGATCCCCGTGGTGTTGGAGAACCCGTCCACGTCGTGGCTTTGAAGCCTCCCAGGGGCCCTCGCCCTGGCCCGTGCCTATAACGTTCGGGACATCGACGTGGACTTTTGCGCCGTCGGGGCGCCCTGGAGAAAACGCATTAGGCTTCGTTTTTGCCACCTCGACTTAACTGGCCTCGCATGGGGCCCGCTGTAGTGGTCGAGGGGTTTGTAGCTTCTCTGGGTGCCCCCACAAAGTCTTGGAGGGCAAAGATTCAGCAGGAAGGTTTTGGACTCACGTGGCCGAGCCCTATCCACGTGGTCTGTGTCTAGAGCTAGCTCGAGCTTATAAGCAAGCCATGCGGGACAAAACAGTTCGGTCCTTATATAAGTATATGGCTTGACGACCAGGAGAAAATGTCGAAATTCAAGTGTCTGCTCTCTAGGTTCGGTTTTGTGATTGCAACGGGGTCGAGGACTCCCCGAGGTAAATGCATTGCCAATGCGAGCGGTTCTGGGCCGCAATCACACAGATATGCTGCCAGTCGCCCCTGGTGAAAACGTGCTGTATATTTCAGGGCTGGCGCCCGAGAGTCCGCCAAAGCATAGATGTGTGTATATGTATGTGCGTGTGTGTGTGTGTGTGCGTGTGCGTGTGCGTGTGCGTGTGCGTGTGTGTGTGTATGTGTGTGTGTGTGTGCGCGCGTGTGCGCGTGTGCGCGTGTGCGTGTGCGTGTGCGTGTGCGTGTGTTTGTGTTTGTGTGTGTGTGCGGGTGTGTGACAGGGGGCACCTTCTTCGAGGGAGGAATGCCCAGGCCTCACAAATCTGTCACTCAGTCCCTGCTCCACCCCTCCACCCCACTCTTGCTGATTTCTCCTCTTCCGGGTTGTGTCTTCTTCCTCACCTCATCACCGCCGCCAGTCAACAGTTGCAATAATGACGAGCTAACAGATGTCCACTCAGTCCTTGCTTTCCCCCACTTGCTCATTTCTCCTCTTCCTGGTTGTGTCTTCTGTCTCACCTCATCACCGCCACCAATCAACATGTGCAGTAAAAACGAGCTCAAAGATGTCCGGACATAACCTGACGTCGCATAGTCTTCAAACGTCACTTTCACCGGTGGGGCAGCTTCGAGGGAGGGAGGCCCAGGCCTGCAGTCCTCATGCCAGAGCACGACAGGGCGCGTCTTTACCGCGTTGTCGGCCCTTTGGTGCCGTCTTCGGATCACGGGGCCATCAGGAACACGACACGTCACGATGTTGTGCCAGGGACGGATCCCTGGGAATCGATGTAGACCTCCCAGACGGGGTCCGAGGAGATGGGGTCGGAGCATCGCGCCGCATCGCCGATGTGTCGGCGATGCGGCTCGATGTGGAGCCCGATGTATCTCCACGCCGACCTCCTTGATGCCTGCTCGACTTCTGCCGATGCATCATCCTGGAGGCCTCTACTCTAGCAGACAGCTGACAGGCATCCCAACGCGCGCCCACCGGCGACGAGGCAGATTCGACATGATAAGTTGCGAGGGCAGAGTTGATGATGACCCAGAGCAGGGGGGATGGGAGTTGGCGCCTGAGCTGGAGCGCTAGTGCTACAGCATGGGCAGGAGCAGCAGTGGCACTTCGCGGCCGCGAGACCCCATCGAGCATTGCTATCGTGGCCTATGTGCCGCCTGCTCGCTCTTGCAGACCTGCCCACAGGGGCGCCAATTCGTTCGTTCGTTCGGTGGGAAGTGCTCCGCCTGTGCGCCTGGAGATCCTCGGGGGGCCCGAGAGAGGTGTGGTGACCACACCGCGTGGTGAGTCAGTGGAGTGCGGGGTGGGGTCACCGCACGGTTTTTGGGTGTCTCGGGCAACTGGGGCCTCCAGGGTCCAAGAGCCGTGCGGTGACGGACCGCGCGGTGAGGTCTGTTGGGGGTTTCGAGGTCAACGCGCGGTCATCACAACGCGGTTTGGGGATCGCCAAGGTTTCTTGGCCCGGGGGGGGGGGATACTGAGGTCCAGCGTCTGGGGTTTACGGGCATCCTGACCGGGGCCACGCAGCCTCCCGGATTGCATGGCCCCCTTCTCTCCTCTCAGGACGCTCGCCGGCCCCCGCGCGTGCGCGATACGTAGCCCGAGGCATGATGCGCTGACCACCTCGTCCCCGTTTCCCTTGGTATCGTTCGGACGTGCGTATCGTGTCTCGGCAAGAGCCAGCGAGGAGAACTTGGGGCCATGTTGCGAGAATAAACACGCACGGAACCGGCAAACGCACGAGAACTGGACGTCCGAGCGATGGCGAGTTTCCCTCTTCGGCTCGATGGTCCTCTAGGCGTGTGCAGGCCCAGGGTGTGGTTGCCCCTCCCAGCTCCGCCGACAGCGCGCAGCTGGTGCCGGCCAGGGAAAGACCATTTCTGCCGCGCCAGGAGGAGGATAGAGAGGAGGAGGAGGAGGAGGAGGAGGAGGAGGAGGACCTGAGCAGTTAAACCCAAGATGCATCAGCGTTGCTGGAATGCACCCGCCCGTCCCAAGTCCTTTCCCCACACGTCCCCACAAGCTTTTAGACTGTCTTGGGCTTCCGGAAGCCCGAAAAGACTAGCATGCAAGCATTCTTCAAAAACCGGTGGAAAATGATTGTTTTGGCCTCTCAAAGGCCTCTTGGGCAACCTGTTGGAGCCCTCTTGGGACGTTTTGGAGGCCTCTTGGGCAGTATTGAGGCCATCTTCGGCCATCTTGAGACCCTCCTGGACCGTATCGTTTTTCGGTTGGTGGGCCCCCCTCGGGGGGCCTGTTTTGACCGCCCTCGGAGTGCTTGTTTACGGTCCTCTTTTCATCATTGTTTACGCAAGAACATCGTCCTACATCGGCACCGCTGAGGGGGGCGGGGCGATCGACGTTTGAGGGGTTCGCTCACAGGTAGGGGGGGTGGCTTTAGAATATACCCTGATACCGGAGGGAAGCCCCAATCATAGTCTTTTTTGGGGCTATGGAGCTATGGGGCTACAGGGCTATAAGTCTGTATGGCAATAGGGCTATAGGGCTATGGGGCTATCAGGCTACTAGGCTATAGGGCCATAGGGATATGGGGCTATAGGGCTATAGGGCTGTATCACTATAGGGCTGTAGGGCTATATGGTTATAGGGCTGTAGGGCTATATGGCTGTAAGGCTATAGGTCTATGGGGCTGTAAGGCTATAGGGTTATAGGGCTATAGGGCTATAGGACTGTATGGTTATCGTGCTATAGGGCTACAGGGCTGTATGGCTATAGTGCTATAGGGCTATAGGGCTATAAGGCTATAGTGCTGTAGGGCTCTAGGGCTATAGGGCTTTAGAACTATAGGACTGTAGGGCTATAGGGCTATAGGGCTACAGGGCTATAGGGCTGTAGTTCTATTGTGCAGTAGGGCTACAGGGCTATCAGGCTATGGGGCTGTAGGTCTAAAGGGCACCCGGGCACCCGGGCACCCTCCGCCCGGGCACCCAGGCACCCGGGCACCCTGAAATTTGCCGACGCACCGGGTACCCGCCGCCCTGGCACCTGGGCACCCTAGCACCCAGAAAATTCCCGACGCACCTCACTTAAACATGTGAATCCGCTAGGACTCCTACAGAGGCAAGCTCTGATTGGGGAAATCAGCCTCACCAGACAACATACGAGCAGTCTAACACGCCCACTCCGTGCAGGCACAGTGAGGGATAACGAATGCGCGCCGCGCCAACGCGAAGTCCGTTTTTTTCTGTAGCAACAGGTGCGGAAGTCTCAGGCGTCGAAACGCCTGGCCCGCCCTACCGACAGGGATGAGCTGTTCGTAAGGAGGAGGGAAAAGCTTGCGGGCGCGACAGGGAGGAGAGATGGGATGGAGGTGCAGGAGGAGGACAGCATGCACCGAACTAGCGCACGCTCTGAGAATCATCGACCGGCGCGCCCGAGACATGCGCCGGCCGCATTGTGCTGGCCGCTCTGCCGCTCTCGCCCCGAGCGCGAGGCGCGGCGCGGGCGGGGCTGGCGCGCGGAGCCGCGCGGGCGGCGGGCAGAGGTCGAGGGAAGCGCAAGCTCGGATTGAGGCGTTGAGGCGGCCCAGGCGCACACGGCCCTCGTTGCCAACAAGACGGCAGAGGCAGTCTCGAGCCCTCCCGCTGCGGAGGCGGGGCAGCTTCTCAGACGACAGGGGGCTTCGTAGCAGCACTCCTTAGAAGCCCATGGGCCCTTCTGAAAAGGCCCCCTTCCTGAGAAGCACCCTGCCTTCTTAGAGGGCCACCGTCCTCGCGCCACTCCCTCGTGCACGCCGCCAACACGTTTTCCTGATCCGTGGATCTGGCGCCCACGCGCTTGATCCGGGATTGTTGTTCTTCTGCATCCCCTTGTCCAGCTCGTGGGTGTCTTTTCCGCACCCCTTTGTCCAGCTCGTGTGTGTGTGTGTCTTTTCTGCATCTCCTTGTCGAACTCGTGCGTGTTTTTTCCGCATCCCCCTTTGTCCAGGGGGAGCTTCTAGGAAGATGGGCCTGGACAGCAGTGAACAAGGAAGGCCTGCTGGCATCTGCAAGAGGATGGCTTTTTATCAAGTTCTACCAACACTATGTATTGCACCGGGAATGAGCTCAATGAGCTGATGGAGTGAGCGGCCACGGCCGCCCCGCGCAGGCCGCTAGTCGGCCCGTCTCCTTGCAGGGACGATTCGCGCGTCGTTCGTTCTTTCTGAAGAGATGGAGGGATCCCTGCAGTCAACTGGCACAGGAAGGATGAGCAGTTTCCCAAGGTTGACCCTTGCATCCTTCCCCTTCGGTCCATCCCTGGCCGCGTTCGCTGGCCGCGTCCCGCTCGCAGAGTGCCGACCTGGCCTACCGAGGCCCTTGCATCCTTGTGGTGCCTCCTTACACGGGTTGACCGCGCGGCCCGACGAGCTCGTCGTCCTCGTCGTCGTCGTCGTCGTCGTCGTCGTCGACTGTAACCCACGTCGGTGTGTGCCGGCAGAGGGCGGGGCCCTTCTGCGCGGCGCTGGCGCTGGCGGCGGCGCGTCGGCCTCCAGGGCGGCAGCTCGCGCCCGCCGCGGGTGCTCCCACCGCCAGGGCACGCACTAGCTTGGCATCGCTCGGACGTGTGCATTTTTTTTCGGCGAGGACCATCGAGGAGCATCCTAGATCTTCTGGCAAAAGAGGCACGCACGAAACCACCGGCACGGGGAACTGACGTCCGAGCGATGGCAAGTTGGACGAGGGGAATCGGTGGCCTTGGGGCGGGGGTCAGTGCAAACGGGGGTCAGCCAGGGTGCGGGATCTTGCAGGATCCTGCAGAGCCAGGGGCACACTGACCAGGGCCAGCGCGCAGGATCCTGCAGGACCCTGCAGGATCTTGCAGGATCCTGCAGGATCCTGCAGGATCCTTCAACGCCCGACTGTTCCGGATGTGCAGTGACCAGGGTCAGCAGATCCCCGAGGAGAAAGAGGGAGAGAGAGAGAGAGATCGACTACACGTAAGGGTGACCCTTCGCTGGGGTCGCCTCTGGTGGGTCCCCCCGATCGCTGGGCGCGATGCGGTAGCTGCGGCCTGCGCGCTTGGCTTTGGCCGCCACGCGCCCCCTTAAGCCGCGCACCAATGGTCACTCTTGCCTAGGGTCACTCTTGCGTGTAGCTGAAGAGAGCATCGGTTCAGGGGCAACGTCGGAGTTGGAAGTCTCGGGGGCAACTTGGTGGGGGCGTCCGCTCAGGTTGAGGTTTTCGGTTTTCGGGTGTTGTCACCGGTTCTCTGCATTTTCCTTCCTCGGGGTGCATTTCTCTTTTCGCATTCCAGCAGCACAGCTGCGCCCCGCCGAGAGTGATGTAGGGGTGCCAGAGTTCCGAGAGAACACCTTCTGTTGCCGCTTGTAGGGTCCCCCTCTCGGGATGGGGGTTCCAGCACGCGCAACCGACAACGGCGACGACGGACGACGGACGACAGACGACGACGACGACAGCGGCGGCGACAGCGGCGGCGACAGCGGCGGCGGCGGCGGCGGCGACAGCGGCGGCGGCGGCGGCGGCGACGACGACGACGACGGGGGGTGGGCGGCCCCAGACGCCGAAATGGAGGAACAACGCCAGGATTGAACAGATCGAGACCAGGGAAAAACGCTAAGACTGAACAGATACGCAGGAAAAACGCCAGGGACCCTGGCGGGAACCATCGAGAGCCACAGAAGTCGCCCCAAACTCTCAAACCTCGAACTTCGAGACTCTGTGCTGACCACCCCCTGACCAAGAGGCGTTGGGAGAGCGCGACGTTCTTCGCCGTCCGCGGTTTGCGGTCTGCTCCACTCTTCCTCGCTCCTTGTCCATTCCTCTTTCGCGTCTACCATGGCATTGGTCGCTTTCTGAGTTAATATGTGTGGTTATTCGACAGTTGGGCCGCGGCAGAAATGAGAGCAAGACCGCGGGGCATTGCGCGCAGTCATACCTCGTCGCGCGAACTCACGCACCCACGTGCGCGCGCAGAGATGGGAAACTTCACAATTTCTCCAGAGCCTGAACCCTTCCAAAGATGGTTACAGCGCGTTGCCCCGCGATCTCACGAGGTAGGGATTCACCCCGTTTCTCTCGGGGGGTCTCGAGTGTACCTTCGGGCGCCGTGGAATTGCATATTCCGTGTCCTGGGGCCACCGAGAAGAAACAACGGTTGTGAGCATCAACGGTATGCTGGTGCAACCGACATTACCGCAAGTAAGGTCTGGCACCTTCGCCATCTCCACGCATGGCCGGATAGTATTGTGTCTGACTGCTTTAGTCTTTGTGTTTATTCTAGCCTTTCTACTTTCCTATACCCTCTGGCTTTTCTAACTAGTTAAGCATTATCAATTCTTGACGTTTCGCGTACCCCCACCAGTCCGCAGCCTGGCTCAAGCCGTCTGGTGGGCCTGCCCCCTCCGGGGCAGTCTCCCACCGCTCAAGGGGGCGCCCGGACGCCGCTTCGCCCCTCCTGCCCAGGGCCGCCTGTTCCCCCCCACTAGCTACGCGGACGATGGCTGACCCGCACGATGGACAAGAGGGATATCCTCATCACACAGTACGCGGCTCGGGAGTCCAGGTATTGCCACCGATCGAGACATCTCCCCCCCATGCCGAGCAGCGTTAGCCCGCAGGAGTGGCGGGACCAGCGCCGAGTACGAATCCGAGACCACCTCCTCCAAGCGAGGGGGAAGAAGACCCCCAGGTGCAAGCGGAGGGCCCTGGCCTCTGAGACGAAGCCCGAGCACATCCCAGTTCCCCCCACGCCTCCCGCCTCCCCTCGTAGAGAGGCGGACGGCTCGCAATGGACCCGAGCGACGGACACAGCTCTGTCCACAGCGACTGGAGGTGCAGACGCAGAGCCCGCTCGAGGGACAACAGCTGGGGGCGGACCTGATGCACAAGGATTGGGCCGTGGAGCGCCAGCGGACGGACCCCCGTCGTCGGGGTCGACAGCAGCCCCCCCTCGGTACGACACAAGGAGACCCATCTCAAACGATGCTGGCTCTACGCGGACGCGCGCCATGGGCGGCCCCCCCTCCTCCTTCAATTCACCAGATCCTGCGGCGATCGGCTGCGCCTCCTCTTCTCACCCCCCCCCGAAGGCGCAGGGCGCGCCTGCGTTCCCCCCAGAGTTGAACAGGGGTGCCCTCGGCCAGGGCGGCGTGACAAGGATGCCTGGGGCACCGGGTGCCACGCGAAACGACTCCAGAGAGGGAGATGCTGCCACGCGGCCACATATTGACGCCAGCACTCTCCCCTCTATCAATTTACCAGATACTGCGGCTATCGGCTGCGCCTCCCTCTCCCCCCATCCTCCGGTCACTCATGTTTCCCCCGCAGCTGGACTGGGCCATGATCCACAGCGGAACGCAGGCAGTCCAGCGAGGAACGATTCCCCCCACATCACGGCAGCACATGCCCAGGCTGAGGTTGGGACCGTTGATGCGAGCATCGCAGGGGCCGGCAGGCCCGCCTCCTCCCCACGCCCCTCCAATTCACCAGTCTCTGCGGCTATCGGCTGCGCCCCCCCCCCCTTCCCCCTCCAGCGGTGCAGAGCGACCCGGCAGCAGCGCGCGGGCGCCCTTCCCAGGGCATGGGGGCAGCCGAAGGCACGGCAGGGGCCACGATCCCTGGACGCGGCGTCTCTCAGGGAGAAGAGACCAGCACAGGCATGCAGATGGACGAACACCCAAGGAGGCCTCAAGGCATGGGGGCCCGGGCTGAGGTTGAGACCGTCGATGCGAGCAACGCAGGGGCCGACAGGCCCGCCTCCTCCCCGCGCCCCTTCAATTCACCAGTCTCTGCGGCTATCGGCTGCGCCCCCCTCGCCCCCTCCCCCAGCGGTGCAGAGCGACCCGACAGCAGCACACGAGCGCCCTTCCCAGGGCATGGAGACAGCCGAAGGCACGGCAGGGGTCACGAAGGGATCAGCACAGGCATGCAGATAGACGAACACCCAAGGAGGCCTCAAGGCATGGGGGCCCAGGCTGAGGTTGAGACTGTCGATGCGAGCAACGCAGGGGCCGACAGGCCCGCCTCCTCCCCACGCCCCTCCAATTCACCAGTCTCTGCGGCTATCGGCTGCGCCCCCCCCCCTCTCCTCCTTCCCCAGCGGCGCAGAGCGACCCGACAGCAGCGCGCGAGCGCCCTTCCCAGGGCATAGAGACGGCCGAAGGTACGGCAGGGGTCTCGATCTCGGACCGTGGAGCCCCTCAGGGAGAAGAGCCCAGCACAGGCATGAAGATAGACGAACGCCCGGGGAGGCTTCAAGGCGCGGGGCAAGGCCCCCCACCCAGCCATGAGGGGAGTCTGGGAGGCGGGGGCGCCGGCGACGCCTGCCCCCAGACGCAGGACCCCCCTGCCGCTGCAGAAGAAATATGCGCCGCACAGGATGATACGCGCGTGGGGATACACTACGCGGCGGACACCCCCAGAGAATGGCACGGCGCGGCCTCTCCAGACAGGACCCCCCCCCTCCGCGCGATCCTGCCACTGCATGTCCTGCCAGCCTGCCCAGGGCGGGCGCGATAGAGGACGTCGAGATATCCCCCGCGGTGCCATTCGAACCGAGAGCGAACCTTGCGGAGGGGGCGGGGCAGCACGGCACTGAGAATGGCCACACCGCGAGGACAGGGATGGCAGCAGGGGGGCCCCCGCCAGGCGAGGGCGAAGGAAGAGGCGACTCCCCGAACAACGAGGGGATGGTCGACTGGGATGACGCAGATGGCAGCACTTCCGACTCAGACGCCTGGGGTCGCGACAGCCCTATCTCCGTTCCCCCAGGCATCTGGGCCGCTCCTCCTCACGGCTCAGGGGCGCGTAACCCACCTAGGTGGGGGGGGGGGGGGGGGGGGGGGGGCGCGCGCTTAGACGGGGGGGTCGCACGTCCCAACTCAGGCCCCCCCCGCCACCGAGACGCGGGGTTTCACACAATGTCGACTCACCCGACCAGGCCCCGACCGTTATGGACCCCAGGAATACCGTGCGAGGGGCCCCCATATCCGCCCTCCTGGAGCGACGCGGGCCCAGGGGCGGGCCATGGAGGAGCACCCCCAGCGACCCCCCTCGCAGCCAGGCCGTAGAGCTAGTAAACATCTGCTGGCGCCGACACCCCCCAGGGAACGTTGGCCCTTCCGCCGCCGGGGGAGGCAACCCTCCGCGCGGGGAAGACCCGGGCCCTA
>CAUYUJ010011359.1:153649-158649 GCA_963575745.1 Prorocentrum cordatum | reverse complement strand
TTTCGTTCGGACCTGTTGCCCTTGGATGGGGGGATGCCGAGACCTTCACCTTTGAACCATCAGTGGTTCAAAGGTGAAGGTTTCGGTATCCGCCGACGGCCCGCGCCAGGTCATCTGGTCGCGCTGGGCGGATGACATCCCGATGCTCGAAGGCTGGGCCAGCGCGGACCCGCGGAGACCGATGAAGATGAGGATGGTCGGAGCCAGGTGACGATGAGAAGGGGGAATTGTGAAGAAGGGGATAGAAGGAAGGGAGGTGATGGAAGGGGGGCGGAGGATGAAGAGGAGGAGAGGGCAGGAGGAGAGAAGAAAAAGGGGAGGAGGAGGAGGAGGAAGAGGAGGGAGGAGGTGGTGGTGTAGAAAAGAAGAAAGGTGAGGAATAGGAGCACGACGGCGACGATGCCAGTTGGAAGTGATGGTGCTGCCATGGTGATGCTTCTGCTCTCTGCCTCCTGCTCCCTGCCTCCTGCTGCTCATCTCACGATCGTGCTGCTCCTGATGAGGCTCCTCGTGCTCCGCATGCCCCCCCCCCCCCCCTGCTGCTCCTCTAGCGCCTCCTGCGAATCCCCCCCCCATCCGAGCCAAGGGCTCGGGGTGGTCGACTTCACCTACAGCTGCGCGACGACAGCAGCTTCGCCCCGTCCTCGCCCAGAGGAGGTCCAGGCGCCAATCTTATCCCATTCGCTGGTGATCTGATCGCCGAACCTTTCTCCTCATTCCCCCTCCCATTCTCCCTCCACCCCCCCCCTCCTCATCATCTCATCGCTCACGCGTTCTTAAATCGCCGCGTCCTCCCCCCCCCCCCCCCCCTCCCACCCCCGCCCCGCCCCCATTGCCATCGCAACGTTGCTCTTACCGTCGGATCTTCTCGCGAGGCAGGTTCGATTGCCGAACGCGACATGATGAGGGTCAGGATCAGGTTTGACGATGGGGCCCAGAAGATCAGGATGATGCCATTGAGGAGGAGAGGAGCACGAGCAGCAGCAATGCCGAGGTGTTCGAGCCCCTGCTGCACGCGCTGAACCACATCTCTGGCGGGTTGCGCTTCAGGATGAAGCAGCTCGAGGCTAGCGGGCGCAGGAGGAAGGAGCGGAGCCGAGAGTGGGGAAAGGAGGAGGATGAGGAGGAGGAGGAGGAGGAGGAACCGGAGAGGCTGAGGATGAGAACGGGGTTAAGGCTAAGGATCGATCAGGATGATGATGATGCTGCTGATGATGATGCTGATGCTGACGCTGATGATGATGATGATGATGATGGTGGTGATGTTGATGTTGATGATGACGATGATGATGATGATGATGATGATGAGGAGGAGGAGGAGGTGTAATAACCACGGTAGTGGAGGCAGGAGCGGCATGTTGATGGGCGCCAGGGCGAATCCTGCTGAATGCTCCTCCTCCTCCTCCACCCCCCCTCTTCCTCCCCCTCCTGCTCCTCCACGCCCCCCCCCCCCCCCCACCTTCCTCCTCGAGGCTCCTTCTCCTCCTCCTCCTCCTCCGTTTCCTCTTCCACATCTTCCTCCTCCTCCTCGTCCTCCGCCTCCTCCTCCTCCTCTTCATCCCCCTCCTCCCCCTCCTCCTCCTCCTCCCCCCCCCCCTCTTCGCTCTTCCTGTTCCCGTCTCGCTCCTGCCGCATCCCTTCTCTCCGCCTCGCTGATGGTCCGCCCCTCCTGTAGAGGCCGCCTGGGTGATCAACTTCCAGGATATCGCGAAGACGCGGCACAAGGCCGCGCACTACCACCAGATTCGCTCGGAGAAGCTGGCCGCTATCAAGTTCGCGTTTCTTGCTGTCTCAAAGGGGGATTCGGCAGCAGGGGCAATGGGGGGCGAAGAGGAGGGGGCAGGGGGGGGGCAAGGAACAGCGCGGATGGGGAGCTGAACAGGAAGGGCCAGCGAAGTGGAGGAGGAGGGGCAGGAGGAGGAGGAGACGGAGGAGGATAACACTGAGGCGGATACCACGGATGATATTTCAGTGTGAGGATGAGGAGGAGGAGGAGGGCAACGAGGAGAATAAGGATGATAAGGAGGTTAACTCGTTCTCACAACTGGAGTCGGAATGAATGCGGAGGGGTAGGAAGAGGAGGGAGGATGAACGAAGAGACTGATCCCGCGCTCCTGCTGATCCGACTGCTCTCCTGCTGATCCGACTGCGCCCCACTGCGAGATTTGTGCAAGCCCGCTCGTTGAAGGTCATGCTCGCGCACTTCAAGAGGCTGCACAGGGATTCTGTTCCCATCACTGAGGACAGCACCATCGGGGAAGCTAGCGCGCGCAGAATGAGGACGAGGGCGATCAGCAGACGGATGCCACCAGAAAGGACGAGGAGGGAGGGGGGATAACTGGGAGGGAAGAAGCTAGTAGAAGACGGGAGAAGGGGAGGGGGTACGAGGGAGGAGACGGCAGTAGGGAATTAGGAGAAGGCAGCGAGCAGAAGAGAGGAGGGAGCCGGATTCAGGACGGAGAAGTAAGAACAGCCTCCAGGAAGGAGGAGGGAGTACGAAGAGGAGTAACGGGGCGGACGCGGACGACGAGGAGGACGACGCGGAGAAGAGGTGGAGGGGGAAGAGGAGGAGGTGGAGGAGGAACAAACTATCGTTGGCGTCGTCATCGTCGTCGTCGTGGTGCGCCGTCGTCCCCTCGCCGACCCTCCCATGCATCGGCGCAGGATGACACGCAGAACACAGAAAGCCCCGCGCAGGGCGAGGGCGATGTCGAGGGGGGTTCGGAGGTTGACGAGGACAAGCTGCGCGATTTCTTCCAGCAGGCATCCGTGCCGAACCGCTTTGGGGGCGTTCAAGGAGGACGAGAGATGGCGGGATGAGGATGGCGAGGGGGGAGCGGAGGAGAAACGTGGAGCTGAGGAGAGGGGGGATCAGGATGGAGGCGGTGAACAGGACGAGGGGAGCGATGAGGAGCAATGAGAGGAACAGGTAGGAGTAACGAGGATGAAGAGGATGATGATGAGGAGAACGATGAGGATATGCAGATGAGGCATGCGTATCCCACGCGAGAATGAGGACGATGAAAGGAGGGCATGATAATGAAGAGGATATGAGGATGAGGGAAGGGGGATATGAGGATGAGGAGGTGAGGATATGACATCAGTATGCCTTCATCCCTCACCCCTCCTTCCTCATTATCATGCTCATCCCGCCGATCCTCGCCCTTGCGTCCAGGGGCACGCTATACTTTATGATGGTGGGCGCTGTCTCCGAAAATCGCGCGTCACGAAATTGGCACATGCGTGTTTGTGTAAGAGGAGGAAGATCGGGGGGAGGGAGAGGGAGAGAGAGAGAGAGAGAGAGAGAGAGAGAGAGAGAGAGAGAGAGAGAGAGAGAGCAACGGCCTCGAGGCTGGCGCTGACGATCCGCCAGACACGCTCCCGCCGCCAGAGTCCCCAGAGGAGGGGGCGGAGGGTCTCAGGTGGCAGGGCAAGGGCAAGGGCAGCTTGAGCTCAGGCTACAGGTGCGACGGCGACACTGGCGAACACGTTCCAGTCGACGGCGGCACTGGCGAACACGTTCCTGCAGTCGACGGCGGCGCTGGCGAACGCGTTCTTGCAGTCAACCCGCCAGTCGGCAAGTCGCGCTGGAGAGCAGGTTTCTTCAAGAGCATGATCGGCGCCAAGTCGGGCAGGGGGGGGAGGGGGGCATCGAGGGGCAGCGGTGGCAGGAGCGCCGAGGCAGCCAAGAAGAAGAAGAGGAAGGTGTCCGCCAAGCCGCTCGAGGACGACGAGACCCCAGGTGACGACAAGCGCGACGGCGCGGGCGTGCCCAGTTGGCCGCAGAGCAGCCCGTCGACCGGCAAGAAGAACCCGACGCCGAAGAAGGCCAAGACAGGCAAGGGCACGGACGCCAAGACTGGCAAAGGCACGGGCGCCAAGGCTGGCAAGGGCACGAACGCGGCAGGCAAGGGCACGGACGCCAAGACTGGCAAGGGCACAGGCCTCAAGACGCGCAAGGGCACGGACGCCAAGACAGGCAAGGGCACGGACGCCAAGACAGGCAAGGGCAAGGGCGCCAAGACTGGCAAGGGCACGGACGCGCAGGCAAGCAAGGGCAGCGGCGCCAAGACAGGCAAGGGCACGGACGCAAGGGCACGGGCGCCAAGACGAGGGGCACGGACGCCAAGGCGGGCAAGGGCACGCGCGCCAAGACAGGCAAGGGCGCGGACGCCAAGACGTCAGGCAAGGCTGGCAAGGGCAAGACTGGCAAGGGCACGGACGCCGCGAGCAGTGACAAGGAGGAGGTGCCCCAGGCCGAGGGCGACGAGCACAGCGCCCTGGGGGATGCCATGAGGGAGATTGACGAGGACGGGGGCGGTGACCAGGGCGAGGACTCCTTCATTCAGGAGGACGACGAGGGCGGGGGCGGCGACCGGGGCGAGGACTACGACGGCCAGGGCGAGGACTACGACGACCAGGGCGAGGACTACGAGGGCGGCGAGGAGGAGGTGCCCAAGGAGCACGACGCGATCATGGACTCAGGTCCGCAGATATATCCAGATCCAGACGCCCTGGATCGCAACGAGAGGCACTACAGCTACGAGCGCGAGGGTATCACCTGCGAGCTGAAAAAGCGCAGCAGGGGCGGGAACTGTGAGGCCATCTGGTGCATCGAGCGCAGGCTGGGCTCGAAGGGTTCCTTCGAGCAGATGGTGCAGATCAGCGACATCATGGCGGGTAGGTTCTTGAAGGAGCTCAAGATCACCTGGGGCGACGACTACGAGAACCTGAACGAGGAGGCCAGCGCGAGGTTCCTACGCATGGTCTGGCAGACGGGCAGGGCGCAGGGCGTGCACGAGAAGTCGGAGTGGGAGCGGATCCGCGACAACCTCGCCAAGTGGATAAAGGGGATGCAGGGCTAGAAGTACAACAACGGCGAGGCGGCTAGGAGGAGGGAGAAGGAGGAGGAGGAGGAGGAGGAGGAGGAGGAGGAGGGAGGAGGAGGGAGGGATGAGGAGGGAGGAGGAGGAGGAGGAGGAACAGAGGAGGAGGAGGAG
>CAUYUJ010011359.1:12500-153549 GCA_963575745.1 Prorocentrum cordatum | reverse complement strand
GAGAGAGAGAGAGAGAGAGAGAGAGAGAGAGAGAGAGAGAGAGAGAGAGAAAAACAAAGGGCGATAGCGACAGCGAGGGAGAAGGGGGCCTGCCCCCCACCTGCCGCGCCAGGTGGACCTGGGCTGGGACTTTCATGGCCCGACTGCTCACGGCGACACCAATGCTGTAGCGGCAGGAACCAGCAATACCTAACAGCCGCACTTCGCCCCCGCGGCAAGCCCCCCTTCCCCGCCCGACCGCGCCCGATTGCCCACCCGCCCCCGCGCCCCCCGCCCGTTCGCGCCATTGCCCGACCCCCTTGCGCTCCTCGGCGCGCGAGGCAAAGGGCCGAATGCTCTCGCGGCGGCACCGTTACTGTAGTGACAGCGCGAACGGCGAGACCTAATGGCAGATTGCCCCCGATTTCCCCGCCCGTTCGCCCGCCCCGAACGTCGCCGACCCCTCGTTGGCCCGCCGCGAAGCCCCCTGAATGCGCTCACGGTGCCCGCTGCCCCGCTCGCCGCTAATGTTTTTCATGTTTTTAGCGTGGTTAGTGTTAATGCTGTTTTTTTGTTCATAATGTTTTCAATGTTTTTTAGGTGTTTGCTGTTTATGATGTTTGTAATGTGTTTCTTAATGTTTTTGATGTTGTTCTGATGTGTTTAATGTGTTTAATGCTATTGATGTTTGTAATGTGTTTCGTAATGTTTTTGATTTGCTTCTGATGTTTTAATGTGTTTCATGTTCATGCTGTTTTTAATGTTCACTGGTGTTTCTAATGTGTTTAATATTGTCGGTAACATTTCTCATGTTTTTTTGTGTGATGTGTTTGATGTTCCTGATGTTTTTACTGCAACTAATGTGATTAATGTTTTTAATGTCACACATGATGTTTTTAATGTTTTCTAATGTGTTTAATGTTCATACTGTTTTTGATGGTTTAAATGTTTTAGGTAATGTGTTTAATATTTTTTTTAATGTTTAATGTTTTTAACGTTTACAATGTTTGTGTTGTGTTTAATGTGTTTGGTAATGTGTTTAATGTTTTTTCTAATGTGTTTGATGTTTTTTAATGTGGTATAATGTTTTTGCTGTGTTTAATGTTTTTGGTAATGTCTTTAATGGTTTCTAATGTGTTTGGTGTTTCTAGCGTTTCGTCATGTGTTTGATGTGTTTAATGTTTTTGGTAATGTTTTTTTTTTTTTTTTTTTTTTTTTTCATGTTTTTTTTCTAATGTTTCTAATGTGTTTAATGTGTCTGATGTTTTTTCACGTTTTGCCGCGCGGGCACGCGCGCCCTCCGCCTCCGCCCAAGAGGCCCACGCGCCGCGCCGCGCGTGTTCCGCGCCCCCCCCCCCCCCCCCGCGCGCCGGACCGCGCGGCTGCCCGCCCGCCTCGCGCCGCCGCGTTTTTTCGCTCTGCCTTTGCCCGCGGCGCCACCGTTCCCCCCCCCCCCCCCTCCCCCTCCCCGCAGCGCCTGCCCCCGCGTCAATGGCCGCGCGCGGCGTGGCAGCTTCCACGCCAGCGCGGTCGGCACTTGCAGCTTGCGAACGCGGTGGCGTTGAATATTGCGAGAGCAACAATAAAATAAGAGGAGAAGGAGGGGGGGCGCGGGGGGGCGGGGCGGGGCGGGGCGAGAGGAGGAGAGGGTCAGGAGGGGGGAGGGGGGGGGGGGGGGGGAGAGGAGGATCATCCTCCTCCTCACCCCCTCCGCCTCCTCGAGGAGGCGACCGACCGACCCTCGACCGATCCTCGACCGATCGAACGTTGGACATTGCGGAGAGCAACTGGCCCGACGCGGGCGCCGCCCCAGTTTTGCGGCGCCCCGAATTCTGGGCCCTGCTTGGCTTGCCCAGGCGAGCCATGGCCAAGGATAGCAATGACATGTCCAGCCGCGCCCCCCCCGCGCCAAACCCACAGCCAAGAAGAACACCAAGGGCGGCGGGCCCGACGACGAGACCAAGAAGGCGCTGCGCCGCATGAACGCCGAGTGCGAGAATGCGATGCAGCGCCTGCGGAACGACGGGCGGAAACGATGAGGAGGATGAGGAGGATGAAAAGATGAGGAGGGGGTGGGGTGGGGGTGGGGGTGGTGTGTGTGTGTGTGTGTGTGGTGTGTGTGTGTTGTGTGGGGGTGGGGGGGGTGGGGGTGGGGGTGGGGGTGGGGGGTTGGGGGTGTGGGGTGGGGTGGTTGGTGGGTGGTGTGTGTGTGTGTGTGATGTGTGTGCGTGTGTGTGTGTGTGTGTGTGTTTGTCGTGTGTGTGTGTGTGTATGTGTGTGTGACGTGTGCGTGTGTGTGTGTGCGTGTGCGTGTGTGTGTGTGTGGGTGTGGGGTGTGTGGGTGTGGGTGGGGTTGGGTGTGGGTCGTGGGTTGTGTGTGCGTTGTTGCGTGCGTGTGGGTTGTGTGTGTGTGTTGTGAGTGTGTGTGTGTGTGTGTGTGTGTGTGTGGTGTGTGTGGGGGGGGGGGGGGGGGGGGGGAAGGAGGGGGGGGATGAAGAGAGGGGGGGGGGAGTGAGGAGGAGGAGGAGGAGGAGGAGGAGGAGGAGGAGGGGGAGGATGGAGAGGAGGTCTCCAGGGTGCCCACCTCGAATTAGTGGGCCACGCTTGGCCCTGCCATGGATTTCGGGCCCCAGGGGCAACATGAACAAAAACCCGTGGAACCAGCAAGGACGAGGCTGAACTCCGAGAGCGAGGAGCTCAGGCAGGAGTTCAAGGCGAAGGGCCGCGATGACAAGCAACTGTTCCTGGCCGAGTGGATGCATACAGGCCAGCTGATGATGGCAAGGAAAAAAAAAAGAAGAGGACCAAGGGAAGGAGCAGGAGCTGGATGAATAGAAGAAGCATAGAAGCGGGATAATGAGGAGGAAACACAGCAGGGCTAGGAGGGGGTGGGGGAGCAGGAGGAGGAGGAGGAAACTGAGGAGGAGGAGGAGGAAGAGGAACAGACAATGAACAGAGTTGACTTGGCGTCTGAAGCTCGCCCATGATTAGACAGGACAGCCACGCCTTCCTTCGAACCACTTTTCCTTCGAACCACTTCGAAGGAAGGCGCGGCTGTCCTATCTGATTTGGCTGGCGAGGCCACGGGCGTTTCATTTGGCTCGCGAGGCCACTTCGAGTGGTGCGAGACGGTGAAACGCCAGCGTGGGGAGCAGATCAGGGAGGGCCACTGCCGTGGGCAATGGTTCAGCTTTGATGACCTGCTCAAGGACATGGGCTGGGCCGAGGAGAACCAGAAGACCCCCTGCGGGCTCAGGACCTCTTGCCTTTGTTGTCTGTGCAGCTGCACCCCCGCCCATTGCTCTCCTCCCCGATCCTCTTTCTTCTCGTGATCTCCCCGATCCGAGCGAGGGGCCTGGGCCGATGAAGCAACCGAACATGTGGAGGAGGAGGATGGGATGATGCCGAGGGTGAGGATGAGAAGGATGGAACCTAGGATGAGGATGAGGAAGAGAAGGATGGGAACTTCGGGCGAGGAGGAGGAGGTGGAGGAGGAGAAAGGGGGAGGATCAGGAGGAGGAGGAGGAGGAGGAGAAGGAGGAGAATGTTGAACAACCAGAAGATGAGGATAGGGAATGTGCAAGCGCATTTTCTCCCATGGCCCGCTGCCAGGGCCTGCGCCAGGGCGGGGGACGTGGCGAAGTCGTGCAAGGCCGTGCACGGCCACGTGAAGAAGGATCGCCAGACGGGCGAGGTCATGTACAAGCGACTGAAGGAGGGCGACGACGAGATTCAGGATGCAGTTTATTTCTCTGTTTTGTTCAAGGGGAGAGGTTACATGGTGGAGTGGAGGATCTTGACCTATGCAGCAAGCGAGGATGAGGAGGAGCTGCAGGAGGGGAGAAGTGTGAGGATATGATGATGATGAGGACGATGATAGTGATGACGATGATGATAATGAGGATCAGGATGGGGATGATGATGCTGCTGCTGATGATTATGCTCATGATCATGATGATTATGATGATGAGGCTGATGATGATGATGATGGTGATGGTGATGGTGATGGTGGTGATGAGAATGATGATGATGCGTACACATGAGTTATGATCATGATGAGGCGGATCGGAACGAGCGATGCGGATAAGGAGGAACACGATGAGACCACGAATGAGGATGAGGATTAGGATGAAGATGATGATGAATTGAGAGGATATCGCTAAACTAAACACCCGCTGTCAGAGCAAGTCGAAGTCCTTGGAGACCAGCTTCTCCACGCCTCGGGAGAACATCTCCGAGATCGAGTGTGAGCGCCGCGCGGCGAAGAGGATGGCCGAGCCGATGAACAAGTTTCCACTGGGGTGTGGGACCAAGGATCAGAGTTAAATTTTGGAGGAGAAGGACGGAGGACGGGAGTAGGAGAAGAAGGCGGAACGGATGACGGAGGCAGGGTGGAAGACGGCAGGACAGGGGGGCCAGGGCGGGAGGAGGAGGATGAGAAGGAGGGGCGGCAAGACGATGGGGGTAAGAAATCTCTGTGGGCAATGGGCCGCTCCGGTCACATTGCCCATCTCCCCCATCACTCCCCCCAGCAAAGTACCTCCGCTATTTTGTTGGGGGAGTGAGGGGGGAGATGGTCGAGGGCAGGGGGGCGGCGGGGATGGCCCGTTCTATCCAGGCGCTTGATGTCAAAAAAACAATTTCCGAGGAGAGCCCCATGGGATGTAAGACTCCCAGCAGGCACCTGGCAAGTCCAAGGCTCGCGACCTCCAGGATTCGAGTTCGGATTATTCGTGCTCGGCGACGATGGGGCGACCGTTGCAACCTCGAACGCATCTTCAAACGATAGCTCTAGGTCCTAGGATCGATCGGCACATGAGCGCCGTGCGCTTATCTTTGCTGCCGACGATCGATCCTGGCATCCTGAGCTATCGTTCGAAGATCACGTCCTCGTTTCCCCCTATCACCTCTGCCAGTCGAGCTACGATGACACTGACATCGATGAGAAGGGGGGCCCCGCTCCAAAAGGGTCGGCGAGTGGCCTCGGAGAGATTCCTGAGATGCCGGGGAAAGCTGCGCACCTGAAGGTGCTGCTGCAGGGCTTGGTGGCGCGACCGAGGGGGGGGGATCGATGAGGAGGAAGAGGAGGAGGAGGAGGAGGAGGAGGAGGAGGAGGAGGAAGGAGGACGAGGAGGAGGAGGCGGAGGAGGAAGGGCGAAGATGAGGAGGCCAAGGAGGAGGAGGAGGAGGAGGAGGAGGAGGGAGTGGACGCGGGGAGGAGGGCGATGAAGGACCAGGTCGAGCACGCTAGGATGCAGATGATCAGAGGAGATGAGGAACATAAGGAGGAGACGACGAGGGGCTGGGCGAGAAGGAACACGAGGAGAATGAAAGGGGAGGAGCGGCCCCCGAGGCGAAGAACTACGCGCGGTACGAGCCTTTCAAGGGGGAGGAGGTCTCGAGCGCGACAGCCAAGCTCGAGATGACCGCCACGGATCTGGCGTCGCTGATCCAGGGGGCGCCCGAGCCTCGGATCTATTAGGGCAGCGAGAGTTGTTCCTGCTCAGCTCTATTTTGTTCTCTTGATCCTGCTCCTGCTCACCCTCGATTCCCCCTCCTTCACCTCCACCTCCTGCCCCCCCCCCTGGCGTCGCTGATCCAGGGGGCGCCCGAGCCTCGGATCTGACGGCGACGAGGAGGGGGGGGGGAGGGGGAGGAGGAGCAGGAGGAGGAGGAGCAGGAGGAGGAGGGAGGAGGAGGAGAGAGAGGAGGGGGAGGAGCAGGAGAAGCAGGGGGAGGTGGACAGGGGGCGGCGACCCCCCCCCCCCCCCCCTGCCCCTTCGAGGGGGAGCGCGTGTGGGGGAACATCCGTCCCGCGATGGGCACCATGGCCGCAGCGACCCAGGGCGTCAAGAGCTGAGGTCGACCCCGAAGGAGGTGGAGGCTCCGAAGGAGGGCTTTGAGGTTCCGAGGGGGGTCGGCCCCGATGGAGATGGAGGCTCTGGAGGGGAGAGCGAGGATGAGGACCTGAAGGGAAACGAGGATGAGGACGAGGAAAACGCGCCCTCGGCTCCTGCCCGCCCCCGCGCCCAGGTCCGTGTCTCGTCTTCGTCCTCGTCGCAAGCTTCCCCCCGCCCACCGCCTCAGGTAATCCTTGAGGATCCCGTGCCCGTGCCCCCGCCCTCTCCCACAGGCCCCGCGAATGCCGGAAAAACGTGCGCGAGTGCACCCTCCGAGGCCTCAAGAAGGCCAAACAACAACACGGCGCCAGGACCTCGACCCCTCTTCTCTTGCCGCGCACGCGTTTCTGCTGTGCGCTGGGAATCAAGTTGCGCCCTCGCTGGCGCGAGCTCAGACGTAGTGGCGCACTCAACTCCCTCGAGGAGCAGTCGGGGACACGCCAATACGCCGACACTTCCTGGCCTGGCCACACCTCGGACGCTCGATGTATATGCATTCCCGCCTTGCGCGGGCCAGCGCGTACATCCACCGAAGGCCTGGCCAGGATCAGCGCAGGCGTGGACTTGGCATCCCACCCTTCGCATCCCCCCTGTGGCCCGCTCTGCCGAAGAAGGGGTAGGAGGGGGGGAAAATTTATATGAATATGGAGATGCTGCTGATGGCGCTGATGATGATGATGATGCTGGTGTTGATGCTGCTGATGCTGATGATGATGATGATGAAAATGATGATGATGATGATGATGATGATGATGATGGTGATGATGCTGATGATGGTCGACGGTGACGGCGATGGTGAAAATGAGGAGGGGGAAGAGGAGGAGAAGGAGGAGGATGAGGAGGTAGACAGGGATGGGGGGAACGCGGAGGCGGAGAAACAAGGAGAGGCGCAGGAGGATGCGCACAGACTGAGGCCTGAAGCCCACAGTCATTGTGACGATGCCGTCGCGCGAGGGTTCACCTGTTTTGTGGTTACGTTTTCGGGTGAGTTGGAGAGAGAACGTCATTGCGACGACGCCGTCGAGTGAGGGCTCACACGTTCTGTGGCAACGTTTTCGGGTGAGTTGGAGGCCGCGCGCGGCAAGCATTAATTTCCTGGGCGGCGTGGGGGGTTGGGGAAGCTCGGCGTCGCTCGGACGTGTGCATTTTTTCTGTGCGATAACCATCGAGGGCCATCCTGGGCCATCGAGCAAAAAACCACGCACGGAACAGACAAATGCACGGACAATGCACGTCCGAGCGACGGCAAGGAAGGGTCAGATTTGGATCCGTAGCCCGATCTCTATCAAGATAAGGTTTTCTTTTCTTCCTGCACCTCGGGCCCGTCTCATTCATGTCAGGGAGGGCGAGTGCAGCGAGACTCGTGGCCGAGAGCTCAGAGGCCCGCAGCGGGCCTGGGAGGGGGTTTGCCGCCCTGCCCCGTGGGGGGGGGGCAAGGGCGGAGAGGAGAGCCAGCTCGCCCAACCAAGTGGGGATGGCCTCCGCAAGTATCTGTTGGACCGTTATCAGCTCGGAACCCTCGCTGCAGTTGATGTGCGCACAATTGCATATCACAGCCACCGCGCAGGGGCAGTCGGCATCGGAGATCTCGCGCTAGATCCTTCAAGTTCCCACGCCGCTGACCACTTGCGAAAAGTGCCCCAGCTGAGACCGCGGGTTCAAACTTACACAGTGCAGTTGCCATCATGGGACAAAGACCTCAATCAGAGGACGATGATCGATTTCCCATTCGCGTTGCCGCACGACCTGTTTGCTTTTCGCCGGCACAAATGCCCTGCGGATTGGGGCCCCCTCAACTTCGACCCTGATGACCTACCCGCCCAATTCGCTGCCCACGGGGTGGTTCGGGAAGCGCCTGATCGGCGCGCCCCCGTCGGGTTCTTTTCGGATGCTGTGCCACATGCAAAGCGTGACAGCTTTTTATTGCTGGTACCTCAGTAATGGACTGACCAAGCAGCGGTTTATCATGTGCGCACTTCGGAAGCAGGATCTCTGCAAGTGCGGGTGCGCTGGGAACTGTTCCTCTGGGTTGATTCAGCGCGTCCTTCGGTGGCCCTTTAACGTTCTTGCAGCAGGCAAGTACCCAGAGCGGGACCACAACAACCGCCCTTCCAGTGCGACAGAGAACTTTGGCGGGGGTTCGACCTGGCACAAGGATGGCGGGCGACCCTCTCAGAACTGCGTATGGATTTGTTGGAGGTGACAGGTTCCCATCGGGTTCATGACGTGGCCGAACCCTCGTGCGCCGTGTTTCCTGCGTGCCGTTCGGAAATACAAGTTGTTTCAGCACCCAACGACCATGCACCAGATCACGTGGACAGCCCGTGACAAGGATGTGTACCAAACGCAACTAGATCGATCACTCGTTACCGTTCAAGTAGAGGACGAAGCGGCCTTGCGCCGCCTTGTCGCCAATCTGGAAATGAACGAGAAGTTGGGCGGCATGGTGGCGACCCGTGCAATGCCAGAGTTCAGGTTAGGAGATGCATTCCGTGTGGTCGAGAACGAGGGCGTGCCAGATATACACAGTTTTTTTCAGAAGTTGTCGTACCCGCACAGATCTTATTTTTCAACACTAGCAACAATCAAGGCTTAGACCGCGTTTGCGCCCTGTTCCAGATCAGGGGTGTGAGCATCGAGACCCTGTGCGTTGACGGAATGCACGTGATGGACCTGGGGATAGTTCAGTTTGTGCTTGGGTATATGTTCTGGGTTCTGGCGAAGAATAACTCCGCCAGAAGCACAGAAGGCAGGGCGGCACAGAGGCACCACGAGTGCCTGATACACTTGCGGAGACGGTTTCGATCTTTCTACCTCCAGGCGGGGGCCAACCAGAAGCGAGGGTCCAAGCCAATGGTCGGCCGATTAACATTCAAGATGTTTTGGCCGACCAAGGTGGGAAGGCCACCGCGCTTATCAGCGAAGGCGGCCGAGTGCCGCACCTTAGTCCCGCTCTTGCCTTTGCTCTGTCGAGAGAACGTGGCGTGCCTCGGCCCTCGCTCAGCACACTTTGTGCAAGCGTGTTTCCACCTGGCGGCGGTCTACAGGACCCAGGCCACGGAGGTGCGCAACATGCGCCCCCCCAAGCAATCCACACCTTCCAGAAACGAGCTCGGACAATGCACGAGCAAGCCTCTCGCACGCCACGTTGGACGGATTCGCCTCGATTCCTCGTTGCCGCTGCGTTGCTGGATCCGCCTCCATCCCTGAGTTGGCTTGGGTTTCGCTGCGGCGCCCCGCGCGCGTGCATTCCCCTTTCTCGTTCCAGACAGGGATCCTTGGCTTTCTGGCGGCGTGGAAGAGGCGTCGAGGCCGCCAGGTGTTCAAACGCCACATGGCAGTCCACCTCGCCCAGCAAACTGCTGAGCAAGGGAACCCCAAGGCGTGCTGGACGTACCCCGACGAGGCGGAGAATCGGCTAATGCAGAAAATCGCAAAGTCCTTCCACGGCGGCTCGAACTTTTATTTTGCGTTTTTCGAGAGCTCTCCCTGGGGGGGCTTGATCGCAAGACGCGAGATGCACGTTCGGGTCGTCAACCGTGGGGGGCGCTTCTGTGGTTTTGTGCGTTCGCTGGTCCTGTGCCTCGTCGGGGTTGTCCAGGTGCCCTGGCGTGATGATGATGACGGTGATCAACATGACGATGACGATGGTGATGATGATGATGATGCCGATGATGATGATGCTGATGATGATGATGCTGATGATGATGGTGCGATGATATTACGGTTTCCTTTCTTGGCGGTGCTGGCTGTGACACTTTCACCAGGACTGGAGAAAACATGAGCTCGCGCAGGAGGCGAAGCTCCTCTCGCTCTCTCTCTCTCTCTCTCTCTCTCTCTCTCTCTCTCCTCTTTTTTCCTGGGGGTGGCGGAGGAGCGGCGGATTTATATGTGCGTGCGCGTGTGCGTGTGTGTACGCGCGCGCGTGCGTGTTCGAGTAGTAGGGGGGGGGGGGGGGCGGAGGACTCGCCTTCCCCCCTCTATCTCATTATTGTCGTCGTCGTCGTCGGACGGCGCCCCGCGCGGCAGCGCGGGCCTCGCCCGTGAAGTTTAGAGAGGGGTCAGAGGCAGCCAGGGCTCTTCGCCCTCGGATCCTCATCTCCCCTCGTTCTCCTGCCCCCCCTATTCTTCCCAGCCCCTCCCTCGCACATCTAGGGAACTCGCCATCCCTCCCCACCCCCCCCCCCCCCCCCCCCCTGCCTGGATGACCCTTCTCTCCGCCTCTCTCATCCCCCCTCTGCCCCCTCCATCCCTTCCCCCTCCGTGGAGGGCGGCCGAAACAGGACTTGCCAACTCAATCGGTCGAGCTCGAGGCTCGAACGATCCTCGAGTCCGCGTTGCCCCCGCCGCCCGCGCGGGGCCCTCCCTTCCCTGGCCTGGGGGCGGAGGAAATGTCAAACGTGCGTGGTGAGTGTGTTGCGTGTGTGAGTGTGTGTGTGTGTGTGAGTGTGTGTGTGTGTGTGTGTGTGTGTGTGTGTGTGTGTGTGTGTGTGTGTGTGCGTGTGTGTGTGTGTGTGGTGTGTGTGGTGTGTGTGTGTGAGTGTGTGAGCGTGTGAGCGTGTTTTGAGCATCAGCGGAGGAAGCGTCCTTTTCTCCCCCTCTCCCATCCCCCCCCCCCCTCCCTCTCCCAGCTCGATCGGCCGAGCTCAGGGCCCGAGCGATCCTCGAGTCCGGTTTGCCCAGCGGGCCCTCCTCGATTCCCTGGCCTGGATGCGGAGGAAATTTCCTCCGCATCCAGGCCAGGGAATCGACTCGCCATTAATGGCGCACGTGCGTGGGGAATTTTAGTATCAACGGAGGCCTTCCCTCCCGCTCTCCCACCCCCCCCCCGCCCCCCCCCCTCTGCTCGCTCCCCCATCCCCCCTAGAGAGCGAAAGAAGGAGACTCGATCGAGCCCAGGGCTCGAGCGATCCTCGAGTCTTTGTGTTGCCCCGCCGGGGCCATGCTCACCCTCGAGCTCGGCGCGAACGACATCGGGGTTGACATCCTCACGATCCTCCCCCACGTGCAGGTCAACGTCCTCACGATGGTTTTAGCCATCCCCCACGCGCAGGTTAACATCCTCACGATGGTTTTCGTCATCCCCCCGCGTGCAGGTTAACATCCTCACGGTGGTTTTCGCCCCCCTCCTGAGCGGATGCGGCGCGATCTCGCCTCGCGCGCGCGCGCGGTGCGCACGCGCGCACACGCGCACGCACACGCGCGCGCGCGCACGCAGACACACACGCACGCAAGCAAACTTCGGAGAGGACCGAATGTCTAAGACACGCATGCCTGTAAGGCCCCCTCCCTCTAGCCCCCCTCCCTTCCGCCCCCCGCGCGCGCACGCGCGCGCGCACACGCGCGCGCGCTCTCTCTCTCTCTCTTCTCTCTCTCTCTCTCTCTCTCTCTCTCTCTCTCTCTCTCTCTCTCTCTCTCTCTCTCTCTCTCTCTCTCTCTCTCTCTTTTTTTCTCTCTCTCTCTCTCTCTCTCTCGCGCACGCGCGCGCGCACGCGCGCGCGCGCACATGCGCGCGCAATCTCCTCCAACATCGATCCCCCCAGCGGTGATTTTGCCAGCGGATCGAGCAGCATGATGCTGGATATGCGCATTCCTACAAGTTGCTCGCCTCCCCCCCTCCCTCGACCCCTCCCTCCATCGCGCACGCACGCACGCGCGCGCGCAACACGCACGCGCACGCACGCACCATCCCATTCCGAATTCGAGCGACCGCAGGCTGAATAATATCAGCCGCCGCTCTGGCACGGTACTGCTCGGAGCGAGCTGCAGGCCCCCAGGCCGCCTCTCCCCCTCCTTGCCCGCGCTTCGATTGGAACCGCCTCCCTCGCCCCACCAACCTCCACATCCACGCTTCCTATCACAATTTCCCGCCCTTTCCCTTCTCGGAGAATTAGCGCGTGAAGCTGGCCGTTGCATTAATGCAGATGGGCCGCCCACGCTGCGCCTGCCATTTTCTCGCCCCCCTCCCCTCTCGATCCGGTTCGATCCGTGGGCGATCCGCGCAGCGAGGGCTCGGCGCGGGGACGTGCGCCGACAAGTGGCTAACGCATGCGCAACTTCGAGGAAACGACCCACCCTCCTATCCCACCCTCCCACCTCGCCCCCCGCATATCGCTCGCGCAGCGACAAGTGCCCAGGGACGCAGTGCGAGATTGCGACCATATGCTTTGGAAAGAGCCCTCATCCTCCTCTCCCTCCCCCTCGCGGCCGCTGTCATGAAATCGGCCGATTACGTGGCCGCCGTCCAGACGCCCAGACCTCCAGGCGTCGTGAAAAAATCACAACGTGAGGTTTTTCGCTATGTTCGGCCTTCGGGGGCTCTCACGAGTACTGGGCCTCGGGAGCGACAGACCTCTGGGGGTCGACGTTGTGAAAAAAATCACGACGTCGGGGGTCTGGGCACGCGTCGGATCCCAGGATGTCGCCAAGGGCAGCGCCACGTGAAGACGCATATGCGCGCAGATGAGCGCCGCCGACATTGTGACCATCAGCGTTTTCGAAATATCGCCCATCCCCTCCACCTCTTCCCCACTCGGGATCTCTACCTTCTCCGATCGACTAAGACCACCCAGTTGGTCGACACCATCGCGCGGCGTAGTTGCGCGGAAATAACCGTCGCTTGCTCTACGGAAAATCGGCGACCGTCCGCGCAGCGCTCGGGTTTCCCTTGCGTGTTTTTTTGTTCCAGGGTTTTTGTTCCAAGGGTGTTTCCCCCCCCCCCCCCCCCCCCGCCCTGGCCCCGGCCCAGGACCCTGGGGCCAAAAAGCACGCCCCCCCTCGAGTTGCACCGCGCAGTGCCATCTCCGTGCGCTCTGCGCATGATGTATGTACGTTTGTGATATACAGCGTTGAGAGGTGCATGTTTCTTCCTCTCATCTCTCGCCCCTCAAATTTTGACTAGGGCTCGCTCGCCTCGAGACGATTCGGCGGCGCAGGGGGCGCAGGCTGAATGGCGTGCACACCATTACGCACTACGCGCCACACGCATGCGGATGAAAAGTGCGGGCGTCATATATATATATACACATAATACACGTGTGCAAATGTGTCGATATATCTATATATATAATATTTTTATATATATATATATACATATGTATATGCATAGATCCTCGTTCCGCCCCTTCCCAAGCGTGTGAATCGATCCTGACGCTGCAGAAGGCGGCGTTGGCGCGCGAGCGACGGGTGTGATTTTTCTCGACGGGTGATTTTTGTTCACGACGGGTGGTTTTTTCTCCATGTTCGGCCTCGGGGGGCCCTTCTCGGACCTCGGGCGTGGCCCAGACCTCTGGGGGTCGACGTCGCGAACAAAAAAGTCACAACGTCGGGGATCGATCGTCGCATCATTGTCTTTCGCAGGAGCGACGGCTGCGGGTCTCAGGCCAAGTGCGCTGAATGGATAACCGCAGGCTGTATTGCGCGCGCGCATGCTTCAGTTGGAAATGTGCGCAGATGCCCTGCCCATCGCTGTGTCTCCCCTTCATCCTCCCTCCTCCCTCCCCCCTCCCCCCTCCCCCCGCGGTCCGTTGCAATCTTGGGTCAAAATTCGTTGGTGGTTCAAGTTAATTTGGTAGCGGAGATCGCCTGTCGATGGCGGAACAGCGGCACGCGCTTCGACATTTTGGAACGCGCGATGCAACCCGATATATATATATATATATATATATATATATATGTATATATATATGTTTGTATATATATTTACATGTATATATATATATATATATATATATACGTATGTCAGTGTATGCTTGTATGTAATCCAACGCCAACAATGCCAGGCCATGATGTTTGTTAGATTGTCCTGATTTGTTGTGATCGTCGTGATTTAAATTCATGACGCGAGAGGCCGTCCTGAAAAAATCATGACCGCAGGAGGTCTGGGCTAGGCTCGGCGGAGTAGGTCCGGATCCAGTCCAGGTGCTCGCGTTCCGCTACGCAAGCCTATCACAGGACCCAGACATTGAAGCTGAAACATTTGATTTTGAGGAGCCAACCCAAGCGGAGGCCATTGCGGCAGTGATGGAATACGATGTGCTACGACAGGACATCGGGGTGGGGGGCCCGTCAGAGGAGGGCCTCTTCCCCCCCACTCTACTCGGTCTGTTCAGGTGGCGGCGCGACCCTGCCCCAGATGTCGCGGAAAATGGACCAGCTGACACCAGCGCAGAACACAAGGCTAGGGTGTGCAAATACTTAATACACGAGCACCGTCGTAACACCGTGCACCTCCCTGATCACGGCGAGGGCAGACAGTGGGCCATCAGCAGAGGACACTGGTTTGAGACAGGGGCGGACGTCCTCTCCCTACCACAGTGCGGCGCAGGCCGAGACGGTTGGTTCGCCCCAGCCATCCCCAATGACGGGCCGCGGACCCCGGACATCTGCGGACCCAGACACCCCGATGACTCAGACTCGACAGGATCCTGGCCCGTGAATAGCACTTCGCAGATGATAAGGTTCGGAAGCTTCTTCCACCCCAGCGGCAGATGCGGATGCTGTGGCTGTTGGAGCACGCGACAGGACACCCCCAACTGCATCGTGTGCCGCAGGATGGTATCACCATGGGCGGCCCCTACGGACGACACGCGCGCAGGCAACCTCGAAGCCCCTGGGCGCCCCCTGGGTCTTCTAGGCACAAGGCTCACCCTCCAGCTGGCCAGAGTTGTGGCTCGATGCGCCCCCATCGCAAGCCACCCAGATGCCCACTTCCCCCCGCCAGATGCCACCAACTACGCTCCGTCCTGGCTGATAGCAGAGCTCCTGGCAGCATGGTGCTACGCGACGGAGATTGCAGCGGATAGCGGCATGGGCGCGCTATTTGGAACGCGCCCCGCTGCCGAAGGAGACTGCCTGGTGAACGCAGGAGCATAGGGCGAGCCTGCGGTTCGTGCAGCGGCAGGCTGCCTGGCCAGACTCCGCTGTGCACCGATGGGATGGGTTATGGAAGCCATGACGCGCATCCAGCACACCATTAGAGAGCACCCTTCCGGCAGCCAGCTACGGAACTGGGTACCAGGATGCCTATCGCGAATTCCAACTGCCACCGGGCCTGCTCAATCCCCGGCAGCGGCGCACTCCGCGAACAGCGCGCAGGATCCGAGGACAAGGTGTCGACAATGCTTTCAAAGTCTCCCGGCCGAGGACGTGGAGTGGCTCCGACGAGAGGTTGGGGGCTCGTTTACAGACCAGGCACTCTCCATCACCCCAACGGACAGGGCCTGGGCAACGGACGCGAGCGCCGAAGCGACAGAAGCCAACGAGGTTGCTTGCAGGGCCATCGTGGCGACCGCCAGGAACGACGGAAGGCTCACAGCATGCAGCCTAGCTCTCTGGCAGCCCTTGCGGGGAGGCGGTGCGTCTAGCAATCGCTCTCCGAACGATGGCACGAGGAAGGGGGGCCCCGGCTGGCAGAAGGGGCGCACAGCGGAACACGAGAAGTGAGGAACATGAAGTACGTGCAGCGCAAAGACCGAGGCAGAGTCCGACAGCCCAGCCCCCCGCAGCAGGCGAAGGGAGTGCATGGCGTGTTCTACAGGATCCGCGAGATCCGCGCGCAAGTGGCGAGCGACGCCATTCCCCCTAACATGACGTGGAGCCGACTCCTCGCCCCTTTCATCTGGGGCACGGCGACGGGGGATGGAAGGGGCAACGCTAGAACGAGTGTTCGAGGCCACAGGAATACCCCGAGCCCTAGCCAGACACGCGGGCGACAGATGGCAGCAGGCAGGCGTCGCATCACTTGAAGGAGCTCACCACAGACTGGTGACAGCGGCGGCAGCGGACAGGAAGTGCAATCGCCCCCCCACTTCCAGGGGGATACATAGATTCGCAGCTGCAGGAAAGTATCATGAGATGGCCCGACCCCCCACGGCCAGCTGCAAGAAGCAGTGCTGACGGCGGACAGGGAGGCGGTGGACAGTGGTACACGCCTGAGGAACGCCAGGGCGCAGGATAGGAGCAGCGTGACAAGGAGCGGCACAGCAGGAGGACAGCAGCCCACTTCCCCTGCAGGAGGAAGAGCACGGAACACCACCGCACCTTGGCACGAGGACATCAGACAGATACTGAGCAACCAGGCCGGCAGCAGCCACAGGACAACCACCCAGGCACTCAGCGGCAGGGAGACCCTGAACGCTCTAATGCGCGCCCTAGACGCGACTCAGAGAGACGACGAAGCGGCAGGCATGGCCAGGCAGCAGTGTATAGACCGCACCTCACTAAACGGATCAGAGGCCCAGGTAGTGGCAGAGGGACTGCTCAGGGAAACCAGAGCCCAGCTCGAACCAATGAACTAAATGTCAAGAGCCATATGGCTCTGCCTGGCACCTCACTACGTCCCCCTCCTGCGACCAGTGCTTCTGATACGGAGCATCGACAACCGACCGTTCGAGGTTCTCAGCAGGTGATTGCAAATGGCGGACATCCACCCCCCCCGCAGACATCAGACGCATACTGAGCGAAGGAGGGGAGCACCCTCCCGGAGCGTACTCCCCGTTCGGATCCCAGCAAATACGCCTCCTCGTGAATACCGCTGGGCTGAAGGCGTGTCTAACGGAGGAAGAAGCGGTCAGCGCAACACGTCTGCTGATGGAAAGCCTTGGCGCGGCCGCTGCCGACTCATCCGACCCGCCCGGGGACGCTGAAGAGGCCTTGCGAGTAGGCCAGCCGGAGCAAATGCCGGCATGGAACACGGGGGAAGGGGGGCAATCATGTACCATCTGCACTGGAGAGCTCCGAGTAGGTCTACGCGGGCACCGGTTCCACAGGCAATGCCTTGAGCAATGGAGACTTAGCCAGCCAGGGGTCTTCAGGGAGGGGAGGAGCACCATGCCCATTCGTTGCCCGTATTGCAGAGCCAACGACAGAGGCAGCGTCGCAGCGGTGCTACCAGGGCCCCCCCCCCCCTGACGAGGCGCAAACAACGCTGCAGCTGAGAGATGGGATACTGGCCCCAATCAGGCCCCACATCGCATGCGGCGAACTAGCGGCCTCGACAGCAGCGCTGGCAACGGAGCTGGACTACTTAAGGGCCGACCTGATGGCAATAAGGAGACCGAACACTTACATTGCGGTCAGGGACATGCAGATAGTCCAAGAGCACGTGGCAAACAGTAGAAGGCCCCTAGCTCAACCAGAAGGATGGACGTGGGCGACGAGACCGACCACGAGCAGGACAATCCGACCCCACCCACCGACCACGCCGACGAAGACGGACAAGGAAGCAGTAGCACACCGGCCCCCCCATCCAGGCAAGACAGGATCAGATCGACCCCGATTATTACCCAGAGCAGATGTGCCACCATCCTAGCCAGACATCCACAAGGAGGAACCAGGAAGAGGGGACTCCGGCCTTCCCAGTTCCCCTGCTCATGGCTGCGGTCAAGGAGCTATGGGCGGAGCTAGTCATCACTAGGGATCCGCTAATAGGGGACAGGCACGCGGACGACACGGACGCTGCAATAGCAATCCTCGGCCCCAGCGCATATGAACAGGTAAAAGAGCTGGCGAGCACCAGTGCGGCCCAAGAGGAGGGGCACCCCACCCCCACGATCCTCATTGCAGACGCCAGCGCTTCCCAACTGCAGGCGGCACTGGCAGCTGCTGCCTCTGGATCGGGCCCATGCAAGATCATGGCCCTAACAGGGCACGGAGTCCCGACCCCTGGAGGCACCGACCCAGCGGAACTCATCGCCATCGCCAGCGCACAGTGGGAATACCGTGCCACCAACATGATCACACACCTGCTCCCGATAGGAAACCCAGTGATAACTGGACGCAACACCCCCCCACTGGTGCAGCTAGTAGCAGCGCAGTTCGACATAGTAGGCAACCCCCAAATAACGGTGATCCCACCCTGTGGTAGTACACCGGGGAGGTAACAGCGTGGACATCAGCGACGCGCTGCACATACTTGCGCCAGAGCAACGAAATGACGCCGTGGTGGCCCAGATTCTAAGGAGACAAACGTTAGAAGACTCGGAGCAGGCACCCGGAGGCGTCGATTGGGCCACCACCCGGATACCCCTACCCAGGGATGAGACACTCCTAATAGAGGGCCTCGAGCCACTATACCATCAGGTGGTCAGCTGTCCTCAGGACAGGACGACGCAAGGCCAGACCCCAGGTGAATCACGCGTAGAGGCCCTCCAGGTCGCGGCACAAGCCGCCTTGGCGACCAACAACAACAGAAGCACCTGGAGGTCCAGCGAGGCGACCGATTCCGTTCACATCCCAATCTCTTCCGCCGCAACCTGCATCGCCTTGACAACGGCCACTGAAGCGGCGGCAGCTCTAGGATGCAGTGCTGGCTTAAAGGGGGGAGGAATCCTCTTACTGAAGACCCCCGAAAGAGTGGCTGCTCCCATATTAAGGCACCTCAAAGAGAAGCTCCCCAGGGCATTCGGGTCGGCAAGCGGCTCCCCTGCGCGCTGCCCCCGAAGGATACTCATGGAGGGGAGCTGGAACGGCGGCCCATCATTCGTCAGGCTCACCGACCCGGAGGAAGGCCACCACCTACGATGGAACCTCGCAGACCTTGGACAGACCAGCCGTCAAGAAATCATGGGTGCAGTAGAGGCCACAATAGGCTCTGGGACTGTCGGGCAGATCTCCACGGTGTTTGCCTGGTTCCTGGACACAGACGAGTGCGCCCACATGGCGCAGATACGGATCCGTCTGAGTGCCGCTGCCAGCATGTTGGCAGCCTCCTGTGGGACTAGCTGCATCGCAATGGGGCCCCAAGTAGTAAGGATATTCCCGGCCACCCCCTCAAGGGAGCAGATTAGGGGGGGATGCGGGAACGCCCAGGGCCCAGACAGAGCACATCGCAGCCATTGCCGAGGAAGCTGTTAGGCAGGCCCCCAGAAGAGCAGTACAGCCGCAGATATTGGAGGTCACCACGTTTGACAGTCAGGGAAGACAGATCGGCCCCCGCCGCCCGCGGCCAATGCGTCCAGACCCATGGGTCCCCAGCCACACCAGGCTAAGGATGTTCTCGGCCTCGATTGGCTCTGCAGGAGGAAGGTTGCACACCAGAGCGTGGCCACTCCCAGAGGGAGTTGACAGTAGGGCAAGAGCCAGCCTGGTAAGAGCCCCACCCCCAGACATCCACGAATAATGGCTACGCGAGGTGGACAGAACCATGAGCGGGCCGCTCCCCACCAGGAGGGTGACCACGGAGAGCAGAGATGGACTGCGGGGCTACAGCACCATACTCCACCCAGGAGAACACCTTTCAGCAGCGGTGGCGACAGGTGGGGCAATATCCATCATCACCTGCGGGGAGTATGGCTACCTATACACGTCGACCCCCATGTGGGCCACCGTCGCCCTTCCAGCTGAGGCTGACCTGAGAGCAGCCTATAGAGGCGCAGATCGCCCACTGATGAGGGTAACCATACAGTTGCTACACGGACCTGTGCATCTAGCCAAGCTGGATGCCACGCCAACACCAGCACCGACTCCCGAAAAGCTAGGGGTTGGCACCAGCCAACCTCGTAGCACTACCATACCACCAAGGAGGCACGCTGCGGTGGAGTCACTTCCTGGCCCGGCTCGCCCGAGAACGTACCCCCCCTCGCAGAGGTGCTCACTTACAAAACCCGCCGCAGGACCCAGGCAGGGGGAACTTTGGTCAGAGCAGAAAGCGACGCCGTAGCGTGCGCACAAGGCAGGCTCGGCCGGCTCCAGGCGTGCATCGACGAGCAGAGCATTCTCGACCTGGCAAGAAGCATACACACCAGACTGGCATTGGAACAAAGACGGCAGGAGGAGGGCAGACCCATCAGAAGGTATAATTGGGACCTCGTTGCGGCGATCTGGATCCTTCAACTGACTGGCCCGGCCACGTTGGACAGGGGCCGCCTCCGCCAGCTCATCGGGGAGCTCGGGATAAAGGAGGAGGTCACCAGGCAGCTCCCCTTCGCGCAATGGCTCTCCCCAGAAGCAGACCCCACATACACCGCCCACCACCCTTGGCTGGAAGTCCCAGGGAGCAGAGGAGCGGACGTTGACAGTGACACAGCGCACAGGATGGCCTCAGGTACGCTCGAAGGAATCCAAGCTTTAGACGAGAGGCTCCGAAGAGCCGCCAGCCAGGACAGACTGCGGCATGATCCAGGGAGAGCGCCCAGGCCACGGAGGAACCCCAGAAATAACGAAGTGGACCCCAATAGCGAGGCCAGAGTGCGGAGCGCGAGGAGCGGTCAGGAACAACCGCAAGGAACGCGCGACAGAGGGCGAGGGGGCACTCGAGCAGAGGACCAGACGCACCCACAGGGTGTGCAGACCCCTTCCAACAGCCCCTCGAATCGGCAACCAACCCCCCCCATAGGGCTCAGGCAGGCACCCCGCAGATCGGGGGCCAGGGCAGCCAAGGGATCCAGTCACCAAGGGAAAACCCTAGGCACTGGGAAGGGGAAGGCAGCGGCGGCGGCAACGCCACTCCGTCGGCATCTCCAGGGAACGCCCGCGCCAGCGCCTCCCCAGGCACGGGGGCGACAGGTGGCCCCAACCAGGAGAACGAGGGCAGGCGTCACGGGACAGTGCACGCAGGTCAGCAGAGCCCGCAACCCCAGGCTCCACCACAGGCCGGAACACCGACGGGGGCGCAACACCAGCAAGGGCAAGGCCCGCCACGCACGGCCCCTCAACGAAGGGAAGCAGGGAGCACACACCAGGCGTCAGCGACACCTGCCCCCCAGACGGGCAGAAACCGCTCTACAGGCAGCACTGAAGAGAGCGTCCCTGCCCGGCAGGAACCAGCGGGCGAGGCTCCAGCAGAAGGGGCACCTCATGCACAGACAGGGAGACCAAGGCCCCCCCCCGATAGTGTGGCCCGAACGCCAAACGGAGACCCGCTCGGGAGAGGCGATACCCCCAGGGCCAGCGCACACCTGCCACCTTGCATGAGGCGCCAATTGGAGCAACTCCTTGGCAGCGCGGCGGAGACGCTCCGCACCCTCGGCCCTCCGACCCAATGGGCCGGGCTGGGATGCGCTGACGAGGCGAAATGGAGGACGGTACTCAGCGCCATAGCATGGGGCACTTGCATGTTGCAGCTTGAAAAGCAATATCGACAAGTGTTCACCAGGGCATTTATCTCGCACGGATTGATCGCCCCCTTGGAAGGCGTTCTGGGCTCGCCACCCGCCAGCTGGCACAAGGAACCCCAACGGAAGGAACGCGATATCAAGAAGTGCGGCCCTTACGGCTGACGACGCATGCGCACGCCTGCAAGACGCAACAGGCAGGAGCCCTGACGCTGGTGGACCCGGCTGCCCCTTCTCCCCCCTTGCGGAAACGGCCCTGGAAGAAATGCTCTCCGTGGCCGCGGGTAGCAGCCCCGGCTCAGGCCTCGGAAGGCTGAGGACGGTCGACCCCGCCTGGCCCAACCTCCGAGGGGAACCACCACAAGGGGCCCCAGCTGTGCAACCCCCGCAGGCAGTCGAGACACCACCCCCCCCCAACGTCCCAACAGAGGAGACGAGGGGCCGAGGGGCGACGGGCAGGGGGCGCCGCAGTCGAAGGAGCTGCAGCACAGCACCATCCCCCTGACGAGACCGAGCGACATGGCAGAAGCAGGACGCGGAGGGGCCCAATACGGCCACAGAGCAGAAGCCGGAGCAGACAGACACCGCATGCATATCAGCAGGAAGTCAGGCGAAGACGCAGGGCAAGGGCAGGGGCGCCAAGGGGAGCAGGGAGCAACCCTCGAACCCTGATAACGATGTGGGAATCCCAATCGGCACCGCTGACACAGACGCGGCCCGGAAGGGGGCGTGCGCGCGCCGCGGCTGAGCGGCAAGGAGCAGGAGTTGGAAACAGAAGGGTGAGAGCGAGGATCTACCCCCCCGCTCCCAGGGAACCCACTGCAGCCCCTCAACCAATCGACGTCCTACAACACGTGTGGTCGCAGCACAGGGACAGCGAAACTGGCTTCGCCCCAGTGGCCACCCCCAACCAGGTACTTGCCTCCTACCAGGTAGCTGGACTGGACAACAGCACCATCAGGGAGGCACTGCATTCCCTGCACGAGCAAGGCACCGTCCAGTTAGAGCCAGGGCAAACAGCCGACGACATCACGGGCAGACTGCGCGTTCAGGAGGCAGCGGAACGAGACTTCACGCAACGGGAGCAGAGGGCGAGGGCAGGCGAGCGCACGGCGCAGCAATCCAGGTCAGACGGGATCCCCCCCCTGCACCTGGTGTCTCTATTCGACGGCTGGGGCATCGACAAGCTCGCGGTAGGGGACCTAGCACGGAAAGTAGATGCTGTTAGCAAATTCCGTACATCCGTATTCGTAGAGCACAACAGGGCGGCTGCTGAGGCAGTGGCACGCAGGTGGGCAAGCGTGCCAGACCCCCAGGACGGCGGCCCCCAGCACAGACAAATAGCCGAGGACGTGTGGGATCTGTTCAGGCGGCAAGACCCCCACGACAATAGGTCCCCTTGGGAGAAGCACCTTGATTCCCTCGAGCAAGGCAGCACTCTCCTAATAGTGGCGGGGCACCGGTGTAATAACCTCTCGGCCGCGGGCCCGCATGCTGGCAGGGGCGGCTTGGTGGGGGCACAGTCCCCCCCACTTCTTCGCCATCCCTACGGCATGGTACCTCGCGAACAAAAGGAGACCAGACATCACCATACTTGTCCTAGTCGAGAATGTCGCTTCCATGCAACCAGTACGCCGAGACGCTATGAGGACCGCCATGGGGGAACTCAGCCCGGAATGGGCAGTCAGAATGAACGCTGGAGACCGCGTTGCCAGCCTAAGGGAGAGACTATGGATTGCCAACCCCCCCCCCCCGTCCCCCTCCAGCACCATAGTCTATGACAGGCTACCCAGCCCTTGGGAGCCCAGATGGGCATACAGGCCAGACGGCCGAATCCCCACGCGGACACAATCCAGGACAGCCCAGGAGGACCCCGATGCCATTCTGCCCAGCAGCTACCATACCCACCTCCTCTGCCTTCTATATCACGCAGACAGCAGCTACAGGTGGTTCCTACGGAACCCGTCAGATCTGAGGCAGGGCGCGAGGCAAGTGCTCGATGAGTGCGGCGCAGAGCAGCGATTTCCAGGGTGCACTGAGGGCCTCGGACTAGTCATGTCAGGCAAAGAAAGGGGGAGCCCGGCCGCTGAAGAAAAAAACAAAGCGCGGGGGGAGATGGCTGGTCAAGGAGGGGGGGGCCCACGGACTCAGGCCCCCCAGTGCGGGCGAAAGAGCAAGAGCCATAGGCCCAGCGGGATATTACAGGACTCTACGACGCAGTCGGCATGCACTTCGACCCCCGCTGCCTACCGCGCCGAATAGTCACCGCAATACGGGGCTGGAGCGCGGGGGGGCAACAAAGGACAACCTGTTCCCCCGCGCCGACAGGCGCCCAGATAGCTAAGGCATGGACGGCGGCACGCGCGCACGCAGGTAGGCAATGTCCATGGGCGCAGCTCAGAAACCACCCCTTCCCAGACGACATCGCAGAGCAAATGAGGCGCGAAGAGGCCCTCCTCCCTGAGTCAGAACGCTCCTAGACTCCATTAGGGGCCCCACCACGCTCCACAGAGCTCTGGGGTCCCCCCCCCCGCCACGTTCTGGCGCCGGGGATGCGCGCGCTCGCCTGGGCGCAGGCTCGACGCGCCCTTAAAGAAGCGCTCGAAGCCAGTGGCCAGCACAAAATACGCGGACCAAGAAGCCTCTGGTCACTCCTACACCCAGAACCCTGGACGCAGCCAACATGGGATAGCATGTGCGGTAGACGCTCGCTCGACGATGTGATACAAGCACTCAACGCAACCCCCAGGGGCAGCCTTCCCAGGTTTAGCTGCTGGAGCGTGACATATCTCAGAAGCTGCACTGCCAGCAAGAACCAGGTCAAACATGCCCTATTGACGCAAGTCACGATGAACAACCTGATTTCTCTCATTCGAGAGACACACTGGTCCGAGCATGAGACCGAAGTGTGGAAGACAATGTTTCCAGCTAGGACAATTGTAGCCTCCCCTGGCTTCCTCGGCCCCGCTGGGGGCCTTGCTGGAGGAGTGGGCATCATCCTCCCGCATGGGAGTCCCCTCTTGGAGCAGCAGGACATGGTTCCGGGCTGCGCAATTGCAGCCATTGTTCAACAGGGCGAAAGAAGGATTCGCCTGGTCTCAGCGTATCTGCCCCCTACCAGGAAGGATGATGCCCTAGTCGACATAATTGCTGCAGCGGAGCAGTGGGAGCACCTCGACACATACTGGGGGGGGGGGCGATGTCAACCTACAGATTGACCAGCCAAGAGACGGGGAGGTGGAGGCATCCGCCCTCCTCAGGGACATTATGACCAGCTCCGGCTCGACTGCGGTCCACATGCATGGCCCCACCAGAATCGACAAAGACAGCGAGTCACAGATTGACATGTGTGCCTGCCCAGTCAGACACATATGCGCATGCGAGCCTCGGAAGTCATGGAGACTCACCTCACGCTGTCAGACCACGCGCTCATTTCGCTCGAACCCCAGGGCGCAAAGAGAGCCAGAAGGGATGACACCATGAAAGCCGGAGACCTCAGGAGCCTTCCTACTGCGGCGCATGTGGAGCTCCGGCAGCTGTATGCTCACCTCGAACGTTTGTTCAGAGTCCCGCCCGTCAACCTAAGTGGCCTGATTCGACCCTCCGACTGGATTAGGCCCGCACGCCCAGGGGGATTTCCCGACAAGCACCCGGACAACGACGATGGTGACCCCTCCCGCGATCCTTCCGACTCGACGCAGCACGTTCCAAGCGAGTTTAGTGGTGACCATCCCCCCCTCCCATCCTTCCCACCCTTATGAGGTTCGGCGGGCGCGCCCTTTCTTCGGCCTTGCACGACTGGTGGAAGAAGTGGAGGTCACATAGGGAGCGAACTTCCCCAGGCCTGCTGCTCGCGGCAGCCAACCAACAGCAAGAAGCGACACGCCCCGTGGGGGTCCTTGCGGCCTGGTTATACGAGTACGGTTGGGACGCGCAGGACCTTTCCCCAGAGGATGCGGGGCGTTGGCTCGGAACCTGGGATGCCGAAGTCACTCAGAAAAGGGCGGCCCGACTTACCCCTGCACAGAGAGGCCCAGGAGCCGAACGTTCCCCCCTTGCGGCCCACTACAGAACTGGGCGGGAGATATACAAGAAGACCCACGCCATCCTGGGCGTCAGAGACAGCAACGGCACATGGCATGACAGGCCCAACCAGATCGACAACGTCCTATGGAACAGTCGCAGTGATATGGGGCTCCGCCCCCCCCCCCCTACCGGGGTCGGCCGGCAGGCTCCTAGACCACTACTTCCAAGGACACCCCGGGGTCGACATCCCCGACAGTCCCAGACCTAGGTGGGCCAAGCTCGCGTCTACCGTCCTCATACCCTGCGGGAGTGCACCGGGGGTGGATGGGATACCCTATGCGGCGTACCACCCCGGGGCGAGATTCGTCGGCTGCCTCATTTCCCAAGCCTGGTACGCCGCCGACCTCAACCCATCACTTATCGATGAAGTGTTAGGGCCCTCTGTGGATCTCTTGGTATGGATTGGGAAAAAGCCTGGCGCAGAAGGCCCCAACGACATGAGGCCACTACAGCTCCCCACATGCATTCGACGACGGTGCGGTGCATCCCTGGCCGACCTCCTCGGCCCAATCGTCGAGCCACTCCTGAGCCCAAATCAGGCTGCCAAGCGGGGTGGCCAGTGCGGGCCCAACATCACCAAAGTCACCCAGCACTTGAGCTCTCCCCCCAAGCCACCAGAGGCGCCCGGACCCGGATGGGATGCGCTCCTCGGGCAGCACGCAGCAATTGTTGAGGATTTTGTCGATCAGGCTGCGTCAAAGGTGGGTGAAGCTCCGGGGGCTGCAGTAGTCTTCTGCGATCAGAATAAAGCTTTCGAGCGGATATCACTCCAACGGATGGACAGTCTTCTCCGGAGATGGGAACTCCCCTCGTGGCTGCTGCACTCGTTCAACTCCTTGGTATCTGAGCGAAGGGTGATGACATGCAAAGGGAAATACAAAGGCCCTGAACGACGCCTGCTGCGGTCTGTGGGCATGGGCGGTGCCGCTTCCCCCCTCCTGTGGAGCTTGGGGCACGGCCGTTATATCGTCCATCACTGGGGACGACCCGACCTACGTGGATGACCTTGCCGCCCTGCTCAGCACAACGAAGCAGACACTACGCGCCGCCATCGCCCTCCCCTGGGCTGCCAAGGCCGCTGGCCTCCTGGTTGAGGTTGAGGCACACAAATGCAGAGGTATACGCGCCGCCTTGGAAGAGGTACCCGTTCATTTCGAGCAGGACGGGGACGACGTGCTGATCTCTGGACTACCAAGAAACTTGATCAAGGCGCTCCTGGAAGGCCAGGCAGACAACAGGGGGTCGATCCGGCGTTCGCCCTACCAACGCAGCTGCAACTGCACCTTCAAGACAGCACTCGTCCCAGCAGGCAAGCAAGAATGGTGGCGCACCCTTATGGAACACCCCCTTTGGAGGCTCAGCGGTCAGAGATCAACGGCCCTACATGGGAGCAGTGGTGGCATCTTGCGCGGCAGAAGGCGACGTCCCCCCACAAAACGGGGGGCTCACCAAGGAACAAGAGGAGGCCCTCTGCAAAGGCACGTGGAACCGCCCCTTTTCCAAAATTAGGGAGAGGGCCCTCGCGTTGCACCTTGCCAAGATGTCGCCATCCCGGACGGCTGCCGCATGGAGCGCCTACCTGATCTCCTTGGCCCCCTATGCAGCGCGCTATGCCCCCCCCCGACTTGGCACAGGAGCGTGAGCTACTAGCCCAGCTGAGGACGGCCCTTGGTCTAGCGGGGGCATCCTGGGTCCCCGATTTCGCACTGACTGGACTCGGCATCCGCTTCCAAGTGCCGGGCGCCCCCAGGTGCCCAGTTGCGACGGCTCGCGCGGTCGCCGCTAGAGCATTCGCCCTCAACGACTTCTGGGGCCCCAGTACCGTTCGGAAACGAGCGAGCATCAGATGGAACAAGCTGCTGAAATAGGGGGCCCGCGCAGCACAGACGCCCGAGGCAGGTCCACTGCGTCCTAAGATGATCACCGAACGAAAGGCCGCACGAGCCCTGCTCCTCGCGGCGCAGCAGCCCCACCTCTTGGAGGGCAAACGCTTCGGCAGGATCACCTACGCCGCAGCCTGGGCCCAGATGAACTGCCGACACCTCACTGTATGGCTCCAGAATTCCAGCCAAGGAAGAAGATGGCAGCCCTCCAGAGGAGAAGTGCGGCAATTGCTTCGCCATTGCCCCACCGTCAGGGCGGCGCACCACGCGATGAGGATCCTTTGCAACGGCCTCCCCGGTCCGGCAAGGCGCCGGGGTGACGGCGAAAGAATCCGCCACAGGTGTCCCTGTGGAGCACCAGCCAACAGGGTGTGGATCACTGCCGGGCCGAACGACGAAGGAGCGGCTTGGTGTGCAAGGTGCGTCGGCGAGGGCCCGCGCAACTCCGCCCTCTGGCGAACCTTGCCCCCCGAGGTTCTTCCACTCCCTCTCAGGGGGCACGCAGTCTCATATGCAGATGCGGGTGGGCGGCCCAGACCACCAGTCAGAGTCGGGCCCTATAGGCGCTGCCCGCTCTGCGGGATGGGCGAGGCGACCACTGAGCATGTCTGGCACTGGTGCCCAGCAGCTGCACTAGTCTGGCACACACTACGGGGCCCAGACGACCCGGCGACCCTCGCCCAAGCCATCACCAGCGAAGGCGAGCACCAGCCTTTACTCTCCAAGATTCGACACCAGATCTCCTTCAGGTATTGCGTCAACCTCACAGCCTCCCCTCTCGACGCAGGCGATGCCGCCAGACTCATCATGCGAGGGTTGGCTACCCCCGACGATGACCATCACGAAGAAAGCGAGGATGAAGAGCTCAGAGGCGATGAGCCTCCAAGGGCCAACGGTCCCGACGAGGCCGCAGTGTGGATTGTCCTGAGAGAAGCATGTCGCACGTGCAACCCCTGTCCCGTCCCAGCCGGGTCGGTCTGTGGCACTGCGAGGCCCCGCTCACAGCGACACGCGGGCAGGGCAGGAGGCGAGATTCGCAGACTCCCGGTGGTCACCAGGCACCATGAGCCGGGGGCTAGAATCGTGGTAGTGCAGTCCCCGCACACGCGTGCTGCTTGGATGCCTCCAGGCAGAAGCTGGTTTTCCTTGCCCAAGGACCGACAGCTTCCCCACTGCTTACTGGACGTCCAACTACTGCCGGGAGTGCAGGCTCCACACCACCACTCTTACGGCCAACTCTAGACTCGAGCCTGGTGACGAGATCACGGTTCGGGACTCCCCTTTCCCAGACTCCGAGGCCACCCACTGGCCTTACGAGGTGACCTTCGACGGAGGGGCGAGAACACTCGGGGACGCAGGAAAGGTGTCGGGCGCCGGGGCCATCCTCTGGCACCACAACCCCAACGCTGGGGCACCCAGGGTGCTCGCCATAGCCATTATTGCTCTTCCGGACTGTGACAACGCCCAGATGGCCGAGGTGGCAGGCTGCCGAGCAGGACTAGCACTGCTCCCCCACACTGACAGCCCCACCCGCACGGCCCGTATTGTGGGCGACACCCTTGCCGCTGTGAGGTATGGGGGCTGGTACTGCTAGGTACCGTAGGCTACATTTGGCACAGCAAATGGAGGACGCATTAGGGCAGGTCGAAGGCGCTGGCTGGGTCCTCACTTGGCAGGCTGTTAGGCTTCGGTTGAACAAAGCTGCTGATAGCCTGGCCACCATTGGGGTCTACTGGGCGAACTCCATTCGCAGGGAGGGCGTCTCCACTGTCACATCTCACACTCAGTGGAATGGTTACATCCCCTCCCCGCGTCCATCCTTTCCGGGGATCGACGTTCGGGAAGTCAACCTCTGTGACCCCATCGCTGCAGCGGAAGCTGCCCACTTACTCATGAACCCCCCCCTGCCTCCCACTCTGGTCCGATCCGTGCCGATCGACGTGCGTGATTGCCGCAGCCTCTGGGTCCGCTGCGCTGGCTCAAGTTCCCCCCACGCGCGCATTTCTACCAGTGACGCAGCTATCGGCTGCATTCCCCCCCTACACGCCAGCGGATGGGCAAGAAACGGAAGTGCAACAACGGCCCCACGAACAGATGGCCGCCCCCCCTCCAGCACTGCGAGGACGGCCCAACCGCAGAGGGTGCCCTCCTTTCCTTCCGCGCCAGGGAATGCCCATGGCTCAGGTGGGCTTACTTCAACCATGAGTGGTGCTGGGCACAGGCTGGCCAGACCCCAGATCGTACACGGGGCAGGGCAAACTCTGGGCCAGGCCCCGGGGATCGACCCAGGACTGCGTGACAGGGCATCAGATTGACAGACCAAAGTGGCCTGGCTGGGAACTCCCCGGCACAGCCAAAAACGGCAGTTGTGCGCATATTCCAGGCTGGTCCTTTCCAGAGGATTGGGACTACGTACCAGTCAACTTCCCCTACCGCGACGACGCGTTCGACTTCGCCATTTCCACAGACACTGTGCACTCAGCAGACCTCCACCCCTCCAGCCTATACCGATCCGGTTGGTGAGGCAGCGCTGGGCGGACCTCAGGCGCGTGGGGGGACACCGACCTGCTTCCCCCAAATCCGGCCGCAGCAGGCGGGCACCTTGTACGCAGCACCGACTCAGAGGGAGAGACACGCGGGCTCCAGTAGAGCTTCGTCGCTGGACCCAGTGGACCGCGTTGGACATCCTCTGGCAGACGAAAGCAGCTGGGCAGGCGACGCTCCCCTCCAGACCTGCCTTGCACCTGCGTCCCCTGCAGACAAGGCGGCCAAGGCCGTCATACAGCTGTTTAACATGCCCGAGGACAGCCCGGGCGCGCAATTCTGCCTCCACCCCCCCCTTGGTGCGGTCCCCGATGCAGTCAACCTGCCGAGGCACTGGGAGCAATATCTACGACAAGGGGGCAACGCTCTCTGCAGGCTAGCCTGGACCGAGCACCTGGCAGCCGCCAAGACAGTGTGTGACGGCTCCGCAAAGACTAGGACAGAGCTGGTGCGCAAAAAGAGCTGTGCCCTGGAGGTGGCTGTCACCCCCATCAACGAGCTGTCCTCCTGCCTCATCCTGGACAAGTACAACCTACGCAACGCGTTCCCCCCGCAGGAAGGGAAGCTGCCGTCGCACCTACACTGGCCAGTCGAGTTCAAGCTGATGCTAAGATGAGTGGGAGGCGGGATGGACGCTCAGTCGCGTACATTGCTGCTCAGTCTCACCGGCCCGACGGAAGACCAGATCGCCACTTTCAAGCTCGTGTGGCCACCTGACATCGGGGGCACCATCCCACGCAACGAGTGCGACATCCTCAAACTCAGGGCTGGAGCCAAGTACCCCCCCAACCAAGCCCTGGCATGGTGCGACTCCAGCCAGGCCAAGGAGCTACTCCCAGACGGGGTGAACGAGAAGATGGGCAAGGATGGCGGCGTTTTGTATGGTTTGGACAAGGCTCCATCCAAGTTGCAGTACTGGCGGATATGCGACGCCGTCAGTAATATCTACAAACTGCAGCAGGACCCGGACGACCTGGTGGGCGCCCCGCTGGACGTCCTCACCTTCCTACTCAACCACCGCGCCATCGACAAAAAGGACAGGACTCGTGCTAACGATGTGGAGAACGCCAGGAAGGGCAGCAGCTCCCCTCTTTCCAGGGCGAGAGCCACCATTGAGACCAAGGATCGTATCCCCCCCGCAGGCGACGCAGTCGACGCAACACACGGGGCAAAGCAGCGCGAGGGGTCCCCCGACGCCCCCTTCACTGACGACGAGGTGGAGATCGCTGTGGGGCAGGTGCTCCAGAGGGTCAGGAACCTCCCCCCCATTTCTAACCTGGACGACGCCGCTCTTCGGCATCGGCTCAACGCGGACGCTAGCAAAGCCCTGGTCGCCACCGTACGTCACCATGTCACAGTGGTTCACGGGCCCCCGGGAACCGGCAAAACATTGTTCTCAGTGGCCACAATGGACGCCTGGGCAACCTCGCTCCCCAAGGGTCAGGCAGTGGCCCTCTCGGCCGGTTCAAACACAGCCGCCGACCTGCTTGCTATCGGCCTAGGGGAGGCGTGCGAAGGTGGCAGGTTGGCGCCCGACACCTGTTTCCCCAACAGGTGCGTCAGGCTGGCCAAGGGCACACGGGTTGTACCTAAGCTCTCCCATTTCACACCCGAGGGACATTTCTACAGAGCGCACAGCCGCCACCCCCACCTGAGTGGTCCTTCCAAGGAACTCACCACCTTCCGTGCTCAGTTGTTGAGGGATGCCAAGATGATCATAGCGACACACGAAGCGGCATAATCCCTCAAGATCGCCTCCCCCGTTGCCCTGCTCATAATCGACGAGGCAGGACAGGCGCATGAGCTGATGGCCGCAAAGTCCCTAGTGAGCGTCATACGCTCTGGTGGGCACCTATTGCTAATTGGCGATCAAAAGCAGCTCCCCCCCACCGTCCTCTCCAGGAAGGCGGCCGACCGCGGACTGTGCCTTTCAATCTTCGACCGACTGCACGACGCGCTGGGGGGGGGCACCGCTGCTGTGGTGCAGCTGACCCTCTGCTACCGCATGCACGCCCTCCTGTTGCCCTGGCCCAACGTGGTCTTTTACAACAAGGCGATCAAAACGGGCCTCACTGACCCCCTCAGACAAAGGCCGTTGGTGATGGGGTTACCATGGCAGCAGATTCTGCCCTGGGACAGCGCCCGGCTCAGCAAGCTTGCCAAGGCTACCAAGACCACCCCACAGGACCTGGAGGATCTCCTGAGGGACCTGCACACCCCTTCTCAGCTCCAGGAGGAGAGACATCGGTTCCTCCTGGTCGACAACCCCTCGGTCGAGGCTTCGCCCAACCTACATGCAGGTTTCGCTAATCTCCCAGAGGCTGCGCAGACAGTGGACATTGTACGTGCGCTAAGGCGGGCCATGGAGAATTGGACCACAGTTCTCGTGGTGGCGGGCTATCAGTTGCAGTGCGCGGTGCTTGAGAACGGCTGGCCACAGTCAAGCCGCAGCATCAGCGGCACCGTGGTGCAGTCCAAATCCAGGGGGCAAAGGGGCCGGCAAAGGTGAGACGATCAGAGCAAATGACTGCACCTCTATCCCCTCCGAGAGCGCAAGTGACCGCAAGGGGTACGAAAGCGTGTTCGAGCAATGGAGTTCCCCCCTCAATGGAACTGACCTACGCTTCCCAGGGCTACGTCAGGTTGCTGAGAAGTTCCTCGCCAACGGCAGACTCACCATTTCCACCGTTGACTCGAGCCAAGGTGGGGAGGCTGACGTGGTGATCTACCTCACCACACGCTCCAACTCCTGGCACGACTGGGGCTTCATGGACAACCCCAACAGGGTGCACGTCGCCATCACGCGGGCCACCTCCAACGTTGTCATAATCGTGGATGGAAGGATGTTCAGCACCGCCACCGGAGCACACCTTAGGGAGCTCTTCGAGTACGGGAGGATGGCCAAGCTATGGGTCCGCTTTCAGGGAGACAACCTGGGCAACAGGACCACACTGCTCACGGACCAGGAGTTTGACCCCATCCCGGACCTCGAGTCATGGATCCCCGCTGCCCCCACACGCACAGGAGACGACATCGTAAAGGGCCTGGACGACGCCATCACGGAGGCCAAGGCAAGAATGGAGAGCAGCTTTGCCGATCGCATCGCCGCGCCGCTCGATCCCCAGTTCTCTTGGGAGAAGTTGAGGGCGGCTCTCTCGGATAGCTTAAAGAAGTTGGTAGACGACCCCTTGATGGCCATCCTTCTTTACACCGTGTCCGGACTGCACCCCCACCAGTGGCAAATGGGGGCCACTCCGTGGCAGCCCGGCAGCTTGGACAGGAAGGCCTGGAGTCACCTGGGCTATTGCATGGACGTGGAGTTCGGAATCGACGCTAGCAACCTCGTGTACAACCTCACGTGGGCTGCCCTGGTTTGGTTTCTTGGACTAGGCACGCCGTGGTTCGACGATCAGCTGAGCGTTGCATGCGAGTCTCTCCCGCCGCTTCCCCGCAAGGTGGGGTGCAACGGTCGCCCCAAGGCCTCCAGCCGCTGCGCTCCCAAGGGCACGCTCCCGCAGTTTCCCGCGGCCTGGAGCAGCTCCACCTGCCGGTGCAGACGTCGCACGGAGCACCCAGGAATGCAGAAGTTGCATGCCCTGCTCCGGCCTGATAAGACCAACGCAGAGTTTACTCATGCACGATTGGGGAACGACAAACAGCCCCTCACCCCCCCCGCGCTCAGAGTGCTACTGGTGGTCATGATGCTACAGCTACGCGAGCCCCGTGCCACACTCTGGCCTTTCCCGTATCCCGAGGCCACAGGTGAAATTCTGGAAGCCATGATGGGCCTGTGCCTTCCCAGGCAGGAGTTCCACAAGGAGTTTCGCACACAGTTCGCGGAAACGTGGGGATTCAAGCTTGCGGACCTCACCACCCTCCACGCCAAATTGGCGGAGGTCATACACCACGCTAGCACCCTGGCCACGCTCGCCCTTCACCACGAGGTCGCCGGCAAGCACAACTGTCCTAAGACATGACAGCGATGCAGGCGCACAACTTCACCCAGGAGGCTCCCCTACGCGTACTGGAGACTCTGGTCCGGCCAGCTGATGTCATTCAGCTAATCAGAGGGGGTGCCCCATATGCCAGTTACACACAAGCTTGGCGGGGTCGGAGATTGGACTGGGCAGCCCTGACACCATGGCCGACCCCCAGTACATCGGAGGGGGGATAGCACTTTCCAACCACAGACTCGCCGAGGACACCCCGGCCTCCCCGGCCCCAGAGACCCGATTGTTCCCCCCATTCGTGCGCGACGGGCGCTTCTGCAGACAGCAGAAGTTCGCCACCTACAACTGCGATGGATGCAGCAGCGTTGGGCTAAGTGGCACAGCAGGCACGTGGGAATACGACTACACGAAGGAGCTCCTAGCTCAGAACCGGGCGCCGGCGTACGCGGAGGCAAGAACTGCAGATGGCTCTGCCAGCAATGTTGGGTCAGCTCGCTGGAGAAGGAAGGGGTACTCCTCCCCGAACCCGACGACACAGAGCGCAACTGCAGGAAGTCCATGCGGTGGTTACTACAGGAGCACGAGCGCAGACTAGACGACACCGCGCTCAGAAAAGGGCCAGGACACTCCCCTCCTTAGCCCGACTCCCGCTGGGAGTTAGAGTGACACCAGCTACTGCTGCCCCAACCCTGAAGGAGCTCGTCCTGCGTACGACTCGCCAGTGCCGCCCAGCCAGCGTGGGCGCCACACTCCCGCCACACAGGCTCACCGACGGCAGATTCGGTTCTGAGGCACACCTGAACAAGTGCTACCCAGCCACCTGTGACTTCTGTCCCCACGTCTCCCCCTTGCTGGCATGGCCGGCAGGCTGTTTCATTTGGCGCGCAGAGTCGGACGCGGACTGCAACGCCGCGACAGGACTCCCTCCGTGGGAAGCAATGCTTTCACTGTGGACCAAGAAGCAGTGGAATGCCAGCTGGGCCTGCAGGAGGTGCCTGGCACACATCTGGGACAGCGCCCCTAGCGCCCTTGACCGCGCACTGGACCTATGTTCCAACGACATATACCCAGATCCCCCCACCATGAGGGCAGCCATTAGCGATAATTCAGAGGACTGGTACATCTACGACATGGCGGCGCATCTTTCCCCAAACAGCCCAGTGACAGCCGCAGGTTCCGACCCGCCCACAGCGAAGGCCGAGAGCAACGCGGAGCGCGCGCCGCCCCCGCAGGAAGGCTCAGACGGAGGCGGTGCCCGCAGCCTCTCGCTACCGACTCCCCCACCACCCACTGCGCCCCCACTTCCCACCTACTCCACCAGCCGTCTCGGTGGGGAGCAGTCGCGGGGTCCCGTCCGCGAGATGGTCAAGTTCCTGATCGAGTGGAGCCAATCGGTCTACTCCCTCTGGGCAGCCCACACCCAGCGGTTGGGAAGGGAAGTCGTAGGTGAAGTGACAGACGAGTCGGGGTGGTCCCACGAGCACCTGGTGCTGTTCCTGCAGTCCATCTACGGGGACGATATACCTAAACACGGGCACCCCCCTCACATCCAGCGGGGCGGGCGGAGGGCGGCCGCGGCCAGCGTGGTCACGCACCTAGTGGAGCGCGGCCCGAAGTACAAGGAGGCATGGCGAAGCTACGTTGACAAACTCGACAGCCAGAGAGGTCAATGCCCACAACGACAGCCACAGGATACACTAACCAACTTCTTATCGCAAACACAGGACGACCTCACTGACGGCGCAACCGAGCTCCTGGCCAGCTCGCGGAAGGGCGGAAAGGCCAGCGGTGCGGAAGAGGAAGGATCCCCCAATGCGATTTGGCTCCGTCCCCGGGCGACCTCACCCGACCCCCGCCCCGTCCAAGCTATCCCCCAACCGCCTGACGCACCAGGGCAGTCCAGAGGTGAGGGAGTCTAGGCCTCTTGGATGGGGTCCGAGTAGATGGGGTCGGAGGATCGCGCCGCATCGCCGATACATCGCCGATGCGACTCGATGTGGAGCCCGTGTTTCCCCGCGCCGACGTCGCCGATGCAGCACCGACGTCGCCGATGCATCGCCGATGCATCGCCGATGCGTCGCCGATGCATCGGCGATGCATTGGCGATGCGGCGCGATCCTTCGACCCCATCTACTCGGACCCCATCTAGGAGGTTTCTAGGGAGGGGGGGCGCCTTCCCCGCGCGACTACGGCAGCGGCGGCGGCGATGAGGAGCTAGACTGGGACGCGCCAGAGTCAGAATGGCAGGCGCATGGAGTCCACCAAGACAAGAATGACTCCGAGGTCCGAGCCAGTCCAGCACGCCAAGTGGTCAAAGACGACACCCCCGAGCACAGCGACAGTGACGCCCCCCACAGTCCGCCAGTCCTGTGGACCAATCCCCCGCAGCCTGCCGAGTCCAAAGCTTGGTCGCCCTACGCCAGGGAGTACTCGCGTTCGTACCGGGCCGCAATCTGCGACGATCGTAGGCTCGACAGGAGGCTGAGGCTCGTTGAAAACAAGTCGGCACCCCGGCCGACCTCAATTCCCGAGGACGCCACTGTCAGCCACGCAGAACGCCCGCCGCTGAGCCCCCCAGTCTCGTGGCAGCAGCACGGCGCACACCGAAGAGGCGAACCGCAAGTCATTTCCATCCCACAGGCGCGGCCCGATGACCTCATGTGTGGTCTCCCCATGTACCTGAGCTCCATCAGCGAAGCAGACACCGACAAGGAAGAGCCAGTGCAAGACAATATCAGCCGACTGCAGAGGACGCTGGGAGGCGCCTTCAACGGGATTTGGCCCGCCTGGGTCCGTAAGTCGGTCAGCAAGCACGGGGGCCCATGGGTCAGCCTCAAGTCCGACCCCAAGAAGAACTCCGTGTAGCTCTGCGAAGACTTTCTCCAGGCATGGGGCAAAGCTGGCTTCGATGCCTACAGGATGGACGACGAACACCAGCTCCACGTAGACTGGCCGAACATTACGGACAGACACCGCAAGCAGCTACAGCGCAACACCAGAACGCACCGCGACGGCCCCAGGGGTGGCGCGCGCCCATGCCCATGGGCAGACGGCAGCAAGTCGGCGCCGCGTCCCCCCTCAGCGCCCTCCGACGACAGGGAAGCCGCACAATCGGCTGCCTCAAGCGAGCCCACCAGGGATGAGCGACGGCACCCATGGAGCAAACCAAAGGAGGCCGCCTGCCCCCCTCCGATGTACACCGACTACAGGGTCGCCGGGCAGACAACCCCACCCACCGCCGCAGCCCGATGGGGGACATGGCAGGCATGGGAAGAGTGGGACTACCGCCAGGATACGTGGTCCGGCTCCGACTGGAGGAACAGAGAGAAACGTTCGGCCCCCAGAGGAGACGCTCAGTATGCTGACAAACGACAGCGCGGATGGGACCCCGCCTGCAGGTGGTCCTGACGGCCCCACCCTGGCGGAGTGCAGCCCCGCTGCCTCTCCCCAGGCCCAGGAAGGCAGCCCCTCCATGGGAGACAGACGGAGAGGGTTCCCGCTGTCCTGCAGCTCATCTGCGGCTCAAGGCCTTCCCCCCCCAGTCATGCCCATACTACGGGTCGCCGCTCAACCCGTATCAGAGCGCCGCGCATGCTTTCTCGATGACAACGACTTCGGACAGCTGGGGACTGCCTCCACCTCCGTATACAAGGTTGTCTCCGTTGCGCGGACACTGTGGGCCATTTGGTCTCCCGACGCGCCCGGCGGGGCTCAGTGGGTCGGCAGTCCGATGGTCCTCCACCGCCCCTTTGCTGCCCACGGGAGCAGAGGTCACGAGGATGCAGACGCTGCAGGGACTGCCCCCGCAGCCCCCTCCGCGGATAGCCCCTTCTTTGCAGCAGGGGCTGGTTTCGCCGCAGTGGCAGGCCCCGGCCTTAATACATTCGTGCCACCTTGGGGACGAGGTGCACGACTCCCTGTGCGTCTAGACTCCCGCGGTTCAGCCTGGTCTCTAGCCCGCGTGGTCACGGCCGCCGTAGTGCCGTCGCACGGTTCACTCGGGCTCTTCTCCTACACGGGCCCGAGGTTCCCGCCGCGCACCCACCCGGGGCGTCTGGGGATTCAGGACAACAGCACCCCCCTTTCTCGCTCCACTACCAGCGCTTACAGCATCGACCTTACTTCTTACAGCAGCGACTTGGTGACGTTTCCGACCACGCTGTGCGCGTACGTGTCTGATTCTGGGCGTTGGGCCCTCGACAGTTCCCACATATTCACCTGACCTGCGGCTATCGGCTGCGTCCACCCCCTTCCTTCCTTCGGCATCCACAGCAGGGCGCCCGTCGTGGCTGTTTCACCTTAATGACATGTTGTGGCACTCCCTGCATTCCTCCCCTGGAAGCGGGGCACCTACTGGATGTTGCGACATGCTTTCCACGGTACTCCGCGGCTTAGCCCGTGTGACGATGGCTGAATTAATCCTCGCTCACGGTGTGACTTGGCCTAGCTCTCGCGAGCGCGGGACCGCCCCGCCCGCCCGGGCATTTGAGCGGTTGGGTACGTCGGCCTAAGGCCCGCCCCTTCGTTCCACCAGCGACCTTTCGTTCACGGTGCACATTGATTTAGGCCGCGTGGCGTTGGCTGAAATACTCCGCGCTCACGCAGGGGTTCGGCCTGGCTCTCGAGCATGGGCCCGCCCCGCCCGCCCGGGCGTCCGCGTGCATGGGCGCGTCGGCTCAAGGCCCGCCCCATCGTTCCACCGCGCGCCTCTGCCGTGGCAACCCTTTGGCAGGTGCTGTCGACGTCTTCTTCGAGGGCATCGTTCTCGGACACAGCGTGCCCGCCCGGGCTCACCTCCATGTGGCGCTGTCGGCGGGGCGGCACTCGCCTCCCAGCTACTTCACATACTGGTGACGTGGATCGTTCATTTGCCGCAGTGGCTTTGTGAGTAAGTTTTCCTGGCACCCGCCTGCTCCGGCGTTGGCGTTTGGCCCGCTGGTAATTTTCTCGCCCGTCCGCGTTCCCGGCGCTGGCTTTTGGCCCGCTGGTAATCTTCTCGTTTCGCCTTTCCTGTTCGCTTCGCCCCTCGCGCCCGCCTCTTCTTTCCGTGCTCGGTCTTCGCTCGCCTGCACTTCGGAGCTGACGCCACTGTGCGCCCTTCCTCGACCGTGTCTGCCGGTGCCTCCGGTTGTTTCTTGCGCTTGTTTAATTATCTGGCGCGCCCCCTCATGCCTGCTTGCACCTCGGCGCTGGCTTTGGCCCGCCGGCAATTATCAGGCGCCCCCCGTCGCTCGATGCCACCCGCTCTCTGGAATCGTCTTTGGAGCCGCAGATCAAACAAAGTATCCCCGCCAGTTTTCCGTAGACGAGACCGTCGCCCTGCGGCTTCGTGTTTGTCTGCTGCCGAGGGGCTGGCACGAGGCGCGCGCGCGCCCGCAGCAGGCTTTCTTTCTTCTCGCACGATCCCCACGGTGAGCCCTCGCGCGGCCGTGGGTCTGTCAGGTGCGCACTCGGGCCCGGGCCGTGTCCGCCCTCTCGGGGGCCGCGCTGCGACGCCGCCAGCGGCTGGCGGCGGCGCGGAGGGGCGCCGCACTTGGACTCTCCGGCCCTCTGCCGCCGCCGCCGCTGCCGCCGCCGCCGTCGGAGGCGGCCGGCTGGCTGGCGGCGGTTTGCGCCGCCGCCGCCGCCGCTGCCGCTGCCGCCGCGGGCTCCCCGCCAGCGGCGGCGGCGGAGGGCGCTGTGGCCGGCGCCGCCGCGGCCGCCCCTGGAGCCGCCGGCGGCGCGGCCGCCGCCGCTGCTGCCGCCGCTGCCGTCGCCGCCGCTGCTGCCGCCGCCGCCGGATCCCCTCCGGTGGCGGCGTCGGCCGGCGGCGCCGCGACCGGCGTGGCGGCCGCTGTCGCGGCGGACGCTGCTGCCGCCGCTGGGGCTCGCGGGTCCCGAACACCAAGCCCTGCCCATTCCCCCTCGGCTGGGGGCGAGGTTCTGGCACGGACCCACATGACGATTTGGGGAGGACTGCCAGACGAAGGCACAGCTGAATCCGCAAAAGGAAGCAACACAGTCCCCCCACCAAATGGACAGGCAAACAGTTCCCCCCCAGCGGTGACAGAAGATCCTCCGCAGAGGACGACGGCGAGATCAACCGGACATGACACGGGCCGCCCAGCTCGGACACACAGTGCCGACCCCTCCTTCTCCTCCTCCAATTCACCTGATTGTGCGGCTATCGGCTGCGACCCTTCCCCTCCTCCTCCTCCTCCTCCTCCTCCTCCTGATGGGCTGGCCAACATCCCCCCCCCCCCCAGCGGTGACAGAAGATCCCCCGCAGGGAGCGGCGGAAAGATCAACCAGAGACGACGAGGACAGCCCAGCTCGAACACACAGGGCCGATCACTACTGCGACCGCTACCACGTCGACGACGACCGCGACCGCGACGGCTACGAAGACGACCACGACCACGACCGCGGCGTCGACGACGACGACCACGACCACGAGCACGACCACGACGTCGACCACGACGGCGACCACCAAACGACAGACGACCATCCCGGGGATCCTGCCACGCACGACGACACATCGGAGCAATTCGGCAGCAGCAGCGGCAGCGTGCCACCCCCCGGTTCGTCGACGGACGAAGACACCCCAGAGGGGAATCGAGAGGCGGTTGAGGCCGAGGACACGATACCACCCCCCGCATCGTGGACAGAGGACGATGTCCCAGTGGGGAATCGAGAGGAGGTAGCCTACAGTGACCAGTGTATAGCACACGCCAACGACCCCCCCCCTCCAGCAGGGCCAACAGGCCAGAAGAAAGGAGTGGGAAGTCACGGCGGAGGCGGCGGAGGCTGCGGAAGCCGCGGAACATCCCCCTCAGGACAATCAGTCCGTCAGCAGTCCTCTGGGATGTACTGCTCATACTAACGACCCCCCCCCTTCCAGCAGGGCCAGCAGACCAGAGGAAAGGAGTGGGGAGTCACGGCGGAGACGGCGGAGTCCGCGGAAGCCGCGGAACACCCCCTCAGGACATTCAGTCCGTCAGCAATCTTCCGGGAGAGCCACGCGCGCAGCAGGGGGGCCACGGAGCAGCCACCCAAACGCAGGACAACGAAGCCATCCGCCGGCTCGTCGAGAGAAACCTCTTCGCGCCTATTCGCCCCCCGTCCCCTGTCTGTGAGCTTCTTATGGGCGGCGAACCCCAGATGCCCTCGTCAGGCGCCCAGGACGCCACTGGCAAAGCAGCGCGCGCCCCGGATATTGAAGCTGCGCCGCCGAGCGCGCGCGCGCCCGGCACAACCGGCGGTGCCCCAGAGGCCGGAGAGAGCCCCGCGCTGACCAAAGGGGGCGCACCTGGGAGCGACGGCGGGCGCAGGCCCGAGGGCGAACGTCAGCGAAAGGGGCCCCTCCCCACGCATGAAGACCGGGCTGTATCCAGAGAGGGAGGCAACGCACTCCCCCCGCCAGTGGTGACAGAAGGCCATCCACAGGCCCACGCGGAAAGAACAATCCCAGATGACTCGACCTGCCCCATGCGAGCACACATCGCCGACCCCTCCCTCTCCTCCTTCAATTTACCTGATCTTGCGGCTATCGGCTGCGCCTCCTCCCCTCCTCCTCCTCCCCCTACTGCGCAGGGCGCGCCCGCGCCGTCCCCGGCGGCTGGAAATGAGGCCCTGGGACGTGCCCGCGGGGCGGTTGCGGCAGGATTACCAGACGAAGATCGAGCTGTATCCAGAGAGGGAGGCAACGCAATCCCCCCGCCTGTGGTGACAGAAGACCCACCACAGGCCCATGCGGAACGAGCAACCACAGAGGACTCGACCTGCCCCATGCGAACGCACATCGCCGACCCCTCCCCCCCCTCCTTCAATTTGCCAGATCTTGCGGCTATCCGCTGCGCCTCCTCCTCTCCTCCTCCTCCTCCTCATACTGCGCAGGGCGCTCTCGCAGCAGGACATGTGCGCAACCCCCATCCTGGCACAGGCCCCCCATAGTGCGCCGCCCCCCCCCGCGCCGTGCCAGAGGAGCATCCCCGGGCAGAGGCAGAGGCAGACGACTCGGGCCACTATACGCGGACGCACATCCCCACTCCTTCAATTCACCCGATTTCGCGGCTATCGGCTGCGCCCCCCCTCCCCCTCCTCCTCGCACCACGCAGGGCGCTCTGCCAACTGCCCACGAACGCTCCCCCGTTTCGGTCATAGGTGCATCGGGCCACAAGGCTGCGTCTGCCCAGGCCGCCCTACACGATCCGACCCCAGCCTGGCGGCCAACCGCGCGGCCTGCATTTCCCCGCAAAGCCCTGCCAGGCGCGCAGCTGGAGCTGTCGCGAGCAGATCGCGAGCCCCCCAGCCAGGGCAGCCAGGCCCTCGCGGTGGAGACTTGCGGCCAGGACGCACGGCCGCGCCAGAGGCCCGACCCGCGTCAATGGCCAGAGCCCAGAGACCCCGACACGGGGCAACAGCTGCACAATACAGGAATCAGCAACATCCAGCGGGACCTCCCCGGGGAAACACCCGGCGAAGCGATGCGACGACTCCAGGTCACACTAGGGCCGATGTTCACTGGCACCTGGCACGCTTTCGCCAAGCGGCAGTCCGTGCCCGGCAGCAAGGGCGCGCTCGACCCACTTCGGCACGACCCGCAAACCTGCCACCTCTTCCTGGAATCCTTCCGCAGCCACAAGTGCGACGTACGGATCCTCAGCGGCGCGCTGGGCCTCGACGTCGACTGGGCTCGGCCGCGGCAGCTGCGCCCGGGTCGTAGCGGAGGCGGGGGCAGCGATCACCGCGCGGCAAAAGGACACCCGAGCAACCAGGCCCCCAAGAAGCGCAAGAAACAGTGGTGAGCCGTCTCCCCACAGTGGCCTTGCTACCCCCCTCTGTGGTCAGCACTACGTCGGAGGAAACACGCTGCGCGGGTGGCGGATTGGCTGGCCCCCCCAGGAGCGGTCGCAATAGGCGTGCAGTGATTACTGGGCTTCTTCACGCTCTGTGTGCTCCGCCTGGGCACACTGCCTGGCGACGGACCACCAGCTTCCCCCCACGCTGGCATGGCGCTCTGTTCCCCCCGCGGTTGCCGTGGATCCCCCGCAGCGCACGGTGGAGAGGGCGCAGAGGCCACTGTGCCCGCAGTTTCTCCACTGGCGTCGCCTCTCCTCCTCCTCCTCCCCCTCCTCCTCTCGTGCTGATGCGCCGCGCTGTGCCGCGCGGATTCCCCCCATTGTGACTCCGCCGGAGCACTCAAGCGGAAGTCTCGGCGGCGTCGGCGGAGGCCGTGGAAGCCGCGGAGTTCCCCCCTCTGGCCGCGCCGTCCGACAGCTGTCGTCTGCACCAGCTGGACTGAAGTTCGGCGTGGGAAGTCTCGGCGGGACGGCGGAGGCTGTGGTCAACGCCACGTCGGAGGAAACTCGCTGCGCGGGCGTCGTATTGTCTGGTCCCCCCAGGTGCGGTCGCCAAAGGCAACCAAAGGATACTGGGCGTCTTTGTGGAGGCCCTTCCGCAAGGAACGGTGGGGGGGCCACGGTTGCCGCTGGGCTCACTCAGTGGGATGTCTTCTGTCAGTTCGTTTTTTTTTTTTTTTTTTTTTTTTTGTTTTTGTTTTTTTTTGTTTTTGTTTTTTTTTTTTTTCGCGGCGCTTCCCCGCGAGTTGCTACCATGGTATGTGTCTCGACATATTCCTCGCTCAGAAAATGTTTCTTCTTATCTTGGCTGTCCACGTGCTGCGTGTATGGCTATACCGTCGGCATCAGTTCCTTTCTCCTCTGTCTACGTGCTGCTCGTGTGGCTACACCGTGGACAGTTCGGTTGTCTTCTACTCTGTGACCCACCTTCTCTGTTGACTACGAGGTGTGCACCGTACTCTTCAGCGCGATTTGGCGTCTCATACATCCCCCCTCTTGGTTCTGACGGGCCGTTGTCGGACGTGCCGCGCTTCTCCATCGGCGGAACGCCCTCCGGTGCGGAAGGCCCGCGCATCCCTAGTATGTAGGAGGGGGCGCGCTGTGCGGGTGACAACGACAGGCCCCCCCAGAAGCGGGTGCAATCCCCACCAGCGCACACGGGCAGCGTGGCAGGTGTGGTTTTGCGACTGAGCGACGCCTCCTCCGACTCCGACTGCGTCCCCAGGGCCGACGTCGGGGACGACTGCGTCGCCTGGCCCGGCTTCGACTGACTGCGACGCTGGCGGCGCCGACGACAGGGGCGACGGGGCCGGCGGCCGACGGGGTCGCGGTCACTGAAGACCCTCCGCAGGGAGCGGTGGAGGGGTCGCAGAGGTGGCCCCAAGCGACAGCGCATTCCCCCGCAGCGGTCCGTGGCCCCGTGGTCTGTTCCCCCCGCGGTCGCAGAGGGCCCTCCGCAGCGCACGGTGCGGGGATCACAGAGGCCACAGTCCTCGCACGTGGTCGCACCTCTCGTGCTTCCCCCGGTCGGCGCTGCTTTGGGCAAGTGACTGCGCTGCCCCCCTCTGGGGTCTTGCGCTCCGTTCCCCCCGCGGTCGCAGAGGACCTTCCGCGGCGCGCGGTGGAGGGATCACATAGGCCACTGCACTCTCAGTGTTTCCATTGGCATTGCCCCCCCCTCCTCCCCCCTCTCTCCCTGCTCCCCCCAGTCGGCGGCGCTCTGCTCAAGGCGCTGCCCCCCCCCACTGGGCTGGCGCTCCGGCCCCCCCGGGGATCCATCGCCCCGCACATGGCCCTCTTTCTGCATTTCCCACCCACGGTGGCCCCGGCCATGCGGCCTCGCCCCCCCGCCTGACGGGCACCTCCCCCCCCCCCAAGTTCCACTCTTGCAACGCGCACTGTTGGGTTCTCTGCGGTCACCGCCGCCGCCTGGCCCACTGGCATTGCCCCTCTCCCTTCCTCCATTCATTTTCCTGACTTGCGGCTATCGGCTGCGCCTCTCCCCCCTCCTCCACGCGCTCGGACGTGGTGTGCCGCGCCACTCGGCTTCCCCCCGTCGCGGCAACGTTCACGTACCTGCTCCGAGGTAGTCACGCCTATCCTACCGGCGGGGTGCGCTCACCCGCTGGCTCGGGTGGGTGGGCCTGGGGAGGCAGGATTCCTGTGCAAGTGTTCCATCCTTTGGCAGGTCTGAGCCTTCCCGTGGCAGGCCCGCACCTCCGGCCCTCGGCGTCGCCTGCGACGTTGCCCCCTTCCTCTGGACGGACTTGCTGATCGCGTTCGCCAACGTCGCCAACGACCGTTTTCACGGTGCACGGCGCACGAGGCCCACGACTGCCCAGCGGTTCTCCCACGGGCAGGTCCGCAGGCCTCCCGCTGGGTGGTTCATCCGTGGCACCGCGCAGCGTTTCCCCTCATCCACAGCGGCAAGGAAGTTGCAGGCTGGGGCTCTGACGACTTGGCCGCCGACGCCTGCCAAGGTTCGACGCCCCTGTCCTCGAGCACTCTAGGTACTCTGTGAGTGAGGCCCCCTTCCTTCCCCCTCCCCTCGTCGCCTCCTGCGCCTCTGTCTCCCCCTCTGTCCCATCGCCGCCTCCCGCGCCTGTCCCCCCTTCTGCTCCTCCTCGCCGCGTTTGGCGGCGCCTTTCCTCGGGCTCTGCGCTGCCCGCCCGCGCAGCGTTCCCGCCTTCTCGCAGGCTTGATATGCGGGGGCTGGCGCCGCAGTGCGACCCTCCGCCGGCTTTTCCAGTCTGCTGCCGTCTTCCGTTCCCGGGTCGGCTCTAATGAGGTTCATTTTGTCCTTCGCACGTGCATTGCGGCGTTGGCCTAAGTGCCTTCGTTGCCAATCGTCTCGCATTGCGCCCCTGTCGAGATTGATCCGCTCTCTGGAGCCGCCCTTTGAGCCGCAGATCAAAAAAGTATCCCCACCAGTCCGTTACCCTTTTGGCTCAAGCCGTCTCGGCTCGAGGTTGGTCGGCGCGACCTGGGCCCGCCGCCGCCGCGCCGCGGCTTGCCATGCCAGGGGATCTCGGCGCCGCGCCTGCCGGCTCCGCCGCCGCGCGCTGGCGCCGCCGCCTTCGGCGCCCCGCTGCCGCGCGCGCGGCTGCCGCCGCCTTGCCGCCGCCAGGCAGTTCCTGGCTCCGCGGTGAGTGCGGCGGTCCTGCCGCGGCCCGCGGCCGAGGCGGCGCCGCGCCTGGCGCCGCGCCGCCCCCTGCTGCCGCCGCCGCCTCGAGGGCCGCCTCGCCCGCCGGCGCGGTCGGCCTCGCGGTGGGCGCGGCGGCTGCGGCTGCCGCCTGCGCCGATGCCGCCGCGGCCGCGGCTCGCGCGGCTGTCTGGGCGGCTGCGGCGGCGGCCGCGCTGACGCAGGCCGCTGCCCTCGCGGCCGGCGCCGCGATGGCCGCGGCTGGCGCCACCTCGGCCGACGAGGCCGCCGCTGCCGCCGTCGCCGGCTGCCGGCCCCTGCTGGACGAGGAGGTGCTGGGGTGGGTCCTGGGGGAGGGGGCGGTGGAGCAGGAGCTGCAGGAGGCGTTCGAGGACGCGCGGGGCGACGCGGAGGTGGAGGCGGAAGACGAGGACGAGGGCGAGGTGGACGAGGACGAGGTGGAGGGCTTAAGGTGGATGTGGTGGGCTCCTGGGACCCCGCCGGCATCGCAGCAGCTGGCAGCGCGGGGGGCCTCGCCGATCGAAGGGCCGACGGGTATCGGATTGTCAAAGACACTCATGCAAACCAAGCCCCCGGCAATCCTGCGTGTCCAGAACAATGCGCGGAGGGGTGCCAGCCGAGAGATCTCGATGCTCACAACGACATCTCGGAACATAGCAGCAGCAGCAGCGGCAACGTGCCAACCCCCGTTTCGTCGACAGATGATGACGCCCCAGAGGGAAATCGAGAGGTGTTTGAGGCAGAGGCCACGATGCCACCCTCCAAATCGTGGCCAGACGATGACGCCCCAGTGGGGAATCGAGAGGAGGTAGCCTGCAGTGACCAGTGCGCAGCTCGCACTAACGACCCCCCCTTCAGCAGCACCATCAGGCCAGAGGAAAGGAGCGGGAAGTCACGGCGGAGACGGCGGAGGCTGCGGAAGCCGCGGAGCATCCCCCTCAGGACAATCAGTCCGTCAGCAGTCCTCCGGGAGAGCCACGCACCCTGCAGGGGGACCACGGAGCGGCCACCCAAACGCAGGACAGCGAAGCCATCCGCCGGCTCGTCGGGAGAAACCTCTTCGCGCCTATTCGACCCCCCCCCTGTCAGTGAGCTTCTTATGGACAGCGAACCCCAGGCGCCCTCGTCAGGCGCCCAGGGCGCCGCCGGCAAAGCAGCTTGCACCCCGGCCATGGAAGCTGCGCCGCCGAGTGCGCGCGCGCCCGGCACAACCAGTGGCGCCCCAGAGGCCGGAGAGGGCCCTGCGCTGTCCAAAGGGGGCGCGCCTGGGAGCGACGGCGGGCACAGGCCCGAAGGCGAACGTCAGCGAAAGGGGCCCCCCCCCACGTGCCACAGCTGCGTCTGCCCTGGCCGCCCGACGCGACCCAGCCCCAGCCTGGCGGCCAACCGCGCGCCCTGCATTTCCCCGCAAGGCCCTGCCAGGCGTGCAGCTGGAGTTGTCGCGAGCAGATCGCGAGCCCCCCAGCCAGGACAACGAGGCCCGTACGGTGGAGACTTGCGGCCAGGATACACGGCGGCGCCAGAGGCCCGACCCGCGTCAATTGCCAGAGCCCAAGGACACTGACACGGGACAACAGCTGTACAAAACAGGAATCAACAACATCCAGTGGGACCTCCCTGGGGAAACACCCGTCGAGGCGACGCGACGACTCCAAGTCACGCTGGGGCCGATGCTCGCGGGCACCTGGCGCGCTTTCGCCAAGCGGCAGTCTGCGCCCGGCAGCGAGGGCGCGCTTGGCCCGCTTCGGCACGACCCGCAAACCTGCCACCTCTTCCTGGAATCCGTCCGCAGCCACAAGTGCGACGTACGGGTCCCCAGCGACGCGCTGGGCCTCGACGTCGACTGGGCCCGGCCGCGGCAGCTGCGCCTGGGTCGGAGCGGCGGAGTGAACAGTGATCACCACGCGGCAAAGGGCCACCCGAACCACCAGGGCCCCAAGGAGCGCAAAAAAACAGCGGTGGGCCGTCTCCCCACAGTAGCCTCGCCACCCCCTTCGTGGATCGCACGCGCGGGGACCTGGTGCGTGGAGGGCGGTCACTGGCAACGGGCCCGTCGCTGCCCTGCAGAGAGCGTGTCCCGCGGCGATTAGCTGCACCCCCCTCATGCGCTGATGTTCTCGGCGTCCAGCTGCTACTGTGTCACTTGGATGTCCAATCATGGATGGGGCTCCTGCAGGCGCACTCTGCTGGCTCACACTTTGTATACGGCATCGCACTTGTGGGGATCAGGTGCGAGAAGGGTGGCCTCTGGCAGCAGGCCCGTTGCTGCCCTGCGCACCCTGCGTCGTGTCTCGACCTCTGTTTCGTTGAGAACTTCTACCTCTTCATCTTGGCTGTTGTCTACGTGCTGCGTGTGTGGCTATACCGTCGACCTCAGTATTTTTCTCCTCTGTCTGCGTGCTGCGGTTGTGGCTATACCGTGGGCAGTCTGGATTTCCACCCTGAGACTCACCTTCTCTGTTGACTACGAGTCGTACGCCGTACTCATCAGCGCGATTGGGGGTATCATTTTTTCCTCCTCCCGGTTGTGATGAGCTGTTGTCGGACGTGCCGTGCAGGTCCATGGAACATACCACGCAGTTCCAACGACTTCGACGACTACGCCGACAACGACGACGACTCCGACGACGTCGACGCCGACGCCGACCACGGCTCCAACGACGACGGTAACGACCTAGACGCTTTAAGAGGGCGACGACGGCGAACACAGTATGGACTCTGCGACTGCAGTGCGAAGGTTGGCGTGACCCGCGGGTTCTCCTGTTGCTTGCATCCTGGCGCCGGGCTCCCTGGGGGGCCGATGCTGGTCCCGGGTCCGCCCTCTGTGGCTCTGGTACTCTTGCATCCCGCTTCCGTCGGTCAGCGGGGTCGCCTACAGAGTTCAGCGGCCACTGGCTGCGCCCCGTCTTCCTTATCATTCACAATGTCTCTGCGGCTCTTGGCTGCGCCCCCCACCGGACTCATTCACAATGACTCTGCGGCTCTTGGCTGCGCCCCCCATCCTGCTCGCCAAGATTGCACCAATCACTGCGTGTCAGGCAACTGGGCACACCCCCCGCGCCCCGGGCTGTGGTGGTGTTCCGTCCTCCTCCTCCTCCTCCTCCTCCTCCTCCTCCTCCGATTCCTCATTCATTCACAATGTCTCTGCGGCTTTTGGCTGCGCCCCCCCGTGCGAAGATCGCCGCGGCCGCAGAGGTGCGCTCGCCCTGAGACCGGCCCATGGTGCCTTGGTCCCTCGTTGTCGATTCCGCCTTTGTTCCATAAGGGCGCCTTGGCACGGCAGCTGTGGTCAAGAAGTTCCGTGCATGGGGGACCGTGCTAGCACTATCTGTGTCCAGCGGCTTTTGGCTGCGCCCCCATCCTCTCATTCACCTGTCTCTGCTGCTTTTGGCTGTGCCCCCCTTCTTTCAACAGCATAGTTTGCACCGAGTGGTACAGCCTTCCGCGGTCCATGCGCGTTCGCTCTTCTCGGCGCAGCCACGAGCATGGAGAGGGTATTTGCGACGAGGGGCGTGGAGTGATCTTCGGTTTCTACTGCGGCGTTGCGCAGTGTGGCCGCAAAATGTTCCTCTGCGCCGACTGGAAGCATGTGCCGCCTGCGCCGACGACGGAGCCGACTGCGACGCCTAATCCGACTCCGACTGCGACGCCAGCGCCGACGACGGAGCCGTTGACGACGCCTGATCCGACTCCGACTGCGACGCCAGCGCCGACGACAGAGCCGACTGCCTGATCCGGCTCCGACCGCGACGCCAGCGCCGACGACGGAGCCGACGGCGACACCTAATCCGACTCCGACTGCGACGCCAGCGCCGACGACGGAGCCGACTGCGACGCCTGATCCGGCTCCGACTGCGACGCCAGCGCCGACGACGCAGCCGACGGCGACGCCCAATCCGACTCCGACATGCTCAGTCCGCGTGTCGCAGGGGCTCGTGTGCGGAAACGACGGCTGCGGTTACTCGTGCGGCCAGTGCTCGTCGCCAGAGTACTGCACGGGCAGCGTGGCAGGTGTGGTTGGGTGCAGCTGTCAGCCATACGCTCGGTGTATCGGTGTTTGGTTTCGTCAAGTGAGCGACCCTGCGTTGAGTGGTTCAGCCTTCTGCAGTTCGTGGTCGCTCTCTTCTGAACAGCCCCGGCTACCAGCCCTCGTCAGTACTTTGCATCGTTGTGCCCCCGAACTGCAAGTCGGATGCGATGCGCATGCACTGGCTACTGGCTGGAGGTGGCTTAGCCTCGTGAGCGCACACCAGTGGTTTTTCTCTAGTGGATGGCGCTCTGACGTGGTCTAGCCTCACCTCTGCAAGTGAACGGCCCTGCATTGAGTGGTTCAGCCTGCTGCAGTTCGTGGTCGCTTTCCTCAGAGCAGCCCCGGCTGCCAGCCATCGTCAGTACCGTGCATCGTGGCGCCATCGATCTGCGTGTGTCGGAGACGATGTGCTCGTATTGGCTACCGGCTGGAGGTGGCCCAGCCTCGCGAGTGCACACCTGTGGTCTTTCTCGGCTGGTTGGCGCTCTGCCGCGGCTCAGCCCTTTAGCTTCAGTGAGCCTTCATGAGACAGGCCTCTTCCGCCGCTTCGTTCACCCGGGGTGCTGCTGTGAGTCAGAGTTCGTCGCTCGCGCTCGCTTTCTTTCCCCTCGCCTGCCTCCTGCCCCGCTTCGCTCCTTCCCCCCTCTCTTGCCCCCGCTTGTGGTTCGGCTGGAGCTTGGCGCCGCAAGGGCGACTTCTCCCTCCGTACCGCCTGGTCTCCGCGCCTCTGCGTCCCCACTTGCTGGGATGCCTGAACCGGTCACCTCTAATGAGGGTAATTTTGTCCCTGGCGCGTGCACTCACCTATGCGGCCTACGCGCCACTGCGGCCAATTATCCACGCCTGCGCCCCAGTCGTTTATCCCGCTCCCTGACCTTTGCATTGGAGCCGCCGACCAAAAAATCCCCACCAGCCCATCCAGTAACGATGCCCAGGCGAATGGAGGTGATCAGGGAAGTGAGGGAGCATACAAAATAACAAAGGGCTGGGGAACCCGTGTTGCCCAAGACGGCGAGGATGGAGAAGGAATCGGAGGAGGATGAGGAGGAGGAGGAGGAATTGAAGGAGAAGGAGGGGGAGCGGGAGGAGGGAGGAGGGAGGAGGAGGAGCAATAGGCGGATGAGGAGGAGGAGCAGCAGGACGAGAATGAGGAGGAGGATGAGGAGAAGGGCGAGCAGAATGGCCAGAGGCCTCTTGGATGCCTCTCGGAGTCTCTTCGGATGTCTCTTGGGAGCGTCCTGAAGGCCTCTTAGGGCGTCTTGGGAGCGTCTTGGCGGTCCCGGAGGCCTCTTGGGGCGTCTTGGGTGCCTCGGGGAGCCTCTTGGGGACCTCTTGGGGCCATCTTGGGGCCATCTTGGGGCCATCTTGGTGCTTCTTGGGGCCTCCTGGGCGCCTCTTGGGGCCATCTTGGAGGCGATCGATCAAAGAAGAGGGTGGGGCTAATTAGCCCTGCCCCTCTAGATCCTCTAAAATCGCCTCTTGGGCTCATCTTGAGGCGCTCTTGGAGCGCTCTTGGGGCCGTCTTGACGCTCTCTTGGGCCCCTCTTGGGGCTGTCTTGGGCCCTCTTGGAGCCATCTTGAGGCCTCGGAAGGCCATCGGAAGCGAAAAGGCGATAAAGCAACATTCATTGGTTTTCCTCCGGTTTTTGAAGGATTTTGGCCTCTTGGGGGGTCTCCTTGGAAGTCTCGGAGGCCTCTTGGAGTCGTCTTTGGGCGATCTTGGGGCCTCTTGTCTCAACCGATGGCAGCACACTAGGTCTGTCTCGGAATGTACGTGATCTGATTATCTTGATAATATGGGAAAGAATACGCAACCTTTTCCTGTGACTCAGGGGCCCCTGAACATCAAACGGCAGCGGTACAACCATAATCAAACACTGTGCTAATAAACAATGCAACTGATACTGCATACACAAATGAAAACTCAAGGAAACATGGGTAATATTGACACGGGCGGAAAAAGGAGTTAGCACAGATACATTACAAACCACACTGCCTAAACTCAGGGTTCCCCGGACGTTTACCAGGAGACTCAAACGGCAAACTCAAACTAAAGCTGAAAACTCCAAGCTTTCGGGAACGAGACCGAAACAAAACCACAGATAAACATCACTGTCACCGCAGGTCCCCTGCACAAACCAGTCAAACTCGAATGTGAAACATACCGGCGGTCGCGTCAGCGACACATCTCCTTAATTATTTCAGCACGCCGGGCGATCGGTCGATCTCGCCAGGCAAGCAAGTCCGCGCCTCGTGGGCGCTCACCTGGGTGTGCATCACGATGCACATCAGCTCCTGCGGCATCGCCGCCACGTAGCCGTAGGCTGGGTCCCCGTCGTCGTCCTCTATCCGATGAAAGCTCCGTGTGCGTACTCGGGCAGCGGCTGGAACTTCGGCGTCTGCGCATCCTGGTTGTAGCTGCATTGCGCCTGGCACATCATGTGGCGCACCCTCTTCTGGCGTGGCTGCTTGGTGTTCACACCTGTCGTCATCATCTCGGTCCCCTCGACGTAGTGTTTCTCCGTCTTAATGGGGTTCGGCTCGGTCTCAGGCTCGCGCGGCCTGATGCTCTTCTGCTCAGCGCCCGTCGTAGTCCAGCGCGTCCAGCATGTGCCGACCCAGAATCCACAGCCGAAAGCCACGAGCATCGCCATCATGAATCCGAACATGGCCAGCCTCACCAGCAGGTTGTCCCAGCCGTCGTTGGTCGGTGGGTGGAACAGCTCGACGCCGCTGGGCGTATACTGTACCACCTCAGCTCCAGAGCCAGTCGCTCTCGTAGCCGCCAACGTAGCTGCCAAACGAGCTCCACTCGCGCCAAAATGGCGCGTCCTGGCCTTAGCCTTCGCCTTCGCCACGGGCTCATTCTCGAAGGTGTCGAGCAACTCCTCTCCTGCCTGGTCCAGCTCCTTCTCGCGCTGCTCCATCGCGCGCTTGGTGAGCTTCTTGCCGGCCACGAAGTCGGGGTCGTAGCGTGAGGCATGAACTCCACGGCGTAACACATCCGCCATCATTTGGCGCGCCGAAAGCTTGGTGGGTCCGTCCGCCATCTGATGCTGGGTATTCACCCACTTCCACCTAGCGTTGACCTCCGCCAGCTGCTCGTTCACGATCTTCACCTCGATGGCCGCCCTCTTCTCTGCGATGCCCAACCCTGCCGTAGCTGACCGCGAGGCGTTATAGAGACACTTCGCGTCCGTGATGAGATGTGACTCTCCGAGGTATGTCATGGCGGCGTCATGTCCGAGGTCGGGCCTCAGACTCAGGGCCAAAAAGACCTTCACCCACATCAGCGAGTCGGCTCCCATCGCCGCGGCTTGTGCCTCGGCGGACAGCGAGCTCCTGCACAACCGCACCAGCTTCTTCGAGGCCCACACCATGGGCCACGAACGGTGTCGGGGTGCTGGCGTTGAGCTCGTCCTCGGGTCCGACGAAGCTCTGATAGCCTCCTTGGGAACTTCCGCCAGGTCGGCTGGCCCAGCTCGCATCTGAGTAGAACGTCTGTTCCTGCCAACGGGGCTTCTGTTCCTGCCAACGGGGCTTTGGAAATCAGCCCCCTGCGGTGATGGATCCTGATGATGGTGGTGATGATCATGACGATGGTGATGGCATTGGACGAGGGCGATGATGATGATGATGATGATGATGATGATTGTGACGATGGTGTGGAGGGTGATGGTGGTGTTGGTGTTGGTGGTGAAGAAGATGATGATGATGGTGATGATGATGATGGTGATGATCATGATGAGCCCGTCATCATCAGTACCACCACCCTCCTCATCGTCATCATCGTCGTCATCGGGGGAAGAGGGGAGGATGATCAGGAAGAGCATGGAAGGGGAGGAAGTCCACTGGAGGGAGAGCATGGTGAGATGCTGTTTCGAGGTCCACTGGCTTTGGGCGCCAGCGCCCGTCAGCGGGGCCACCGCGAATTGGGGGGTTCGCAATCCCCTCCTGGTCGGCGACGACGACGACGACGACGACGACGACGACGACGACGACGACGACGACGACAGTCGGTCCCAAATCGGTTCAAAATCGGTCCCCAGACCCCTGCCAGGGTGCATTCGGATCAGTTTCCCGTCCGGGATCGACTTCTGGGGGCCCCGGAGTCCGAAGCCGGCCTTCACAAGCCGAAGTCGAGGATCAATCCCCTGAACCGATGATCGCTGACACTGGTGTCCGTTTGCAATCTTTTGCAGGCCTGGCCACGTCGGGCCCGTAGCCTCGGCTGTGCGTGCGTCGAGAGCTCCGAATCCCCAATAGGTGCATACGGGAGCTGGGAATCCCCAGTCGTCGTCGTCGTCGTCGTCGTCGTCGTCGTCGTCGTCGTCGTCGTCGTCGTCGTCGTCGTCGCCGTCGCCGTCGCCGTCGCCGTCGCCGTCGCCGTCGCCGTCGCCGTCGTCGCCGTCGTCGTCGTCGTCGTCGTCGTCGTCGTCGTCTGCGTCGGCGTCGGCGTCGGCGTCGGCGTCGGCGTCGGCGTCGGCGTCGGCGTCGGCGTCGGCGTCGGCGTCTGCGTCGGCGTCGGCGTCGGCGTCGGCGTCGGCGTCGGCGTCATCCTCGTCGGCGTCTGCGTCGGCGTCGGCGTCGGCGTCGGCGTCGTCCTCGTCGTCGTCGGCGGCGGCGTCGTCGTCGTAGCCGTCGCCGCTGCCATGCACGTCGCCGTCGCCGTCGCCGTGCCCGCTGCCGCCGTCGCCGCCGCCGTCGTCGTCGTCGTCGTCGCAGTCGGTGCCGCAGTCGCCGCCGCCGCCGTCGTCGTCGCCGTCGCCGCCGCCATCGTCGCCCTCGCTGCCGTCGTCGCCGCCCGCCGCCGTCGCCGCCGCCGCCGTCGTCGCCGCCGCCACCGCCGCTGTCGCCGTCGTCGTCGCCGCCGCCGTCGTCGCCGCCGCCCCCGCCCCCCGCCCGCCGCCGCCGTCGCCGCCGCCGCCTTTCCCGCCGCCTCCAGGGCCTGCGGGCCCCAGCCTCAAAATGGGTCCCCGGACCCTTTCGGGGTCCAAGCGCAAAAGTTTTTCGAGCTGCGCCCGACCGCGGCGACGAGGGGGGCCCCAGGGCCAGGAAGCCTCGAACCTCGATCCGCGAGAGTCGAACTTCGAACCTCGGCGTGCATCCCCTTTTCAAAGTCAACGAAATCCGCGCAAAATCGGTGCCCAGAACCCTCCTGGGGTGCATCCGACGCAGTTTGTTGGTCCCGGATCGATTGTGCGACGGTCCCAGGGCCGAAAACTTCCTCGAACCTCGATGCCCGCCGCCGTGCCTGTCTTCCCCGCCCGTTGGTTCGCGGCGCCCTGGCACCGCATTGCCCCCGCGGCAACCCTCCATGCGGGCCGAGCGCCCGAGCGTCGTGTCGCCCTCCGGGGGTGGCACGACGCTCGGGCGTCGTCGTCGTCGTCGTCGTCGTCATCGTCGTCGTCGTCGTCGTGGTCGTCGTCGTCGTCGTCGTCGCCGCCGCCGTCGTCGTCGTCGTCGTCGCGTCGAGCGGGCCAGCGGGGCGACGAGGCCTCGTCGCACCGCGAACAAGAGGTTCGGCCGTTTTCGGCCTCCGGGGGCCCTCAGAGGGCCCCAGGGCCGTGACCCAAAAACGACTTGGAAGGAAGAGCACCTCGCCGCGCCGCGAACGAAAATCATGACGGGAGGTTTTCAGCCGCTTTCGGATTCCGAAGGCTCCTTACAGGGCCTTGGGACCGTCAGCAGAACCGGCTGGGACGGAAACCCCCTCCCCCGCGGGCTCCTGGGAGGGGGTGGCCGGGGGTGGCGGCAACGCGACCCCTGAGGATCCGAGACGGCCCACGAGAACCCCAAAGTGGCTCGGGCTCGGGAATGGATGCTCAGGACGGACGAGGGAAGCGTGGCGGAGGATGAGGAGGACAAGAGGGGAGGGAGGAGAAGGTGGAGGAAGAGAAGGAGCGGGAGATTGAAGCGGGGAGGAAAGGGAGGATGAGGAGGAGCAGGGATCTTCTTCGAGGAGGTGGCGTCGAGCAGGAGGAGGAGGAGGAGGAGGAGGAGGAGGAGGGATGATGATGATGATGATGATGTGACGATGCGGACGATGATGACGATGACGACGGCGACGACGACGATGATGATGATGATGGTGATGATGTCCGCGTGCCCAGCTAAATTTATAGCGGGTGCAAAGTGCACGTATTGCTGACATATCTTCAAAAGTTGATGTATACTAGGCTCCGGCTTACATGTGTACATATACACATATGTACAAACGTATTTCTATGCATGTGTACACACATATGCGCACGTAAAACGTGGGCAGGCCCGTCCGTTCAAGTACACGCATACATATACATGCACTGCCATGGACAAAGTCTGCCAATCCGCGCGCGCACAATCATATGCACACATATGTGTAAGCATACCACAACACTCATACGGTAGGTTCGCGTCGTGTCGACCGGCGGCGACCCCGCCGCCGGCGTTCAACGTTGAGCGCCGGCGGCGGCCCAGAATCGCTCGACGTCGAAAGATCTGTCGTTGGGGGAACCGCCGATCGTTCAAGGTTGAACGATCCACGCGGTGTCGGCAACCAACGCCGGGGTCGACGCGACGCGGACCTGCCTTCTACATCTAAGTGTGTGCGCACACACATTCGCACATTCATTCACACATACACTCGAAAATACATATTCATTCACATGCATCCACATGCGCTTACACGCATACAACTATGCATACTTGTATGTATATGCGAGTGTAGGCATTCACACAAACACCCGCTTTCACACATAAACCGAACAGAGGCTTAGATACATCCGTATCCATAAGTACCGCACGGCCGAGAAGGTTCAGCATGTGTTCTACATAGGCGAGTGGGCGAAACCACTCCCACATGTGAAACATATCAGAAATCCAGCCGCGGAGGCTTTCTGTACCGCTCACATAGGCGAGTGGGCCGGCCCACTCCCCTATGTGAACCATACCAGGAATCCTCCTGCGGAGGCTGTCTGTACTGGTCACATAAGCGAGCGGGCCAGCCCACTCCCCCATGTGAGCCATACCGGAAATCCGGCCGCGGAGGTTTTCCTGTTCTGGTTACATTGGCGAGTGGGCTGGCCCCCCCTATGTGAACCATACCAGAAATCCGGCCGCGGAGGCTTTCTGTATTTGTCATATAGGCGAGTGGGCCGGCCCACTCCACTATGTGATCCATACCAGAGCTCCGTGCACGAAAGGGGTGCGCGTGCGAGGATGAACGATCGCGCGCGAGCTGCAGCTCGGCGGTCGCACCTCCTCCTCCTCCTCCTCCTCCTTCCCCGTTTCTCCCCCTCCTCTTCCACCTAATCATCTTTCCGCCCTTCCTCCTTCTCATCAGCACCCCCACTCACCCCCTCGTCATTTTAGGAAACGCCAACCAAGAAACTACAAATAACACATAATCGAAATAAGAAAACCTGCAATCCGAAAGAAACCCTGGTCATGAAACTACAACGCTGCTCAAAAAAAAACCAAGCCATTCTCAAAAACAACATACCGTACAACGTTGTGCAAACAAACAACCAAAATGCAACCACATGCATGTATGAAACAAAACTCTGGTCGTGAAGCCGCAACGTGGTGCAAAGCAACAACATAAAAAAAAAAACAACATCTGATCATGCATGTATAACTTGGTGCAAAAAACTCAAAAAATCAGATCATGAATATACAACGTGGTGCAAAAAACAAAACAACAAAATATGTTCATGCATATACAACGCTGCGCAAACGAAACTCACAAAAACAAAATCCCGATCATGAAAAAGTAACGTGGTGCAGCATCCACAATGAAAACGCATGTTTTCTAATTCATGTTAACCAATGTTAGCGCAAATTCAACATTTAGCATACTCTAGTAAAGGTTTATGTTAAAACAAAGTAAACCAAGGTAAAGTTTAACTCGAGCGAGGTTTTTCGCTTAACATGAACTTAACTTGAATTGACAAAGCAAAATAAACTTATATCACAAGCCATAAACGTTTACAAGCACGGTAAGTCATGCTAAACAAATCAAAACTTTGTGTGATGTTATACGTGCTTATGTTGATGTTGCAAGTGATTGGGTCTACGTTATATTTGGTAGTCGCTGTTATTAAGATGTTATAAGAGTGGATGTGCGGCTTATACATGTTTGTGTAGAGGTTATGATTATGTATATCTAGCTAACTCAAGTTTAAACCAAAATTCATCTAAGTATGTGAACCATGTCAGGAAGCTTGCCGCGTCAAGATTGCTGATATGGTTTACATACGGGAGTGGGCCGGCCCACTCCCCTGTGTAAACCATACCAGCAATCTTGACGCGGCAAAATTTCTGATATGGTTTACATAGGGGAGTGGGCCGGCCCACTCCCCTATGTAAACCATACTAGAAATCTTGCCGCGGCAAAATATTTGGTATGGTTTACATAGGGGAGTGGGCCAGCCCACTCCCCTATGTAAACCATACCAGAAAGCTTGCCGCGGCAAGATTTCTGGCATGGTTTACATAGGGGAGTGGGCTGGCCCACTCCCCTATGTAAACCATGAGCGCGCACGCCCGTTGTACGATTCTCGCACAATGTAAACTGGGAGTGCGCGCTCATGGTTTACATAGGGGAGTGGGCCGGCCCACTCCCCTATGTAAACCATGAGCGCGCACGCCCACTTTACATCAACCACCATGCTTCCTCGAAGTTGATGTAAGGTGGGGGTGCGCGCTCATGGTTTACATAGGGGAGTGGGCCGGCCCACTCCCCTATGTAAACCATGAGCGCGCACTCCCAGTTTACATTGTGCGAGAATCGTACAACGGGCGTGCGCGCTCATGGTTTACATAGGGGAGTGGGCCCCACTCCCCTATGTAACCCATGCAGCCTGTTTTAATAGGGGAGTGGGGGGGTGGGCCGGCCCACGCCCTATCCATGGCCGCGGCTAGCTTTCTGGTATGGTTCGCGTACTTAGATGAACTTTGGTTTAAACTGGAGTTAGCTAGATATACATAGTTATACCCTCTACACAATCATGTATAAGCCGCACATCACCTCTTATAACATCTTAATAACAGCGACAAACAGTTACACTTGCAACATCGACCTAAACACGTATAGCATCACATACAGCTTATAACATTTGTTTAACACGAATTACCTTGCTTGTACAACGTTATGGCTTGTGATATAAGTTTGTCTTGCTTGGCTAATTCAAGTTAAGCTCACGTTATGCGAAACACCTCGCCCAAGTTAAACTTTACCTTGGTTTAAGTTGATTTAACATAGACACTCACTACAGTATGCTAAATGTTGAATTTGCGTTAACACTGGTTAATATGAATTAGAAACATGCGTTTTCATTGTAGATGTTGCGCCACGTTATGCTTTCATGATCGGGACTTTGTTTTTGTGAGTTTGTTGCGCCGCGTTGTATATGCATGAACATATTGTTGTTTTGTTTGTTTTTGCACCACGTTGTATATTCATGATATAATATTGTTTTTGAGTTTTTTGCACCAAATTATAAATGTATGATCAGATGTTACGTTTATGTTGTTGTTTTGCACCACGTTGCGGTTTCATGATCAACGTTTTGTTTCATACATGCATGTGGTTGCATTTTTGTGGTTTGCTTGCACAACGGTGTACGGTATGTTGTTTTGAGAATGGCTTGTTCTTTTGAGCAACGTTGTAATTTGATGACCAGATTTCCTTCTGATTGCACGTTTTCTTATTTAGATTATGCGTTATTTGTAGTTTCTTGGTTGGCGTTTCCTAAAATGACGAGGGGGTGAGTGGGGGTGCTGATGAGAAGGAGGAGAGGGCGGAAAGATGATGAGGTGGAGGAGGGGGAGAAACGGGGAAGGAGGAGGAGGAGGAGGTGCGACCGCCGAGCTGCAGCTCGCGCGCGATCGTTCATCCTCGCACGCGCACACCTTTCGTGCACGGAGCTCTGGTACGGATCACATAAGGGAGTGGGCCGGCCCACCAGCCTATGTGACAAAAACAGAAAGCCTGCGCGGCCGGATTTCTGGCATGGTTCACATAGGGGGGGGCCAGCCCACTCGCCAATGTAACCAGAACCGGAAAACCTCCGCGGCCGGATTTCCGGCATGGCTCACATGGGGGAGTGGGCTGGCCCGCTCGCTTATGTGACCAGTACAGACAGCCTCCGCAGGAGGATTCCTGGTATGGTTCACATAGGGGAGTAGGCCGGCCCACTCGCCTATGTGAGCAGTACAGAAAGCCTCCGCGGCTGGATTTCTGATATGTTTCACATATGGGAGTGGGTTCGCCCACTCGCCTATGTGAAACATGCTGAGCCTTCTCGGCCGTGCGGCACTTATGGATACGGATGTATATAAGACTCTGTTTGGTTTATGTGTGCAAGCGTGTGTTTGTGTGAATGCCTACACTCGCATATACATACAAGTATGCATAGTTGTATGCGTGTAGCGCATGTGGATGCATGTGAATGAATATGTGTTTTCGAATGTATGCGTGAATGAATGTGCGAATGTGTGCGCGCACACACTTAGATGTATACGTCATGTCCGCGTCGTGTCGACCCCGGCGTTGGTTGCCGACGCCGCGTGGATCGTTCAACCTTGAACGATCGGCGGTTCCCCCAACGACAGATCGTTCAACGTCGAGCGATTCTGGGCTGCCGGCGGCGCTCAACGTTGAACGCCGGCGGCGGGGTCGCCGCCGGTCGACACGACGCGAACCTACTGTATGAGTGTTGTGGTATGGTTACACATATGTGTGCGTGCGCGCGCGGGTTGGCAGACTTTGTCCATGGCAGTGCATGTATGTGTATGTGTGTACTTGAACGGACGGGTCTGCCCACGTTTTTACGTACGTATATGTATGTGTGTACATGCATAGAAATACGTTTGTACATATGTGTGTATATGTACACATGTAAGCCGGAGCCTATTATACATCAGTTTTTGAAGATATGTCAGAAGTACGCGCACTTTGCACCCGCTTTAAATTTAGCTGGGCACGTGGACATCATCATCACCATCATCATCATCGTCGTCGTCGCCGTCGTCATCGTCATCATCGTCCGCATCGTCACCATCATCATCATCATCAACCGTCAGCTTTGGGTCCCCCCTCGTAGTCGTCGTCTTTGTCCTCCTCCTCCTCCTCGTCCTCCTCCTCCTCCTCCTCCTCTTAACCGTTCTATATATTCCCGTCCTCCTCCCTCCCTCCTCCTCCTCCTCCTCCTGCTCGACGCCGCCTCCTCGAAGAAGATCCCTGCTCCTCCTCATCCTCCCTTTCCTCCCCGCTTTCTTCAATCTCCCGCTCCTTCTCTTCCTCCACCTTCTGCTCCTTCCTCCCCTCTTGTCCTCCTTATCCTCCGCCCCGCTTCCCTCCTCGTCCGTCCTGAGCATCCATTCCCGAGCCCGAGCCACTTTGGGGTTCTCGCGGGCCGTCTCGGATCCTCAGGGGTCGCGTTGCCGCCACCCCCGGCCACCCCCTCCCAGGAGCCCGCGGGGGAGGGGGTTTCCGTCACAGCCGGTTCTACTGACGGTCCCAAGGCCCTGTAAGGAGCCTTCGGAATCCGAAAGCGGCTGAAAACCTCCCGTCATGATTTTCGTTCGCGGCGCGGCGAGGTGCTCTTCCTTCCAAGTCGTTTTTGGGCCACGGCCCTGGGGCCCTCTGAGGGCCCCCGGAGGCCGAAAACGGCCGAACCTCTTGTTCGCGGTGCGACGAGGCCTCGTCGCCCCGCTGGCCCGCTCGACGCGACGACGACGACGACGACGACGACGACGACGACGACGGCGGCGACGACGACGACGACGACGACGACGACGACGACGATGACGACGACGATGCCCGAGCGTCGTGCCACCCCCAGAGGGCGACACGACGCTCGGGCGCTCGGCCCGCACGGAGGGTCGCCGTGGGGGCAATGCGGTGCCGGGGCACCGCGAGCCAACGGGCGGGGAAGACAGCGGGCATCGAGGTTCGAGGAAGCTTTCGGCCCTGGGACGGTCGCAAAATCGATCCGGGACCAAAACACTGCGTCGGAGGCACCCCAGGGAGGTTCTGGGGACCGATTTTGCGCGGATTTCGTTGATTTTGAAAACGGGATGCACGCCGAGGTTCGAAGTTCGACTCTCGCGGATCGAGGTTCGAGGCTTCCTGGCCCTGGGCCCCCCCTCGTCGCCGCGGTCGGACGCGGCTCGAAAAACTTTTGCACTTGGACCCCGAAAGGGTCCGGGGACCCATTTTGAGGCTGGGGCCCGCAGGCCCTGGCGGCGGCGGGAAAGGCGGCGGCGGGCGGGGTACGGGGGCGGCGGCGACGACGGCGGCGGCGACGACGAAGGCGACGGCGGCGACGACGAAGGCGACGGCGGCGACGGCGGCGGCGACGACGGCGGCGGCGGCAGCGGCGGCGGGCGGCGACGACGGCAGCGAGGGCGACGATGGTGGCGGCGACGGCGACGACGACGGCGGCGGCGGCGACTGCGGCGCCGACTGCGACGACGACGACGGCGGCGACGGCGGCAGCGGGCACGGCGACGGCGACGGCGACGTGGATGGCAGCGGCGACGGCTACGACGACGACGCCGTCGACGACGACGAGGACGACGCCGACGCCGACGCCGACGCCGACGCCGACGCCGACGCCGACGCCGACGCCGACGCCGACGCCGACGCCGACGCCGACGCCGACGCCGACGCCGACGCCGACGCCGACGCCGACGCCGACGCCGACGCCGACGCCGACGCCGACGACGCCGACGCCGACGCCGACGCCGACGCCGACGCCGACGCCGACGCCGACGCCGACGCCGACGCCGACGACGCCGACGCCGACGCGACGACGCCGACGCCGACGACGCGACGACGACGACGACGACGACGACGACGACGACGACGACGACGACGACGACGACGACGACGACGACGACGACGACGACGACGACGACGACTGGGGATTACCAGCTCCCGTATGCACCTATGGGGGATTCGGAGCTCTCGACGCACGCCCCGCCGAGGCTACGGGCACGACGTGGCCCGGCCTGCAAAAGATTGCAAACGGACACCAGTGCCAGCGATCATCGATTCAGGAGATTGTTCCTCGACTTCGGTTTCTGGAGGCCGGCTTTGGACTCAGGGGCCCCCAGAAGTCGATCCCCGACGGGAAACTGATCCGAATGCACCCTGGCAAGGGTCTGGGGACCGATTTTGAACCGATTTGGGACCGGCAGTCGTCGTCGTCGCCGTCGTCGCCGTCGTCGTCGTCGTCGTCGTCGTCGTCGTCGACCAGGAGGGGATGGCGAACCCCCCAATTCGGGGTGGCCCCGCTGACGGGCGCTGGCGCCCAAAGCCAGTGGACCTCGAAACAGCATCTCACCATGCTCTCCCACCAGTGGACCTCCTCCCCTTCCATGCTCTTCCTGATCACCCTCCCCTCTTCCCCCGATGACGACGATGATGACGATGAGGAAGGCGGTGGTACTGATGCTGACGAGCTCATCATGATCATCACAATCATCATCATCACCATCATCATCATCTTCATCACCAACACCAACACTACCATCACCATCCACACCATCGTCACAATCATCCTCCTCCACCTCCTCATCATCATCAATGCCATCACCGTCGTCATTATCATCACCACCATCATCAGGATCCATCGCCGCAGGGGCCCGATTTCCAAAGCCCCGTTGGCAGGAACAGAAGCCCCGTTGGCAGGAACAGACGTTGTAGCCTCCAACGCGTAACTCACTCCACGGCCTGTCGAAGCCGAAGTACAATCCCACGTCCGCGTTGGCCTTCGGGAGCCGTAAATCTTTGTTCGCGTCCAGCAAGTCCTGCACCGTCGCATGTCCAGTCGCTGCGGCTCTGAACGATACGGTCGCCGCCGCGATGACACCCCCCTGGGCTGCCGGCCACTGCAGCTGGCCGTTCAGGGTCCTGAAACTGGTGAGCTCCTTCGGCGACAGCGCACTGGTGGGATCTGCCCGCCGGTGCTTCTCCACGGTGATGGGCTTCACCGCGTGCAGGTACTTCTCGAACTTGATGGTGATCGCGTGGGTGCTCGGGGACTGCTCCACCTCGCCGCCGGCGAAGACTAGGCTCGGCCCGAACTCCCACTTGCCGAACTGGAACTTCTCGTTGAGCATGCCCAGCCGCGCCTGGAAACACTCGGCGTCGTCCAGCTTGGCGCGCAGGTCATCCTCGCAAGTCGCGTTCTCGCCGCAGCCGATGAAGTCGTCCACGTGCTTGCCGATCAGCCCGTCCACCACGGGCGTCTGGCCGTCGAAGCTGCATGCGTCGAACGGGTTGTCCGAGGGTCGCGCGGCCCGCAAGGGCAGCAGCAAGCAATCCTCGAGCCAGTGGTTCTTGAACCCGATCTCCCTTGTGACTTCGTCGGAGCGGTAGTGCCAGAGCTCGGGCGACCGCGGGCCCCTAAAGCAAGGCTTGATCATCTTGAGCAACTGTCCTGGCTGCAGGCCGATCTGGTGCACGAGCATTTCCTTCATCTCCTTCGTCGGTCTCGCGTGCAGCTTGACGCCGTGAGCAGCGACGTCCTCGGCCTGCAGGAACGCGGACTTCACATCCGCAGCGAACAGCCTCCACTTCCTCAAGGCTGCCCAAAGCATGGCCGCGTGTCGGCCAAGCCTGCTCAAAGGGGGCGCCTCCTTGTCGAGCTGGCCCTCGGCCGCGTCGCGGTGCTTGAAACCCTGGTAGAGCACTCGCGCGTTGGCCACTCGCTGCCCGTCCTTCACCTTCCACTTCAGCAGGAAGCGTAACGGGCAGCACGCCGCTGGGTCCACCTCCGCCTCGTCGATGGGTTCCCAGCCGTCGTTCTTGTTGAACACCTCGAGGGCCTCCAGCTTGGCTGCGTAGAACTGCCCCCGCTCTTCGGGCGTGAGCCTCCCCTCCACGACGGCGGGGGCCTTCCTCTTGAAAGCCAGCATGTAGATTGTCTCGGTGGATTCCTCCAGCAACATCATCTCGTCGCCCACCTCCTCGATGAGACACGACCCCCCCTGCTGTGGCGCGAGCCTGGCCCACGACATGCGGGCGCGTTTTGCCAAGGGGGTGCCGTCCAGCTTCTCGGCCTCCTCGATGCTCCTCTTGACCGTCGCCTCGATGTGGACTCTACTCGGCTCCCTCGCAGCGTTGCCACGCTCTCGCGCAGCGCTGGCCCCCGCAGGTGCGGGGTCTGGAGCCGCCTCCTCGCCAGCCTCGGCTGGCTGGTGGGCCTCGGGAGCTGCCGCGGCAGCCGCTCCACTCAGCTCCTCTCATTCTTGTCCATCTCGATCTCCATCGCGGTGTCCCTGGGCGCCGGGCTGCTGCGCGCCCATGTCGTCCAGGGCGTCGTCGTACTGGGGCCGCTGGCCCCCCATCGGCGAGGCCACTGCAGCTGCAGGTTCCCTTGGTCCGCCTGAGCGCCCTCCTCAGCTTCTCGATGGTGCTAAGTGGGCTGTCGGGATCCTCGCGTCGTCCTTCTCGCTCTCGGGTCTCGCTTGACAGATCGGGACGGAGCTGCTCCACCGTGCATCGGTAGATCGTGCGCCCGTGCGTGACCCACGCCACGGACGTGTGCATCGCGTCGTCCTCGTTGACCTTCGACTCCACCGCCACCACCAGCGCTGGGCCATGCCGGTGGCACTTCTCCAGGCCCGTCGACATCTCGGGTCGCCAGAAGTAGACCCACTCGCCGATCTGGTAATCTCGGCGCGCCGGCCTGCTGCGCGCCAACAGCGCAGCTCGCACGGCGCGAGAGAAGTTGGCCTCGATGAAAGCCGTTCCCGCCGCAGCGCGCCTGACCATCATTTCGTGCACCTCGCTCTTGGGGTCGACCAGCGCGGCCTGCTCCGCCAGGCCGAAGTCCTCGTCGCACAAAGCGCCAGGTACCTTGGGCTGCGTGCCCAGCACTAGCGTCGCGGGCGAATACCCGTGCACGTTGCGCAAGATGTTCTGCTGGCTGCCGGTCATCCTGAGCGCGGTCTTGAGCGAGTCGTCGGGAAGCTGCAGGTGGTACTTGCTGAGCTGCTCCCTCCTGGCCGCGTGGTTGCGCTCCATGAGTCCGAGCTTGTGGTGCGCGCCCTTCGGGATCAGGTCGAGTGTGATGTTGTGTTTGCTCATCCACTGGTGCATCCTTCTTGACGTGTGAGAGCCTGCCATGTCCATCCTCATGGTGTCGGGCTTGCCAGCCCAGCTGATCCACAATTTATGAAACAGCTTCACCTCTTTCTTGAAAGTCTCCTTCGCGATCGGGTAATCCACTTCGTAGCGCGTGAACTCATCCATCATGGCCAAAATATTTCGCTCCTTGTTCTTCCAGGTGACGTAGTAGACGTCTGTGTTCACGACCTCGTTGGACCGTTTAGCCTTCGGCAGTGCAGCTACACGCGCTGCTCGAGGTCGTTGCCTGGTCAGGCAAACTTCACACTGGAAGAGCTTGGCGCACTGAAGCCACTCGGCCGGGGCCTTCGCGTGCTTGATGGCGGTCGCCAGCGCCGCGTTGGAGGGATGGCCCAGACTGATGTGAGCGCGCTTGACCGCCCTGATCGTCGACACGTTGAAACGCTTCATCAGCTCCTGCATCGCGTCGGTGTACTCGATGGCGTCGATGTCCTTGGATACCTCCTCGGCGGTGTTGATATCCTCAATGTCGTCGGTCATGCCTTGATAGGCGATCAAGCAGGCCATCCTTCGCGCCATCGGTCTCGGGTAGTTCTGAGCCTGCTGGGCAAGCTTGCCGCGTAAGACCACGTGCTCCTCGGTACAGCTGCATTTCGTGTTCATGTGGTGAACAAACTCCTTATTCGTGGACTGGGGTCGCGTAGGCTTCTGGTACGGCATGAGCTTACCCTTGACCTCGAACTTCGCGCCCAGCCTGCACTGGTCGAGCCGGCAGTGGCATCCAGGTAGCTTCTGCCAGGTCTTGGTCTGCCAGTGTAGCCCTTGCCACGGGCCTTCTGCATGCGCATGACGTCCACCGTTCTGCTGCTTCACAAATGAATCCCGAACCATATTGAGGAACGTCTGTTCCTCTCTCTGTCTGGTGAGGTTGATCTCCTCCGCGTGTTCCTCCGAGAGCTCCCCGTTGACATGTTGCCAAGAACGCCAGATCCTTCATGGGGGTGCGAAGAAGATGCCATCGGGCTTCTCCCAATCGATCTTACCCAAGAAGCAGCGAATCACGCTGGGCTTGGAAAAGTCCCAGCCGTCGGCCAGCCTGAACTAGATCGCCTTGACCTGCGGGAACTCCAGCAGCTCCTCCGACAAAGCCCCTTGGTCCACGAAGACCTCCCAGACCACGCGTTCGCGGGGTCCTCTGAGCGCATCCTTCATGTCGGTCTCCGCTTGCTCCAGGGCCAAGATCAGGTCTGAGTAGGTATCCGCGTCCATGTCTGAGAACCCCTCGGTCGTCAGCGCCTCGTCGTCGCTACCGATGTCGTAGAACTCCGGGACGGTCTCGAGGTAGTAGGCATCGGCGTCTGGCACCGACGAGTCGCTGCCATCGTCGGTCTCTCCCTTCACCGAGCGCCCCATCCGAGTCCTTGTCCGTCGAGTCGTCGCTGCTCTCCTCGCCGTCCGCGGGAGCGCCCTCGTCCATGGCGTCGTCTGCTTCCTTCCCGACGCTGCCCAACAGATCAATGGTGAAGTGGCCTTTCTCATCACGTTCGGACTCCATCCAACCTTTGTCGGGGAGATCCATCAGCATGAACGTGCCTGCTCGGTAGTCCTGAACGAGACCCCACTCCCCCATGAAGGGCCTGGCGATGAGCAGCGGCGCCCACCCCTCGACGAGGTGGATGGTGACTTGCTTCTTGATGCCGAACGGCCACACCGAACCGTCTCCAAACCTGAACCGTCGATCACTCTTCTCTCACTTGACCTCGTGCAGCAACTGCTTCACGCGCAGCAGCTCCTCCCACTGCGCCCAGACCTTGTCGCCCATGACGGGCCCCGTTGCGCCTCCGTCGCTGATGCCCTTGCCGACTGTCAGCAGGAACACCTCCTCGGTCGAATTCGCGTACTCCAACGTCTCGACGTCCTCGACCATGTTGCCTGACTCGGTCTCCGTCCTGGTGAACCCGCCGTGACGGAATCTCTTGAACCTCGGGCCGTGCTGCTGCGTCGAGCCCGTCCCGGTCGATCCCGCATTCGATGCAGCCGGCGAGCGGGAGAACGGGGCCTTCGGGAACTTGAACGCTGATGGATCTCGTCGTGGGTGACTTGATCCTTTGCCTTTGCCTTTGCCTTTGCCGCGTCCGCGCCCCTTGCCTTGGCCTGGGGCTCGGGCAGGTCGTGCTTCGCGGTAGTTGTTGTCGGGCGCCACGGCGACGATCGGGTAGAAGCCTCTGGACTTCGCGATCTCAGCCACGCGCTTCTTCGCATCCACGAAACTCCGGTAGGCCTCGTCGCACGCGAGCTGAGCGTCCTCGACATCTTGCGGCAGCTCCTCTGCGATCTCGGCCTTCTCGTCTATGTACGTTTTCATACTCGTACTCGTCTTCGTCTTCATATTCTCCCTCCTCCAGGTACGTGTCTTCGTAGCTCAGGCCTCGCTCCCACTCGTAGTCGCTTGTGTAGTGAGCGTCGTCCTTGGCATTCTGCCCGAGCAGCATCTTCTCCACTCGTTTGATGTCACGCTTGTCGGGCAGACCCTCGGCTCCGTACGTGTCGAGTAGAGCTTTCTTCACATTCTGTCAGCTGAGGCCGTCTACGCATTGACTCCGAACCTGGGCGGCGCCTGACGGCGGGATCGCCGCTCTCGTGAGGAGGTGCCAGCCCGCTAGCATATCTGGAATCTCCATGCCCACTTCCTTCGGCTTCCTGATGTCGCGCTGATGGCGTAGGCAGTGCAAAGTACAACTTCATGGACTCCTTCTCCTGGCGGGCGAACCTGCCGAAGAACTGATCCGTCCGGGCTGGCAGCTCAGTCTGGTTGTCGTACTTGTAGTACTCGTCCAGGACCTTGAACAGCGGCCTGAAGGCCTCGTCTGTCTCGGGCAGGTCCAGGTCGATCTCTTCCGTAGCTTCGGCCGTTTCTCCTTGCAGCGAGTCCATGACCGGTAAAGCCCCCTCGCTGATGGCGGTCGTGCCGCGCTTGCGGCAGCACCTCTCGAAGACCTCTAGCTTTCGTCTGAAGACTCGGTAGCCGTCGGTCTTCAGCAGCTCGTAGCTAGGCGCCGTCTTGGACAGGCCAGCATCGAGTCCTCTTCCCCCGTCCCAGGTCGAACTCTCCTGGCGCCACCAGCCTCCGCCTGTCCAGCCAGCCCACTCCTCGGCGTAGGCTGCCTCGTCGCCCTCGCTGCCAGGGACCCGGGTGGTCGCGGCAGCAGGGCCCGCGCCGCTGGCGGCCGAAGCGGCAGCGGCGGCAGGAGGCGGGGTACCTGACGGGTTCGCGGGCGGCGGTCCTGGCGGCTTCGCTGGTCCGCGGGGCGGCGCCTCGCCGGCGGGCATGGCGGCGTCGACGGGGATGCCGGAGATGGGTGTGGATCTCCGGCTCCGCTACCAATCTCAACCGATGGCAGCACACTAGGTCTGTCTCGGGATGTACGCGATTTGATTATCTTGATAATCTGGAAAAGAATACGCAACCTTTTCCTGTGACTCAGGGGCCCCTGAACATCAAACGGCAGCGGTACAACCATAATCAAACACTGTGTTAATAAACAATGCAACTCCCACTGCATACACAAATGAAAACTCAAGGAAACATGGGTGATATTGTCATCTTGGAGCATCTTGGGAGCCATCTTGAGGCATCCTGGGCTATCTCGAGGCATCTTGGAGGTCATCTTGGCCTCTCCGAGGCCCTCTTGGAGCCGTCTTGGGCCATCTTGGACGCTCCAGCGCGTCGCGGAACCCCCCGTCCAGGTCCAGGGGAGGGGGTTAGGGGGAAGGGTAAACCCCTCCCCGAAGGGGAAGGAGGGAAGATGGAAGAGGAAACTCCCTAAACCACCTACGCCCAGAGGGCTGGTGGTATTTTTCTAACTGGTAGATGCCACTTAACCTGTCTGGCAAGTATACTTAATATGCGTGTTCGAACTCTCCCAGCTGTCATACATCATCTAACGACTGTCACTGTTCAAAGTCATAGCTCGTCGAACTCGTTTGACACTTCCGTTTCTCAACTCTTCTATCGTTTCTCAATGTGTCACCATACCAGCTCGTCGAACGCTTCGGTTTCTTACCGAATAAACTATACATCCCAGAGTTTCTTTTGCATGGCGGTTCTAAATCTTCTGACTTCTCTAGCATTACTAGCTCTTCCAGCTGCTCGAACTCCTCTAGCTGTTCTGACTCTGCTAACTCTTCTACTTCTGGGTCCGGACAAGGGAGTGTCGCCCGTTGCGACAAAGACTTGCAACAACAAATTCTAGACACTTCGCGTAATCCCACCAGCGTCGACGGAGACCCTGGACCCCTGCGGGGAATGTCGGACTCGGCGGATAAGGCAGTCCCACAGTGGCCTTCGGCGTACATCAGGCGGCAGCTGCCGTGCAGTTCCACCCCGGACTCCCCACCGTGCTGGCGATGTTCCTTCCCGCCAGCTTTGCCTCGCGCAGCGCTTCAGCCAGCGCCCGCGCAGCTGTGCTTGGATGGCCCCCTGCAGGTTCGGTGGCTCCTCATGTTGCGCGGGATGACGGCCCTTGGCGGTCAGCCCGCGTCGAGTGGTTCAGCCTTCGCAGCCGCGGCCGCCCCCCGGGCCCGTCCCACCCCCAGCCTGGTATTCGACGTTCCTCAGCGGAGCAGCTCAGCTGGCTCGCACACGCCGTTGGCGCGGCCTGGGCTTGGCGCCCCGCTGGCGACGGCCCATCGCTTACCACGTCTGGGCGCTCCAACGGCATGTTGGACACGCAGCCCACAGCTATCGCCCTCACGCTTCGTTCGGGTTTTGCCAATCGGCACATCTTGAATTCACCAGCATTTTGCCGTGTTGTAAGTGCTCGAACACCCTGGGCGCCCTCAGCTTGCCGCTCCCCCCGCGCAGTCAGCCGCTGCTGGATGAGTGGGCTGGCCGGCTCGCGGCGCGTTTAGCTGCTAATTCGGCCGCTGTCGTGACCCGTAGCGCTTCTGACTCCGCCAGCGCCTTCGCTAGCGGACGCGACCGAAAAAGTAACCCCACCAGCCGAGTTCTGGCCGGTTCCAGCAGTGCTTGCCGTCCCGTGGCTCCGGTCTTCAGCTGGCCCCTGGGGTTCCGGCCGCCGTGTTTTGCAGGAGTTGTTCAGCCTTCTTGTCCAGCCCGGCGTGTCCCCTGGCGGTCTGCCTCTTTGTCCTCTGGCGCCCGGCGGCGACAAGGATTAATTGCTGTGCCTGGCGATCTCGCTCCCATGGCACTCGCACGTCGCAACCCCCATCCGCCTCCGCAGCTGGCAGCTTACACCCGTCGGCGCAGCTCAGCCCCGGCGCAGCTTCCCTCGGCGGTAGGTTTAGTCTGCCTGCTCGGCGCGCGCACGCCGGCAATTAGGGTGCTCGCGGCCCGTGCTACTCTATTGACGTTGTTGGCCCGTATGCCTGCAGCTGCGACTAAAAAGTAACCCCACCAGCGGCTTCAGCCCCCGACGCCCCTCAGCCTCCCTCGGCGGCAGCTTCGGCAGCCGTGAATGCGTCCGCTGGGTAATTAGGTTTCGCCCGTAGCCCGGGTTGGCCTGTGACGCCGCCTGTGCGTTCGCTTGCGGCTGCGACGGAAAGAGTAACCCCACCGACCCATCCAGAGACGATGCCCAGAGGATCTACCTCGATCAAAAAAGTGGGCAGCACGCAGACAAAGGGTCCATTTTTACCTAACAGCGAAGATTGATCGGTTTCTAGTGGTGTCAAAAGAGAGCATCATGGATCTGGGCAGGATCTGGGGGTCTGGGCAGGATCTGGACGGGGGGTCTGGGCAGGATCTGGACGGGATCGGGGGGAATCCGGAAATTCCTTTTTTAGCAAGCACTAACGCACTTCGTGGTCTTCGAGTTCCCAGAACTCCGTTCCTGACCATGATTTTGAATGCCCGGAGCCAACTGTAGGCCACTTCGTATTCTTCGAGTTCCCAGAATTCCATTCTTGGGCATGGTTTTGCATGCCCGGAACCAACTGTAGGCCACTTCGTGGTCTTCGAGTTCTCAGAATTCAATTTTTGGGCACGATTTTGAATGCCCAGAGCCAACCGTAGGCCACTTCGTGGTCTTCGAGTTCCCAGAACTTCATTCTTGGGGATGACTCTGAATGCCTGGAGCCAACTGTAGGCCACTTCATGGTCTTCGAGTTCCCACAACTCCATTTTTGGGCATGATTCTGAATGCCCGGAGTCAACTGTAGGCCACTTCGTGTTCTTCGAGCTCCAATTCCATTCTTGGGTATGATTTTGAATGCCCGGACCCAACTGTAGGCCACTTCGTGGTCTTCGAGTTCCCAAACTTACATTTTTGGTTACGATTTTGAATGCCCAGAGCTAACCGTAGGCCATTTCGTGGTCTTCGAGTTCCCAGAACTTCATTCTTGGGGATGACTCTGAATGCCTGGAGCCAACTGTAGGCCACTTCGTGGTCTTCGAGATCCCACAACTCCATTTTTGGGCATGATTCTGAATGCCCGGAGCCAACTATAGGCCACTTCGTGTTCCTCGAGTTCCCAGAATTCCACTCCTGGGCATGATTTCGAATACTGAGGCAGGCTGAGGCTGAGGCAGGCTGATGCTGAGGCAGACTGAGGCAGGCTGAGGCTGATGCAGGCTGAGGCTGAGGCAGCCTGAGGCTGAGGCCGAGGCTGAAGCCAGCCTGAGGCTGAGGCTGAAGCAGGCTGAGGCTGAGGCAGTCTGAGGCTGAGGCTGAGGCAGTCTGATGCTGAGGCAGGCTGAGGCTGAGGCTGAGGCTTATGCAGGCTGAGGCTGAGGCAGGCTGAGGCTGAGGCTGAGGCAGGCTGAGGCTGAGGCTGAGGCAGGCTGAGGCTGAGGCTGAGGCTGAGGCAGGCTGAGGCAGGCTGTTGCTGAGGCAGGCTGAGGCTGAGGCTGAGGCTGATGCAGGGTGAGGCCGAGGCAGGCTGAGGCTGAGGCCGAGGCTGAAGGCAGACTGATGCTGAGGCTGAAGGCAGGCTGAGGCTGAGGCTGAGGCAGGCTGAGGCTGAGGCAGGCTGAGGCTGAGGCTGAGGCAGACTGAGGCTGAGGCTGTGACTGCGACTGCCGTTGCCGCTGCGACTGTCGTCGCGAATGCGACTACGACTGCGAGAACAGCAGAATTCTACAACCGGATTTTCATCTGAATCTTAAGCGGAATGCTTCCAGATATGCTCCTACACATCGCTGTTAGGTTGCTTTGCCGGGATAATTGAGCGTTTGTGGGACACTCTTGGGCACTTCTGGGACCGTCTTGGGGCTCTCTTGGGCCGCTCTTGTGTCTTGAGGGCCTCTTGTCGGTCCTGGGGGCCTCTTGAAGCGTTTCGGAGAGCCTTTTGGAGCCCTTGGGAGCCTCTTGGAGGCCTCTTGGGAGCCTCTTGGGGCCTCCTGGGCGCCTCTTGGGGCCCTCTTGAGGCGCTTTTGGGATCCTTGGGGGTGCTCTTGGGGTCATTTTGGAGGACATCGATCAAACAAGAGGAGAGCATGAATTAGCGTTGCCCCTCGGGAGCCCCAAAAGTAGCATATTGGGGCGCTCTGCGAGCGTTCTTCGGCGTTATTGGGGCCGTCTTGGGGCTCTCTTGAGCCTCCTTGGGCCCTCTTGGCCCATCTTGGAACCATCTTGAGGCCTCGGATGGCCATCGGGAGCGAAACCGCGAGAAAACGTGTTCGAAGGATGTTGTCCCCTTCGGGGCCTCCTGGGGGAGTTTTTTGGCCACTTGGAGCCGTCTTGGAGCGGTCTTGGAGCCTCTTGAAGCACCTTGGCATTTTTTGGAGCGATCTTGACACATCTGGGGATATTTTGAGCCATCTTGGAGGGCATCTTGGGCCCTCCCATGCGCTCGTGGAGCCAACTTAATCAGTGCCCCCCCCAGGAGGCCAACATGTGGCAACCATTTCAGTAAAACGAATGAGTTTGGCATTCTCGCCGAGGCCTCTTGGGGCGTCCTGGGTGCCTCTGAGGGACCTCTTGGGGCCTATTGGATGTCTCTTGGGAGCCTCTCATGGGGCACCTTGGGGGCCTCTTGGAGGCCTCTTGGGGCCTCCTTGGCACCTCTTGGGGCTCTCTTGGAGCGCCCTGGGGAGCCTTTGGGACCATCTTTGGGCCATCTTGGAGGACATCGATCAAACAAGAGGGAAGCTTTTCATTTGCGGTGTCCCCCTTAGAGGCCAAAAAGGGGCCAACATTGTCAGTTAAACCAATGATTTCTGCTTCCTCGCCGAGGTCGTGTTGGACGCGTTGACACCTTGCGATCGGTCCCGTCCAGGTCAGGGGGGGGTAGGGGGAGGGTTAAACCCCTCCCCGACGGGGCAGAGGGCTGGTGGGATTGCGGCAAAAGGACGCGACGCATGAATTGCGACGCAAGTCAAGATGCTGAAAAAAACACTTCGGACTCAGGAGGGGCTCAGCCTTGAGGGTCGGGGAGCCTCGTCGTGGCAGAAGCTCTCCACGGCCAGAAGAGCCCCCTCGTTCCTCATCAAGCGCTCCTTGCGGTAGCACGATGACTGCAACGTGGCCCCTCAGTGGCGGTGCCGGCGTCGTCCGTCGTCCAACGTCGTCGTCGTCGTCGTCGTCGTCGTTCGTCGGCGGTGGCGTCGTCGGTCGGCGTCGTCGTCGACGTCGCCGTCGTCGTCGCGATTTGAGACCCTGGCGGTGCAGGTGCGCCGCCTCCGTGCGCCGCCGCCCTGCTCGCCGCACGGGCGGCAAGGGCGGCGGCTGCGGCGGGGCAGCGGCGCGGCAGGGGCGCGGGGACGGCGCACCGCGCTACCGGCGGCCAGGTGGGGCCCACTTCGATGCTTCGCTGCCTCGATCGATGCTTCGTTCGTTCCTTCGATCGAATCATTGAATGCTTCTTCGATTATTCGATCGCTGCTCCGATCTATTCTCCTTCGATCGTTTCTCCGATCGGTTCCATTCGTTTCTTCGATGGTTCGATGATGGTGATGATGATGATGATGATGATGATGATGATGATGATGATGATGATGATGGTGGTGATGCTGATGATGATATGATGGTTGTGATGGTGGTGATGATGATGGTGATGATGGAAGGGATTGATGATGATGGTTGTGATGATGGTGGTGGTGATGATGGTGGTGAGGAGGCTGGAGGTAGTGATGGTGGTGGTGATGATTTGGTTTCGATCTTCGATCGATTCTTTGATCTTTCGATCGGTCACGGAATTCCTGGAGGTAGTCTTGTTTCCAGTCTCGGGGCGCTGCAGGCGGCCAGGCGGGGCCCACCTCGATCCGAGAGGGTATCGACTCATAGACCCCCGCGCGCAGTGAGAAACATAAATAGATATGAGACTTTATGATCGTTTTCTTATTCATTGTTTTGCCGATCGGCGCGGGCCCTCGCCCCCCCCCCCATGGAGTAGATCCTGGCTGTCTTCAGCGCCTGTTTCAAGCACATGTAGTTTCCCCCACAGGACGCACTGTTGCAAACAGTCGCACTAAGCAGAGGTCCAGAGCCAGCCCCCCCCCCTCTCCCCCCTTCCTCCGCTCAATGTCGAAACGCCGAATAAGAAATCGTTCACATTCTGCTCTGCATTCGTTCAAGAACCGTTCTAGACAACTCCCAGGGCTGCTCCTCCCCCTCCCACCCCAATGCACATGGGATCGGGCCCCCCCACTGGATGGGTACGCCAGTACGCCAGTACGCCTGTGAGCATCGCGAAGGCCTCGCAAACGGGATCGCTCCCCCCCCCGCCTACATGTGGTCGTGGCCCTGAGTAGCGTGGTGGAGGGTGCCCGTGCACTCTCCCTCCCTCTCCCAGCGGGTGTGGGGCGGCTCGTCGTCGTCGTCGTCGTCGTCGTCGTCGTCGTCGTCGTCGTGCCAGGCCGTCGGGGGCGTCGGCGTCGGCGTCGGCGTCGGCGTCGTCGTCGTCTTCCCCACCCCATCCTATCCGGGGGGGGTGCGGTGAAACCCTGGGATCCATCCCATCTGGGAGGGGGGGCCTGTGAACCCTCGACCTGGGATTATACATGCGAACCTTCATGCAGGTGCGGACATGGGGAATGCTCTCGCCAGAGGTTCCGTCTCTGGCTCCGCAGCCTATTTTTAGGGGTCCAGTTTGACTCCGCCAAGGACGAAAGCGCTACTGAACTGCACCTAGCGTTGGAGAACAGTCCTATTCGAAGGGCGTTTGTCCTCGATTTAGGCTTGGGGCCATTCATCGAGCCCTGCCTGGGACCATCAAAACTGGCTCGGGGGCAAAATGTTTCCCCAGGGAAGCGGTCGGGACCCATGGGGCCACGGATTGAAAACACTAAATCGGCGGGTCGCGTCGTAAACAAAAAACACGACGGGTGTGTGTGTGTGTGTGTGTGTGTGTGTGTGTGTGTGTTAGTGTTTGCTGTTTGCGGCCTCTCGGGGCCCTCTCCGGGTCCCAGGAAACGCCGGCCACGGTGGAGTGGGCCGATTCCGTTGGGGTCCATTTCGTCGGTCTAGGATCAGTTCTTCCCATTCGATTCGATTATTTGATCGATTATTCGATTTCCTGCCAGCTCGAGCCGATTCAAATCCGATCTTCCATCGTCATGGATCCGAGGCGGGGACATCCGTAGCCACCGCCTGGGGGGCCGATCTTCCCGGGGCCTCTAGGCAGGCTGTGGATAAGAATGTATTCGGCCCTCTAGGGTTTGCTCAAGATCCACCACTTGCCGAGATGCCGAAGTTCGATCCCCCAGGCGGTTGCTAGTCTGGATGACTCCCCGCCTTGCAAGGAAGACGGGCCCCCTGAGGTCTTTTTGCTCCTCTCGAGCTCCTGGGGCCCTCCACGTGCCCCAGCGCTGTCAAGAAGCGCATCGGGATGAGAAGCTGGCCCCGGAAGAAAGACCCGGGGTCCAGGACCGGCCCTTCCGAAATGGGGGTGCGATTTAATGGAGGAGGGGAGAGGTGCACCTTTTGTGCCCTCAAGGGGCCCTCAAGGAGCCACCTCGGACCCACACGGGGCACGAAGGGTACACGTTCCCCCCCCCCCCTTATCGCCCCTCCTGTCGCGGCCGACCCGATCCGGTTCCGACTCCGTGCTTACGCGGCTCCATACGGCGCACGTTCCGATCCGGTCCGGCCTTAAGATCCGACGTTACGAACAAGCTGCAACATCTCAACAAATCACGACCAGAACCCGAGACCAGATGTTTCTGCATCATGTTTCGAGTCGGATCGATCTGTGATGTTCCCAGTGCCGGGCAAAAATGCCCAGCGTGAAGTCAGCCCCCCCGAGACCAGCACAACGACTGACCAAGACTCCATTGGGCACGCCGGGAAAACGACACGCTCTCCTGCCTGCAAAGTTAGATTTCGGTCGTCCAGTGTATTTCTTTGTTGCTGCGCTTGGTCGTCCAGTGCATTTTCTGTTGCTGCGCTGCAGGATTCGGATCTTTGTCCGGGTCTAGGGGAGTTTTTGCAGGCTTTCACGGCTTTTGGTCGGCCGCCTCCTTGTGCAGTGCAATTTTTTGTTCGCGCCGCCGTCAGGGAAAATTGATTTCGAGGTATGCTGGATGTCCTGGTCTCGCGTGTCTGTCTGGATTTAGGGGTCCCTTGATGAAGGATCTCAAGGCCGTGCCGATTGGGCCCGACCCAGCGCACGTTCCGTCCGATTGCGAAGGCCTTACGGCCGATGCCGCCGACCCTGGAGACGACCCTGTCGTCTGGGCGCGCCAGCCCTCGCGGATCGGACGGTGGCTGCGAGGCGCTGTCGGACGTCGGAGGCGTTGAAAGCGCGCTTGCCGCGCTCGGGAAAGTGTCCCTCCTCCGTTCTGTGATGGGGAGGAGGAGGAACAGGCGGAGGAGGAGGACAAGGTCGAACAGGACGGAATACCCGGTTGTTTTGTAATTTCCTAGTTTGTTTTGTAACTTCCTCGGAGAGTTTTTGGGGCCTCTCGGGAGCCTCTTGGGGCCTCTGTCGGCTTCCTGGAGGCCTCTTGGGGGCTTCTCGGAGCTGAGGGCTCGAAATGTGCGTTCGGGTCCCCCGTCTGGGCGCTCTCTTGGAACCGTTTTGGGAGCCTTTTGTGAATCTGCGAGGCGTTTTGGGCCGTCTTGGGGCTCTTTTGGGCCGTTTGGAGACCCTCTCGGAGGCCTCTTGGGCCGTGTCGGGGCGATCTTCGGAGCCTCTTGGGCCGTCTTGGCGCGTGGGGAAGCGGAAGAGGCGAAAACGCAAAACATCCTTGAAACACGTATGGGAAATCCATGATTTGTACCTCTTGCAAGGCTCTCGTGGGAACGGTCCTGGAGGCCTCTTGGGGCGTCTCGCAGGCGTCTTGGGCCGTCTGGAGGCCGTCCAGGCGTCTTGGACAGATCATTCGGCGATTCGGCGCCCTCTTGGATCGTCTTGGTGGCCTTTCTGGCCCGTCTTGGGACTTTTGTGGCCCCCGGGATTCCCCGGGGGGGCGACGTAAAAACCCGAGACTCCCCCGGGGCCCTCCCCGGGGGGCGGGCGAAAACCCGGGACCCCCCCCCCGGCGGGGAACGGATCAAAGGGAAGGGGCTTCCCTTCGACTCAATTACGACGTTGCTCAATTTCGCCGAGGAGGGAACAGACGGAGAAGCTTCTTCCACACGCCGACAGGGTCGGCGGATTTGGTTTGGTTTCCCGATGCGATGCCGACTGATCTCTGGGCGGACAAGGAGAAGTCGTGCCAGACCGTTCCAGAACTTTCAGCAACGTCTGGAACGGCCGCGGCGCCCGATAGAACCGCCGGATCTCCGATGTATCTCAGTATCGTTTAACCTATCCCCTGGGGACATGCCCCTCGGAATCCAACGGGAGCAGCCTACATCCCCATCTAGGGGGGTGAACCGCCCAGTGGGGCCCAGGCCACGCCAGTGTCCTATAGGGATCGCTTAAGCGATGATCCCCAGACATCAGCCGATATGATTCATTGGCTTAAGCCGCACCGCCGACCCGTAGGGGCGGCAGCAAGAGTGAAAGACGGAGTTCGCGGAACGCGCGCGATCGCTGGGCAATCTTGGGGTTTCGGCCTGTCCTACGTAGCGTGCGGGGTTCAATGGGGGGGCCTTATATGGGGATTGTTTTGACATTTTCATGGTCTTATGTGGGTTTCTTGGGGCCTTCGCGGGGCTTGTCCCAGGCCTCTTTTCCCACACCCTGGATAGGCTCGGGGATCGTTGGGACCCAGCTGTGGGTGCGTCCGGCCAGAAGTTCGAGAGTGGACCCAGCTGTGTCGACGAGGAGCTCCCTGAAGGCCCAGAGGGGGCGGAGAGCGCCCAAAAACTAGGAGTCTCATGCCTCGAGCCTCGATGCACCCCAGGTTCCTTCCTTTGCAAAGGGGTGGCACCGGCCAGGGGAGGTCAATCCTCATCCCGGACCCTCGATGGTGGCCCCGGGCAGCGAAAACGGTTCTTGGAGGCTGAATTCGAGGAGATGTTTCGGGTGGTCGAAAAAACACGAAAATTTGCGAGACATCGGCGGCGACGACGAAATATTTATTTTCTTGTTTTTCCTAGTTTTCCTCCTCCTCCTCGTCCTTCTCTTTTTCTTATTACCATTATTCTTCTTATTCTTATTATTATTGTTATTATTATTATTGTTATTATTCTTCTTTTTTTTCTTCTTCTTCTTCTCGATCGAGGTAGATGCCCGCTGCAGCCCCGGCCGCCTTTTTCAGAGATGTTTGTTTGAACTGTTTTTGTTTTTGATTGGTTTCGGTCTCCGGGGGCCGCTGTTGGGCCCCAGGATTTTCAAAACCGGACGGACATGGGGCGGGAAATTGCACCGGCGGACCCCGGGAGAGGTTCGGGGACCGAATTTGTGCGGTGTAGCCCGTCGGACTCGGGAGTTTTGTTGTGGTTGCGGGGGTTCCAGGAACAAAATGTGCGCTGCAGAGTATTGGTCTTTTAATGTTTTTTTTCGTTGTTTTCGTCGAAGGGCCGCCTCCGGGTCCCGGGGTCGTTCGGGGGCATTGTGGAACACCGTCAGGGCTCTCGGGGGTGCATTTAGGCGCCCTTTCATATTTTCTTGTGGCGTAGTGCTCGAATTCTCCATTCGGGTTTCCTTCCTTGTTCTCCTCTTGGGGCCGTCCTGGGGCTCTCCCTGGTGGCTTCGGGGGCCCTGTTGGGGCCAGCTTGTGCCGTCCGGGAGCTTTCCTGGGGGCGTGCCAGGGCTTTTGGATTGAGTTTGGAGGCTTTTTGGGCTGCGGTGGGATTCGCGAGAGGTCAAGAAGCGAACGTATTCAACTTAGACGTTTCCCTTCGGTAAGGGGCCGAGGTTTGGCGTTGCCGGGCCTCTTCGAGCGCGTCCTGGTGGCGCGTTGGGGCGTCTAGGGGGCCCCACGGGTTTGCTGTACAGCGAGCCGCGCGACAGGCCAAGAAACGAAAGTGCTAAGCTTGGGCGTTCCCTTAGGGAACAGGCCGAGGTTTGCTTCTGGGAGCCTCTTGGGACGCGTCCAGGCGGCGTGTCGGGGCGTCCGGAGGCAATGTCGGACGTCTTGGAGCGATCTCCTCGCGAGTCGTAGCCTTTTGGGGCCGTCGGGAGTGCCCCATGGGGCCGTCCTGGGGCCCTCCTCGGTGGTTGCGGGGGCCCTCTTGGGGATCTTTTGGGCCGTCTGGGAGCCCTCTTGGAGGCATATGGGGTTTCCTTGAATTGATTTGGGGGAACGGTTTGCTGTGGGCCTCCTGAAAGGCCAAGAAACGAATGTGCTCAACTTGGACGTTTCCCTTTTCAGGGAACGGGCCGATGTTTGCTTGTGGAGGGCCTCTTGGGCCGCATCCTTGTGACGTGCTGGGGCGAGCAAGGGGTCTCAGGGGCCGCGTGACAGGCCAAGAGGCGAACGTGTTGGAAATATGCATTTTCCATCGAGAATGGGACGGTTGTTGCTTCTGGAATGCTTTTTGGGACGCCTCTGGATAGCGTCTTGAGGCGTCTTGGGGGCCTGTAGGGCTGTCGGGAGGAAGTGTTGGACGACTTGGGGCACAGTTGAACGACTTGGGCCGACCAGGAAGCCTTTTAAGAACCCTCTTGGCCCGTCTTGGGGCCCTCTTGGGACCAGGGCCGTTGCTATAGTTTTGGGGGCCTTCTCGGGGCGCCCAGAAGCCGTTTTGGAACCCTCTTGAAAGCCTTTGGGACTGTAGGGGGTCGATGTTGGATGCTTCTTGGGCCGTTGTAGGCCTCGTGGAAGCCCAAGAGGCGAATGTGCTGAAAATGCATGTATTCCCTTGGAAATGTGCTGAAAATGGAAAAGGCGAATGTGCTGAAAATGCGAATGTGCTGAATGTGCTTCTGGAGGCCTTCGTGGAACGCCCCGTAGTAGCTTTTTCAAACGTATCCGGGGCCTATGGGGAATCGTTTGCAGGCAAGCTGGGGCGGTTTGGACCGAGTCGTCTCTCTCGTGGGCCGTCCAGAAGGCCTTTGGTGACCCTCTTGGCCCGTTGTGGGGCTCTCGTGGGACCGTCCTGCGACTGTCCTGGGCCTTTGTTGTGGTTTCTGAGGCCTTCGTGGTGCGCCGTGAAGCCGTCGTGGAGCCTTTTTGATTGCCTCTTGGGGTGTCGGGGGTCGAATTTGGAGGTGCACTTGGCCGTCGTAGGCCTCGTGGAAGCCCAAGAGGTGAATGTACTGAACATGCATGTTTTCCTTAGGAAATGAAGCGATTTTTGCTTATGGATGCCCTCTTGGAACGCCTCGTGGACGCGTTTTCAAACGTCTCGGGGGCCTCTGGGGCCGTCTGGAGGCAATCTTGGGCGGTTTGGACCGAATCGTCCCCCGCGTGGCCCGTTTGGGCAGCCTTTTGGGGACCGCGTTGGCCCGTTTGGGAGCCCTCTTGGGACCGTCCTGCGGCTCTCCCGGGCCGTTGCTATGGTTTCTGGAGCCTTCGTGGATCGCCTGGAAGCCGTCGTGGAGACTTTTCGGTAGCCTCATGAGCTGCGGAGGGTCGATCTTGGAGGCTTCTTAGGCCGTTGTGGGTAGCGTAAAAGCCCAAAAGGCGAGTGCGCTGAAAACGTACGTTTTCCCTAGGGACTGGGACGATGTATGCTTCTGGGAGTCTTGGGGACTGATGGGGCCGTCTGGAGGCAATCTTCTGCCTTTTGGAACGATCTTTCGTCGACTCGTAGCTCTCTTGGACCGTTCCGGGGCCCTTTTGAACCTTTTTGGCATGTTTTGGGGCCTCCTGAGGCTCCAAGTGTGTGTCCGACACCTTTGCCCCCCCCCCCCCCTCCCCCTCCAAACCGGCCGGACCGGGCCCCCAGGCGAGGGGTTTGGGGAGGGGGAAACATCTCACACGCCGTGACCCCAAGGGGTCTGCGGATTTATTCCAATCCGCGACCCCATGCAGAGGTCCCCACCTCTTCCCCAGGGATGGTTCCCTCCCAGATTCATCTTGGATGGCAACGGGCCCCGCAGGCCGAAGTCCAGGAAAAACCGCCGGATTGAAAACGTCAAATCATCGGATCTCTGGGTCCTGGTCCAATGTTTGTCCTGGTCCTGCCAGGCTGCCGCGGTTTCGCATTCGACCTCGGCTTCGGCTTCGTCGTCGTCGTCGTCGTCATCGTCGTCGTCGTCGTCATCGTCGTCGTCGTTGTCGTCCGGTCGTCGTCGTCGTCGTCGTCGTCGTCGTCGTTGTGCCAGGCCGCCGCGGCCGCGTGGCAGTTGGTGAGCAGCGTGCCCCCGGAGCAGCTGGCGCGCGCGGCCGTGGCCAGGCTGCAGGCGTTGCACGCCGAAGGCGGGCTTCTCCAGGCCTCTCAGATCGGGATCGGCGTAGATTCGGCTGCGGCGAACGAAGGGAGGAAATTCGAGATTGTGAAGGCCTGACGGCCGGTGCCGCCGACCCTGAAAGACATCGACGACGACCAGGAGGGGGAGGAAGGATGAGGAGGACCAGGAGGAGGAGGAGGCGGAGATAAGCAGGAGGAAGAGGAAAAGGAGGAGGAAAAAGACTCCCCCCTGGCCCCCCCCCTCGGGAGGAGGACCGGAAGAGGACCGGCGTGGAAGAAGTGAGGGAAGGGGGAGGAGGACCCCGAGGGACTGATGCGTATCTGACCCTCCCCCCCCCCTGGGACTCCTCCCCGCCTGGGGAGGAGGACCCAGGGAGGACCGGCGCGCTGGAGAAGGACCGGCGTGGGAGAGGAGGACCCCCAGAGGCGATGCGAATTTGATCCCCCTCCCCCGGGACCCCCCCCCGCCAGGGAAGGGACAAACGGAAGGGGCTTCCCTTTGACGTAATGAGGACGTGGATGGAATTCCCTCAACCTGCGAACCCGTTTCCTGAACGAGGGAGGGTGCTATCTCTCTCTCTTTCTCTCCCCCGACGGGAGAGGAGGACGGGAAGGGGGGGCGAAAGAAGGCTCCCGGTCGACGGGACCGGACAGACACCCCACACACGCCGACAGGGTCGGCGGATTCGAAGTTCGAGGCTTCCGGGCGTGTCTCGCAGTTGCTTGGCGGTTTTCCGCCCTCGAGTTGCGTTCCAGCGGCTGCGCCTCGCCGAGGGCGTTTTGGGGGTGCCCGGATCGTCCCGAACCGCCGCCCGAGAGCCGAGTTATGACCCAAAATCCGAATTCGGCGGCGCGCCCAGGGGGGAAGCGAGAAGGAGCTGATGTGATCAGAAGGTGGCAGGCTTAGAAGCCCTCGCGCCTTCTGCGAAGGTTTCAGTGTCTCCTGGAAGGCTTAGAAGACTTCTCAGAAGGCCGGAGGCCTTCCGAGCCTTCTGAGAACGTCCACCCCCTCTCACTTCCCCCGCGGGCGCGCCGCTGATAGATAATAGAGTCGGAGGTTCCAAGGATCGCGCCGCATCGCAGATGCATCGCCGATTCATCAGCAATGCGGCTTGATGTGGAGACCGGTTTTGTCCACGCCGATACATCGCCGATGCGCCGCCGATTTGCCGCCGATGTCTCGCCGCGACGCCGACACATTGGCGACTGGGCGTCGCTTAATGGGGGGCGATCGATGGGGGGCAGTGGCAATGGTTGCGGGGGTTTGGAAGTTGGTCTGCTTCCCCTCCATTTAGCGCCCCTCCACTACGCGACGCCCAGCGCGATGCGGTGCAATCCTCCGACCCCACCTACTCGGACACCATCTAGGACGCCTTTTGGGCTGGAGGAGCAGCGTGCGGCACGAATACAGGCTTTTGTTCGCGGCGGGGGCTAATTCCCAGGTGCTCCGGATGGCATCATAATCGCCCCTCCCTTGGGTTCGGGGGGGGGCGGAATGGGCGCGTGCCGTCGGGGGCGGAGGCGGGGGGGGGGGGCAGTTTTGAAGCTCAAGTTTTGGACGCGCGGTGATGGGCGGTGGTGGGGGATGGGGGCACTCCGTCGCAAGGTCAGTCGCCCCCCCTGATGATTATGCCACCCGGAGTACGTATCCGAAGGTCTTTCGCCTTCAATCCAGGTGTTCTTTCCTTGATTTCGGCCTCGGGGCCCGCCATCGGACCCCAGGATTATACATGCCAGCCTTCATGCAAATTCGGAGTCATGGGGAATGTTCTCGCCAGAGATCAGCTTGACTTTGCCAAGGACAAAAGCGTTACTGAACTGCACGTAGCGTTTGAGACAAAGTCACGTTCAAAGGGTGTTTTTCCTTGATTTTGACTTCCAGGGCCCGTCATCGAGCCCTGTCTGGGATCATCAAAGCTGGCTTCGGGATGAAACTACCCTTGGGGAAGCGGTCGGGACCAATGGTACCACGGATTGAAACATCAAATTGGCGGCTCGCGTCTCGAAGAAAGCGACGGGTGTTTTGGTGTTTGTTCTAGCTTAGTTTCTGATTATGGGGGTCCTCGCAGGGCCCCAGGACCGTCACAAAACGACCCGGGATGACAAGTCGGTCCTGGAGTCATTACCATACGCTCCCTGCCGCCGTCGATGTGTGTGTGTGTGTGTGTGTGTATATATATACACACACACACACACCGGGGAACGGGACCTGGGGCCGCCAGATTGGTGCCTCGGACCCCCATGGGGGCCCCGGGGCTCACTTTCCGTGTGTTTTTACATGGTTTCGGCGTTCCAGGGCCTCCGAGGGAGGCCGCCAGGAGTGGACCTGCGCTCCCTGGGGGCTCCGGGGCTCACTTTCCCCTGTGTTTTTACAAGGTTTCCGCGTCCTGGGCCTCGGAGGCCGCCCCCTCCAACCCCCCGTGGGAGGACTGGGCGGCCGGGGAAGTCCAAAATAGTCCAGGAGGGCCTCCAGAGGCTCCCAAGACGGCCCAAGCGGGCCCCGAGTCGCCGAAAGACCGCTCCAGGACGCCCAAGATAGGCCCAAGACAGCCCGAGAGGCCCCCCAAGGCACTCCACGACGCTTCAAGACGCCTCTCCAGAGCGCTTCAAGAGACCGAAATCGTCAATTTTACGAGGGTTTGCGAACGATTTTGGCCTTCCAGCCTTTTCGGCCGTCCGACGTCCAAGACGGCTCAATAGGCCCCCAAGAGCGCCCCAAGACGGCCCAAGAGGGCCCCAAGACGGCCCCAGAGTCGCCCAAGACAGCCCAACAGAGCCCCAAGGCGGCCCCAAGATGCGCCCAAGAGGGGGACCAGGGGACCACGACTCCAATGAAGAGTGCCCCTGGAGGTCCCAAGAAGCCTCCAAGAGGCCCCAGGAGGCCCCCAAGAGGCACCCAGGAGGCTCAAACGAGGCCTAAAGAGGCCACAAGACAGCCCCGAGGAGGCCCCACAACGGTCCCAAAACGGCTTCCGAGAAGCTGTCCCGACAGGCCAACCACGAGATCCAAACCAACACCCATGAGGCCTCTGACCCACCACCCAGGGCACGGCGGCGGGAGCAGTGACAGCACTTGTGCACAGCATGTTCCGGCGGGAGCCTTCCGTAACACGCTGCAGGAGGAGGAGGAGGAGGAGGAGGAAGATCAGGAGGAGAGAGAGTTGGAGTGGGAGGAGGAGGAGGAGGAGGAGGAGGAGGAGGAGGAGGAGGAGGAGGAGGAGGGGGGGGACGAGGAGGAGGAAGAGGCCTCCAAGACAGCTCCAAGATAGCCGAAGAGGCTTCCAAGAGGGCCCTGGGCGGCCCACGAGGGCCCCAAGGCGGTGCCTGAGGCGCCCAAGACGGCCCCAAGAGAGGCCCATGAAGGGAAACACGAACTGAGAATCCGAGCTTCCTACCCCGAGAGGTTCTCGGGAAGTCCCAAGAGTCCCCCAATCGGATCCAAGAGGCCCCCAAGAAGCTCCCAAGAGGGCCGACGAGGTTGCAAGAGATCTCCCAAGGTGGCCCCAAGAGGCACAACTCATTGTTTTACGATTGGGCTTTGACGGGTTTTAATTTTTGTCGGCCTTTTGGCATCCCGATGCTCCAAGACGGCTCAAGAGGCTTCCAATACCGATCCAAAATAGAGGAAGAGGCCTCCAAGAGGGCCCCAAGACGGCCCGCGAGGGCCCCAAGACGGTGTTTGAGGCGCCTGAGACGGCCCGAGAGGGCCCCAAGAGCCCCAAGAGAGGCCCAAGAAGGGGAATGCGACCCAGCAGCAGAGCGTTCCCCCCAAAAGGCCCACAGGAGGCCGCAAGAGGCCCCCAAGTGGTCCGACGAGGACCCCAAAAGCTTCCCGAGGGCCCAGAAGGCTCCTAGGAGACGTCCAAGAGGTTTTTAAATAGCCCAAGAGTGCCCTCGATGCGTCAAAACTGCTTCCAGGAGGCCCCCGGGAGGCTTCTGGATTGCCTCAATCTGGCCGCCGGTGGCCTCAAGTCGGGCCTCCACGCAACCAAGACAGCCAATGACGGCTTCAGGTTGCAGGGCCGATGCCCTCAAGGGACCCTCAGACGCCCCCCCAACAGGCACCCAAGAGGTGCCTCCAACAGCCAGTTGACGAAGCATGCGGAACACCCCAGGAGCTCCTCAGATGCCGTCGCGCGCCTGTGCTTGATAGCGTTGTCCAAGATCGTCCAGCGCCCCCCCAGCCTGGGCTAGAACCTGAGCGCGCGCGAAGCGCGCGCGATGGTTCTAGTGTATATATATATATATATATATATATATATATATAACCACATACGCAGACACATGCTTGGCTGTCTGCAGCTATTCGTGGTTCGGAGAGGAAAAAGGCCCGCGCCCGCACCCGCGCGCGCGTGCTCATGCTGTATAGTTTCCTTACCCAAACCTGAATGGGAAATACATCCTTTTACATTCCACGATGTCCATTGACCCGCTAGCATGGACCCCAACAGTGAGAACTACCTTACTTGACGATATTGGCCTGGTTGGGCCTAAGTTGGGTAAAGATGGGCTACCAGCCGAAAGCTCTGGGCTATGGACAGATGACCATGTCGATAAAGATGGGGCAAGTACGAGTACTTCCGTGAACGTGGAGAAGAGCACGGGAGGGGGAACCAGCCCCAAAGGGGTGGAACTGTTTTTTAAGGATCGAGTCGACGGACCGACAAAGCCGACCTCACAACGCATCCGAGAGACAAAAGCAACCATGTTGCATAATATCAACTCACCTAAGAGACCAATATCACCTGCAGAGGAGGATGACAAGGCCATTGAGAAGCTGATCAAGAAGAATCCCTTCTCCAAAATACGAACCCCGTCTCCAGCAGGTGAGCCATCGGGATACGATGATACCCCTGTGAACCGTGGGCGAGAAGACGCCCCAATTCCAGACGATGATGTCGACGAAGAGGACGATTGGCATGGGGGAAGGCCCTGCCTGCGCAACCCGCTGCTGGGGGACGTTGATCAGGCCTATGTCGCGAACTCCAGCTCATCGGACGAGGGCGAAGAGACCGAGCACATCGCCGCGCCGGTGAAGGCGATGACAATATCGAGCTCGTCCGAGGAGAGTTTTGGATCGGCATCCGATCGGACCCCGGAAAAGCGGGATGCGGACTATGTCAAGAGAAAGGGGAAGTCACAAAGCCCGCGAGACAGTGTCGAACGTCAAAAGGACCTCGCGGCCTCGTCCGGGGGGTCTGGGATAGGGATTCGTCACGGAAAAACCCCTGGGGGCGACTCGGTGGACGCGAAACAATCTCCGTGCGAAAAGCGCCCAAAGACCGAGCCTGGCGGCTCGAGCGGCCCAGAGGATCCCGAGCCAGTCCCTGATGTGAAACCCCGTGGAAGGCAGTTATTCGAGTCACCGGGCTCGATTTCCAGGAGGTCGAGGTCGGGAATGGGCTGCCGAAGTCGCAATTCGAGTGGATCAATTCACGGGCCCTCCCTGTCCAGATCATCAACGTACGTCTCGATTTTCAATTAGGGGGCCATGTGCGAATCGCGGGCCGGCGTGCGAGCCGGGCCCCGAGAGTCGGTGCCCGGGCAGGACTGCCGATGATCTACCGTGTCAGAAGCCCGCGTGCCGGGGCTGTCCTGTCCAGTGTGGCCTGTGCAATCCTGCGTATTTTTTTTGCCGGGAATGTCTGCCGCCGAAGTAACGCAATTGCTTTGCGTGCAAACGCCGCGAGTGGGAGCTGCAACAGGAAATGAGGCAATGCCAACTTGAGCAGGAATGCGTTTCCGAACTAGCGGCCGCGCGCGCAATGATGGCAGACATGGAAGCAAGGCAGAGAGCACATAATGAACAGGCGGCACAGCAGGCCGAACGTGAGCTTAATGCAATTCTCAAAAGGGAGAAGGAGCAGATGGACGCCCTCTATGAGGCTCCATTAAGAGCAGATAAAGAGGCCAAGGATTGAATCCCACAGCTGCCATATGGAGGTTAATTCTGGTTTAGGGTGTAGGAAACGCGTATATGATTGGTTTATTTTAGAATAGGGCGATGTAGAAGCATGCAACTTTTCGTGTAATTATGTGATAACAGTTTATGAAATACATCTAGTCGTAAATGAGCACATTCGTCCCGAAAGGTCCCCAGACATTGTCTACGCGCGGGAGGCAGTTGAGAGCTCTAGACCAGGGGAGGGAGGAAGGGGGGCATGGATGGAGGAGGAGGTGAGAGGCGGAGAGAACGGAGCGGGGTCCACGGGGAGGAGGGAGTGGGAAGACAGAAGATGAGGAGGGAACAGAAGAGCGGAGAGAAGAGAGAGGGAGAGAGAGAGAGAGAGAGAGAGAGAGAGAGAGAGAGAGAGAGAGAGAGAGAGAGAGAGAGAGAGAGAGAGAGAGAGAGAGAGAGAGAGAGAGAGAGAGAGAGAGAGAGAGAGAGAGAGAGAGAGAGAGAGAGAGAGAGAGACAGAGAGAGAGAGAGAGAGAGAGAGAGAGAGAGAGAGAGAGAGAGAGAGAGAGAGAGAGAGAGAGAGAGAGAGAGAGAAGAGAGAGAGAGAGAGAGAGAGAGAGAGAGAGAGAGAGAGAGAGAGAGAGAGAGAGAGAGAGAGAGAGAGAGAGAGAGAGAGAGAGAGAGAGAGATGAAGCACCGCAGCCATTTTGGCCCAGCCTATGTACCAGGGTTTCTTCCAGCTGGAGGAAGAAGCGCCAGCGGCGCCAGTGCAACCAGCGGCGCCAGTGCAACCAGCAGCACCACCAGTGCAACCAGCAGCGCCACCGGCGCAAGGGCCGCGGGGGCCAGAGGGGGGGGAGGAGGAGGACAAGGAGGAGGGGGAGGGGAAGGAGGAGGAGGAGGGGGGGGGGAAAGGAGGGGGGGGGGCGGGAATCGGAGAGGACGACGGGGAGGGGAGGCGGGAGAGGAGGGCCCCAGTGGAAAGGGTAGAGAATGGCGAGGAGGAGGAGGTGGTTTAGGCGAAACACGAGCAGGAGGATCGGGAAAACGAGGCGAAGGGAAAGGGGGGGAAGGAGGAGGGGCGGGGAGGGGAGGGAGGGCAGGAGGAGGATGATGGGGGATGAGGGGGGGGAGGACAGGGAATGAGGAAGACGAGAAGAGGGGGAGAGGGCGGAAGAGGAGAAAGAGGATGGGGCTTTATCCGATATTCTTGTGCGCAGGGGCTGACGCGGCTGGATGTGGCGCCCCCCCCTCGCCCACCTTTATCCCTCCCCCATCCTCTTCTTCCTCTTGCCCGCGCGCTTCGGGGCCCAAATGTGGCCCAAAGTGTTGTCCCCGAACCCTCCGTCCCCTCCGTCTCGCGCCTGCCCCCCCCCCCCCCCCCCCTCGAAGCCTTCGTCGCTCGCCATCGTTTGGGCATTCGTTTGCGCCCCCCTGCCCCGGCATTCATTCACACCCCCCCTGCCTCGCCACTTGAATGGAACAACTGCGCCCCCCCCCCCCCCCCCCCCCCCAGGACATCGCCGTCGCCGAGGACGCCAGAGAGGATTCGCAGTTGGCCCAGAGCACAGATTGCGTATAGGACGAGCTGTGGTCAAACGCAAGAGACAAAAAGAGGCTCGATTGGCTCGGAGTTTGGCCGCGCGACAAAATACGGAGGTCGCATCGCTGATTTTCGGCGCTGGCAGCCGCATCGGGAGAGAATTCTTGATTGGCGACCTCGGTGACGCCCCCGTGCGCATCGAAAGTGCTGGAAAAGATCCCATTGCAAGTCGACGCGGCCTGGATCGAGGAGTGGCTTCAGCAATGCACCATCAGAGTAAGGGTCTGGCTGAGTTCATGAGGCCAGACGACGAGGGAGCGGCACACGATGGGTTGGTGATTAGTACGAATATATTTTATGATGCCTCGACGTGGATGAAAGATGGTTCTCAAATGGGTTCAACAGGCCATAAAGCAGTCGACAAAAAAACTACAGTGCAGGGGCAAGAATAAACATGGGCCTGTCTTAAACGTGTGCGAATGCCTCTTCGCCAGACGCGCCGCCCCTTCATGTGTGAGCCCTGGGGAAGTCCCCCCACGAGGCGCCTTGTTCGCAGCAGAAGTATTCTCTCCTCTTCAACCGTTGCCGAAGGCGAACAGCGCATCAGTCAGATCACATTGGCAACGCTGGTCGGCCGTGGCGTCGACTGGCACCGGTTCCAAAGTTGATGGAGACGGCGATCTGAGACGGCAGATGGAATCATTCAGGGAAGTTAGAGTTCTTGTCAAAGATGGACACATCGTCAACATAAATACCATTGGAATGGAAGAGGCAGAACTTGAATTACACAATGATCGCCTAGGGCCAGGTCGCGAAAAAACGAGCCAGATACACATCACGTGCATGTGCCACTCAGCTGTTCTTTGCCAGAAGCCTATATTCGATTCGCTGAAGTACGACTTGCCATCGGTGCTGCGCGCGCTTGCTCACAAGTTGATGGGAGGTCGAAGCATGGAGTTGTATTTGGACGCGCTTCAGCGAGAGATTCGAAAGGAGTTCTGCTACCGACAAGTGTTCGAGATCACGCCGCAGATGCAGCAATGGCAGGGGACGTCTCGATCGCTGCTCCGCAGAACGCTGCCTGCTCGGGACATCGATGACAAGTGTCTACAAGCGATTGTTGAAGCTGACAATGGAAACTGGGACGACGAGAAAAGTTACCATTCCTGCGTCATCGGCGACGGAGCCTGCCCGCTGGGTTGCAATGGGGACGAGGCGACATCTTTGAGGAAGGTCACCGAACACATATTGATCGGCCTCGTTTCTAGGATCAGCGAGCCATTGAAATACAGGTGGAAGGGCTTCGACGAAGCATCAGCATGGGCGTTTCGAGGGGTTGCTCAACACGGACTGCTCCGTCGATCGTTCAGACGAGCTTTCGGGAAGCATGATGATCAGGTTGATGATGGTGGTGACGATTGTGGCGGTGGCTTCCCTGGCGTGAAAAATAAAAAGGTTCTCGAGTTCTTCAGCTTGCCAGATGTTCGCAGCCAGTTCGAGGTCGCAGAGGTGATATCGCGCCCGATCCAATCCTTCCTGAACCATTCTTTCAAAGCAGAAAAAGCAGTCAACCACGTGATCGAACTCGCGAAGACCATTCCGAGGGACGGCGCAGGCGTGCCCATCGATCGCCTTCTCGAGTTGTCGGCCGGCCAGCAGCAGTCTTCAGCGTTGAACCTCGAAGTGCTCGACGGTGGGCGGGCGGAGAAGGTAATTTCATCGTTTGGGAAGTTATTGCTTGATCTGGAAGACCCTCTGTGGGCTGAGGTTGACATGTTGGACAACATCGGGAACTTCAATCAAGTGTGCGATGCGATGCTCTGCGCAGCTGGCGATTGCTACTACAGGCTCATGCTCCCAACGTTTGACCCGAAATTCAAGATCTTCGGAATATGTAAGTCTTGGGGCTTTGATGCTGGGCTTATCAATGAGGTGGCAAAAGAATTGAGGAAGTTAGAAGATGCCTATGATTGCGATCAGTGTTTGGACCCCCACTTTACAAAAATATGGTTCTCGAGATTGGAAGGCCCCCTCGAAGAAGCCAAGCGAGCCCACTCCGACTTAAAAGACATACTGAGCATCCTGCCAGTGGGGGCGGCGAAGGTAGAGCGCAAGCATATCGTTGGACAGCAGTTCAGACCAGCAAAGGGAAAGCGAGGCAGAGCCTTTTCGAAACGTCAGTTGGCCAAGCACGCCCTTTGCAAGTCAATCAGGATCTCACACACGGCATTGCAGCGACGGGTGATGGACGATGTATTTGGCAATGCATGTGCCAGAAAGGCGTTCTTCAGACATCTCCAGAGCTTTTCGATGAGGACTGCCAGGAAGCGACGGCCCGACACAGTGGCATCGCTAGACCCAGGGGCAGCGGCTAGGGCGCCGAGCAGACGCACCCGCGCCTTTGACATATTCACGTCGGAACTGTTTGGCATTTTGCCTGCAACGATGTCGTTTGCTGAGAGACGTGCAAGAGTTTTGGGAGACTGGAGGGCGCTATCAAATCACGATAAGGCAGAGTACCAGGCACGAGCTGATGCCAGAGACATTGCTCGAGGCGACGGGGCTGGTGAACAACTACCTGGAGGGCGACAACGGCAACGTACTGATCGCATGCGAGCTGTTCGACGGAAGCTTGCAGAACTCGTTGGGCACGATGCTTGGGCTGGTGCGCGGGGAATGCAGGGTGGGGTGCAATTGTGTTGTTCGCCTTTCCCTCGCCTCGTCACCCCCCGCCTCCTCCTCGTCCTCACCTTCGCCCTCCGCGTCAAGGCCATGGCGCTCGTTGTTCCGTGCCCTCTCTCCTCCCGCCCCCGATCCGTACCCCTGTCATGCATCGTCGCGCCTTCAGTGTGAGCATGTATGTATTAGCAATGGTGTATCAAGCTGGTCTGACCTAATCTGGCGAGTTTCGGGATTGTTCCGTGCGTGCAGAAACGCTAACGGAATCGCCGTTCTAGGTCGGTAGCCCGCGCGTCACGGCGGCGAGCTCTAGCTCGGGGCAACCATGTCTAGTTATGGTGTGTAGAGGGCAATTGTCGCGGTGAGTCCGTGGGCTAGCGCGCCCCATAACGTTCTGAAGAAGCTGTCCCCCCTCTCATGGGTGGTTAAGAGAGGCGGCCGCCCCTCTCAGCCCCGATTGGCCTGCGCGCCCCATCCAGGGAGGAGGAAGAGAAGGGGTGGAGGGGGGGCAGCAGCAGCAAGGGTAGGAAGAGGAGGAAGAGGAGGAGGAGGAGACGGTCGTAGATCTACCTCCTTCAACACACATCTCCATGTTGGCGAAGGCTGCTGGCAAGGACTACGTTCTTAGGTGCATGCCCCCTCCTCCTCAGACCCCCCAACGCCACTCGCGCCAGAGTGCCCCCGTGTTCTGGCGCACGGGCGTGGGGGTGGTGGGGGAGGGGGAGGAGGTGACCCCCGCGAGGAGGGTAGGAGGAGGAGGAAGGGGAGGAGGAGGAGGAGGAGGAGGATGACGCTGAATTGGTGAGGGGAGGTGCTTCGCAGCTGCACTCCTTCGACGCGGGCCTGAGGAGCGAGAAGATCCTGGACGGCTCGCACTCGGCGATGGCCGCGAGCGCGAACAGCGCTGCGGAGACCGACCAGGCCGCCACGCCCAACCCAGCCGTTGTGCCCCGCTGCTTTCAGCCATGTTCAGTTCGATACGGTGGCGTGTGTTGCAAGGGCCCTCTGTTGCAAGCTACCGTTGATTTCAGTAAAAACCTGTATGCAGTCACGAAGGCGAATCAACCCCGCCTGAAAACAAAAAAGTTGGGAAGAAGGATGTGCTAGTGTTTCCATATGTCATCAGCTTGAGAGCAGATGGTGTTCCTCCGAGATATTTCTATCTGACGAGGGTTCACAACAGAGGTGAGTTCGTGATTGATTCCCGCCAACATCGGAATTTACAATGGCTCAGAGGTGTTGGGGATCGAAACTCCGTTTCGAGCTCTCCTCGGATTCGGCGCAGTGCGAAAATTCTTGGTCGATGTTGGTGGTGCCGCTGGCGTGGGCCCTGGGGCAGTCCAATCGGTCGCAGTGCACTTCCACAAACATGTAGGTAGGAGCGACCTGAATGAATACATCACAACTTTAGAACCTAATTTTGATCAGCACGTCCCTCTGAACCACGCAATGAAGCGCCCGAAAGAAAAGCCAACGACGGGTCCGTGGAAAGTACCGTTTTTCAACATCGGGGTCAAGGCGTCGGTTTTGAATAAGGTGCCGATAGACAAGCAAACCAATGACATCGACAAGGGGGGCAGCAGCAGTGACGCATCGGACGAGGAGCAGGCGTTGAAGGAGAGGGCGGAGGAGGAGCCAGATGGCGATAGTGCATCGGATGCATCTCCAGGGATTTCAGATTTGGACAAGGACTCCATGGGTTCTCAAATCAGTTTGGGTCGCCCTCGTTCTTCCCCCCATCGCCCTCCGCATCCCCCCCGCTTCCCTCTCCTGCTTACTCCTTCTCTCCCATCCCCACATCCTCTTACCTCCCCGACCTCCTGTCTGCCCCTTTCCCCCATCCACCCTCCCGCGAGGATGATCCAGACGAGCCGCTCTTCACTTCCTCCGCCGCCAGACCCTCCAGCTCCACATTATCAAGATGTGCTAGGGCTTGTCGACTGCCACTTGTCCCCCTCAGCTCGGTCTGTTTGCCCCTTGTGCGATTCAAAGATCGACAAGGGCATTTTCAGATTTAAGTATCGGTTCAAGGCCGGCTCGAAGATAAGTGCTGAGCGCTATATCCACGTTGGGTGTTTGAAGGATTGTTCGGTTGGCAATAGAGCTCACGATCGGCAAAAGCTCGACGAGCTAATTGCCTCTGCTGACGCTGAGGCCTTGCCGAGTCTTCGCAAGGCAGCCGAGGACATATCATAATTTAATCAGACCTTGTACTTTTGGCCCCCCCCCCGCAGCCGATGAAAAGTCACGCGACCCTCGCCCCGACGATCGTCGCGCCGATTGGAAACGGCACGCCACTTTCGATTGAAATTCTGGGGAGCTCACGCCCGACTACCTAAGAACAACCCCCTGGATCAGATCACGTTTAAGAACGGTTTAAGAACAGTTAAGAACTGAGTTTGTTCTGACACCCCCCCCCGCCTTCATTTTTTGCGACCCTCACGCACTTCAGCCCCCATGGGCTAAGAACAACCAGTTGTTCTTACTTGTTCTTGGGTCCTATCCCTAAGAACAACGTCTGTTCTTAATTGTTCTTATATGTTCTTAGGGTTGGTTTTGGCATGGGGGGGGGGCCGTGCGCTGCAGCTGAGCTGCCGATTCGAGCATGCCTGTTGCCGCGGCGGCTCAGTGCCCTCGCGAGGCGCGGCTGCGGCAGCGTCGCCACTGTGCACTGGAAGCGTTGCTCGCCAACATACTGTCGTGAGACAACATAACAAAACTACAACGTAATAGCTCGGAGGAAGAGCCCAGCGGTGCTCTTGAATGTCGAAGGAAGAGGATGAGGGAGGAGGAACAGAGATGGAGAGGAGGAGGAGGTCAGAGAGGTGACAGGCACATCATACTGCAGCAGTGCACACCCAGGACGAGCAGAGCTAGGGAGCCACAGATGGGCCATGTCCCAGGGGGGCCAATGCACTTTTAGGGCAGCAGTGCGTCGACGTGGTGGGCATAGGCAGATATCGAGAATGTTCGTTTCATGTCATCTCGTCTTCGCTCAACGATGCTAAAGACCTTCGTGTCGCCATAAATTCGGTTTCATTTCGTCGCCTTCGCCCGTTCGGAGGAGGGGGGGTAGGGGGAGGAGGAGGGTTCATCCGATTGATCGTGTTGTCCGCAGGAGCTGACGCGGCTGGATGTGGCGCTCTTCTTCATCCACCCTTATCCCTACTCCTCCTCCTCACCTCCCTCCTGGCCCTGTGCTTCGGGCCCCAAATGTTGCCCAACATGTTGTCCCCGAGCCCTCCGCCCACCCTCCTCCGTCTCCCCTCCAGAAGTCCAGGGGGCAAAGCTTGGGGCTGCGATGCTCCAGCCAGGACCCGTGCACAAAAACGGCAGTAGCGCCCGCCGCCCCCTCGCGCGTGCCCAACTTCAAAAGCAGAGGTGCAGAGCCCACGTCGGCCCCCAACGGTGACCCCCGAAGCAGGCCGGGGGGGGGGGGGGGAATAGGAGGTCGGGGCACGAAACCTGGGCACGAACGTTTGCACGGAACTTGGACGCTAAACTTTGTCAGTAAACGTTTTTTTCCACCGTCAACCTCCTCCTCCCCTTCCGCCCCTTCCTAGCCCTTGTGGCTCAAGGCCTCCCGATTCGGTTTCGAGGCCTTGGCTTTGATTGGGGAACCTGCGCACGGCACAGCGCAGAGATGCCGCCCAAGAAGTCGGGCGCGGCCAAGAAGGGCAAGGGCTCCAAGAGCTCGTCGGACGCTGACAGGAACCCGCTGCTGGACTTCGACAACAGGTTCTGCGAGGACTGCGGCCAGTGGACACACAGCGAGGATCGAGATGGCCCCAAAGGCCAGGTGACATGGCTGAAGTGACACAAGAGGAACCACACCTCCAAAGGCGAAGTTTTGACGGGCGACCAGTGCTACGGGTGTCACGGGGCTCAGAGGAAGATCCTCGGAACCAGAGCTACCCTCGCAGATGCCCGTGCGACTCGAAAGAATGATCCTGCCATCGATGAGAAGATCGTGAACTGCCGCAAGGGTTTGGTTGATGGCACTGGCAAGCACGCCAGGACCGACGGGCTGACCATCAACACGCAGAAGTCGGATATGAAGTTCAACCAGGACTTCGACTCTGGCATCTTCCAGCCGATCCAGTACGTCGGCAGGACTCGTTCCCCTTATCAAATGTGGCGAGTGAGGATGAGTGACGATGAGGACGAAGAGGGTGGTGGAGGATGGAGGCGAGGATGGATGGGGGGAGGGTAGCTTGCGCCTCCCCGAGGATCTGGAACCTCAGGTGGGAGTCACAGGAAGACCTCATCCAGCAGATCGAGGCGCGCGGGAAAGAGGTCGTGGAGGACGATTGTGGCGTTCTTGGCATCGAGGTGTCCGACGTGTCTGGGGTGGAGTTCGGGGCATACAGGTTCAAGCGTGGCAGGGAGAGAGCGAGCACGGAAGTCAAGACCGAGGGCCGCGATGATGGGCAGTCGGCTAGGGAGAGGCAGGATATCGTCGTGTCGAAGGAGGGGCTCGGCCGCAGACGGGTCAGCTCTACTCAAAGCCAAGGCTCTGAGCTTGTTGGCGACCATCGGCCCGCAACTGACCGCCTTGTCAGCGCTCCCCAAGGTGCCAGCCTCGTCGACCCAGGTCGTGAGGCCGATGAGACCCTCGCCGACGACAAGTCTGTCAGATCACAGGCCACCTCGGCGAGGTCGGCGGTCACTAGCGTACCACCTGCGACGCCAGCTCCCTCCCTGAAGAGGAAGGTGCCTCTCGAAGCGGTGGAGAACGCATCATCTCACATGAAGAAGACACGGAGGACGGGGGCCTTGGCTGCGATCGACAGGGCCGAGGCTACCTTGGAGGACGCGGAGAAGAAGTACCATTGGGGGGGGCACTGGGAGCTCAGGAACCGCGAGAAGGAGTTCCAGGCGTTCATCGCGCGCCTGCAGCGTGCTGTCAAGGCTACAGGGGGCATGGCAGGCAGCCAAGCTGCGTTGGACATCAGCGCCGGGATCTTCGCCATGGCGGACGCATTGGAAGCCAGACAGGGTTTGCTCGACAAGATCGGCGGCAAGCCTCGCGAGTTTTACGCTTTCGCCTCGGCGCCACTCTCACAGGAACACTCGGAGATGATCAAGGGTGCGCCGATGGAGCTCGTGTCCACCATCCTCGCCCTGAACCTCAACGCCCTCATCGACAAAGTCCCGACCAATCCCGAGTACGTCGGCACCCTCCTGTCGGCGCTCACCGTCGAAAGTTCGAATACGCTGTCATTGTCCACCTTATTGGTGTGCGGCGATGCTGATAGGGCGAAGGCTCAGGCTGCCAAGCTCCGAACGTCACTCGTATTGGCCCTGGGGAGCGTCGTTTTCAAGATTACCGACGAGTCCGCGATCTGCCTTATCAGCCAGAAGATCGTGACTGTATTCCCGAAGCTGGCCGATTCCATCTTCGGCATGGACATGGGCTCCGCGGACTTCGTGAACGGCTTGGCCCCGCAGGCAGCCATGGACCTGGGCGCCGTGTCGATCGTCGCCCAAGTTCTCGACCGCATGAGGGCTGCGGACGCTCACGGACCCGTGTTCCCAGCCCAGCTTCGCCACTCGATCGTGAAGTTGGTGTCCAGCGTGGCGAAAGTCTCGGCCAGGATGAAGGTTAATTTCAAGTCCCTGGGGGGTTCCCATGCCACCCATGGTAAGAAAGCATGGGAAGATATGTGCAGGATGACCGATGCCGCTGCCAAGCACCAGGAGGACACATCCCAGAACGAGTTCGTGAAGAGAGCCAGGGAGCTTGCGCATCAGGTGCGAGTGGGCGAGCCCGAGAAAGCGTACGAGGCACTGATCGCGGTATGCGAACTGCCCAGCGAGGCATGCAACTTTGGCGACTTCTTCAGCCAAAGAGGCGTCGCTGAAGATTCTGATTCACCAGCAGAGGGAGAGATGCTCGAGGTCTGCAACACGTTCTGCGATGGAACGCTGCAGCTGTTCAACGTGGCGGTCGACCTTACCATGTCGTTCAACGATTTGTTCACTGGCATCTATGAGGGATCTGGGTATACGCCGCCTCTGACGGACAGGCAAGTGAACCCCGATGAAAAAGAGCCTGACCAGTACGATATGTTGAGGGTGTTCCACACCGCTTCCAAGATCATGCAGCACTTTGACTTGAACGAGGGGGGCGCGAACGTGGTGTACCACCATGCACCGCTTCGAGGTCGCCGCCAAGCTCTACGACGCGAGGGAGAGCGAGGGCAAGACCGACGGCAAGGAGGTGGTTGAGTTTTGGACGATGGCCTTGCAAGCTGAGCACAAGATGAAATTGGCTTTGAGATCGAGACCGTTGCCAACCACCTGCCCAACTGCACCATCTGCACTGCTGATCCTGCACAACATTGGGTCTCTGTACATGGACGATCGCTTTCGGAGCGTGCTGCTACACAGGGTGTTGGCGCTCCCGCCTGATAAGCAGAAGACGCTGATCGGCATACTGGACACGAAGACCAACGTGCTCCCCACGAGTTCTCTCGAGGTCTTGACGTTTCCCAAGGCGCTGGTGCGAGTGGCAGACGCAGACGAGCGTCAACGAGCTGGTCGCTCAAGCGTCCTCGTCGAGCTCAACTCGCTGCTCTCCGACATCGCGACGGCGAAGGCTGACTTCAAAGAGGCATGTGGCGACAGCGCACTCGTGGAGCGTGTCTTGAAGCACGCGGAGGCGGAGTGGGACACCTTGTTCAAGCAAACGAAGGCTGTCATGGACTTCATCCCGCCGCTCAAGCTGGACTTCGTGGGGAAGTACGGGGCGCTGTGCGATGCGATCGAGAAGTGGGATTTCCAGGAGGTCGGCTGGTTGACAAAGCCTTCCGACACCAAGGATCGGAACACGGGGAGTCAGATCGCGATTGCAGTGGCCCAGTTCCCGACGACGTCCAAGGTCGTCGAAAACGTGTGCGGCAACATCAAGTGGCAGGAGAGCGCCAAGAGCCAGGCTATGATCCAGCTTCAGGCCGCCTTGCCGACGGCGAAAGAGACGCTGGGGCAGGCCGCGAAGCTAGCGGCGTGCATTGCTCTGGCTCACTTGCTCGTGGCCGGCGGCAGCAAGGCCGCCGTGTCGGACTACGACCAGACCGTCAAGTGGACGCAGTCGTGCTTAGGAGTTTCGCACGGCGGGCTCCCCTCGAAGCTCCGCGAGAAGCTTGAGGAGCTCAGGAGGTCGCTGCTCGGGGACCCCATCAACAAAGCTACGGAGTCGAAGTTCAAGGATTGCGACGCCATCTCCGTGGCGACCTCGTCGGCAGCGACCGCGGCGACGAGCCGCCAGAACAGGAAGAGGTGGGCCAAGACGGCATTCAACCAGGCGGTCGTCGCCGACTGATCGCCAGCTGCCAAGCTGGCATGCGAGCGGAGTCAGAAGAGGAGGAGAAGGGATGAGAGAATGACGCAGGAGGGATGAGGGTGGAGGGACGGGAAGGAGAAGCAGGAGGGACAGGGGTGATGGGTGGAGTAGGGGGAATGAGGAGGAGGATGACGATGACGACGGTTGCGTACAAGCCGTGGGAGTGACCACAAATGATGAATGGTGGCGATGACGATGGCAAATGAAGATGAAGGGGGACTGGGCACGACACGGCCAAGGAGATGAGGATGGATGAACAGTGGGATGATGAGAAGGAGGACGACGAGTGAGGAGGATTCAGCAATGGGGCAGATGAGCAGTTTCGATGCTAAGTTGGAAAGCGTAGGAATCTCGGGGGAATGAAGGTGAAGGGGGGCAGGACTGGGGAGGCGGACGAGGATGGGAACACATGGGGATCGGATCAGATAAGGGCGAGACGGTTGAGGAGGCGAGCCGCTACTGACGTGCTCGAGCGTCGTGCTCGAGCAAGCTGCGAGAGAGAGACGAGAAGCGCCCGTGGGGGAGGGCCCGCGTCTGTGCAGGAGTGAGCGTTCTCCTCCTCCCTCCTCCTCATCGACCTCGTCGTCGCCCTCCTCATCTCCCTTACTTGTCCTCTTCTGCGTTTTCTTCCTCATCGTCAGCACTGTCGTCATCGTCGCCGTTGTCCTCGCACTCCGCGTCATCGTCGTGATCCCCATCGTCGCCTTAGTCATCGTCGTCGCGTTCTTCTCATCGTGCTCGCGGTGATCGTCGTCTCTCGCATCGTCGTCGGCATCGTGCTCCTCATTCTCGCCGTTTTTGTCGCCGTCGCGCTCGCCGTCGCCCTCCTCCCCTCCTTCCTCTTATTTCGGGGACATCTTCACGAAGAAGGCCGCGGCCTGCCTGCCTTCTCCCCCGCCGCTCTTGGGGCAGGGCAGGGGCTTCTTGACCGCGCAGACCCCCCGACCCTCTTCCTCCTCCCTCCTACCTCCTGTTCCTCGCCCATCCTCCCACGGTCGCGCCGACACTCCCCCTCCCCCCCTCGCGCCTCGACCCCCCCCCTCCTCCCCTCGCCCCCCCACAACCCCTCTCCTTCCCTTCCTACCTTCACTCCTCCGCTTACTCCGCTTCCCCCCTCTCCCCCTCTGGCACTCCCCCCTCTCCCCTCCACGCCAACCACCTCCCCTCCTCTACGTCCGCCAGTTCCCCCCGCCTTTACCTGCCACCGCGCCTGTGGTGTCTGCATTGCCGGATTGGTTGCGTTCCGTGCTGCGCATACAACCGCTCATGAGCGACATCGTTGCCACCTTCGTACGAACACATCAATGTCCCTAAGACACGAGGCGTTCCGTTTTTCCACCAGAATGTCAAGTGTATATCTGCTCAGTAAATCAATATTACTAGCATGTGCCACCAGTGGTTTTCAAGCCGAGGGGCAGAGAGGGGCCGAACAGGCTATCGCGGAACAGGCCCGACAAGCACTCCGTGGGGCGCAGGGCCGAGAAGCGAAGTTCGAGAAACAGGTCCGCGCCGGGCTCCGAGAGGCAGACACGGCGCAGGAACGGCCCGTATCCGAGGCGGAACAGATCGCAGCCAAGTCTATCGCCGAGCGGCGCCGGTTGGAACAGAACGCTGCCGAGGCGAAAAGGACAGCGGGCATGGCCCCACAGGAAGCTCAGGCTAAACCGTGGCAGCCTGAGGACGAAGCCAGGAATGCGCAGATGGGAGTAGCCAATGCGCAAGCTGAGCTCCAGCGAGTTTCTGATTCAGCTACGGCGATTCGCGGCGAAGCACGCGGAGAAGCCCAAGCGTTGATCCGAGTCAGGACAGAAGCCCTCGCAGAGCACGAGGCAGCCCTACGAAAGGCAACAGAGTTGAAATCGCTGCAACATAATGCCCAGATAGCTGCGGCAACTTCCAGGCAGGCCACGCAAACGCGAACGCCTAGGCAGAAGAGGCAACGCAAGCACTGCGGAGAGCTGAAATGCAAGCTCAGGCCGAAGTTGAGGAGACAAAGCAGCGCCTCTACACAGAAGCTGTTTCGAGCGTGCAGGAATGGGAAGCACGTCGTGAACAATCCTACCGACAACAGGCCTTGCAGATGATGCAGGATGGGCTCCAAGGCTGACCAGCACGGTGAGGGGGGCCCTCTCCGCGTCGGCGACGCGGATCCGCCCCGTCGGTGGGGCGATGTCCCAGCGGGGGGATTTGCGGTCCAGGCCGGCTACATTAGATGCGACCAGGTGCTTTACATGCCGCGTGGTTGACGCCCCGCGCACGCGCGAAAGATGCCAGAGACAGTTTTGTGAACGTCGCTTTGACTGGGTCATGGGGCGGTGTGCGCAGCGTGAAACCGATCGCATGCGCGGCAATGAGACAGCACTGAGAAGACAGCATGAAGAGGACGAAGCCATAGTGAAAAAAAGGATGCAAGAGGAGGAAGAAGCTAAGCGGTCCAGAGACAAGCAAAGGGCCAATGAAGAGGCAGTAGCCCTTGGACGCATTCGAGAGCTTGAAGAGAAAGCCGAACAGCGCGCGCTCGCGATGGAGAAAGCAGCGCAAGCGCAGGCTGAGGAGACGCGCAAAAAGGCGGAGGCAATAATGAGAGAATCAGAGATTGCCGCTGCCAAGGCCAGTGACAATGACAGCCATCAAAGGGAATTGGCCCCTAGCAGGATGCAGGAACAGAAAAAAGAAAGGAAGAAACAGAAACCAAACGGACCGCCTGTCAGCACTTTCCCTGGATACACTCCGCCAGCCCGGCCGAGGAAACAACGGCCACTGCGGGGGGCCTCGCAGGGGGCGGCGATCAGCCCCTACACCAGGGCAGTGCCCACGGTGACAGAGACGGGCCGGGGAAGAAGAAGGGTGGGTCCGGTCGCGCGCCTGGGGGCGGTAACCCTGATGACGGCGGGGACGGCGACGACGACGACGAAGACGATTCCGACGATGGAGACGACTCCGAAGGGGAGGATTCTGAAGAAGGGGATTCCGACGACGAGGACGATGACTCCTCCGAGGAGGAAGATGAGGACGCTGCGAACCGTAGAGCCAGACGATGCGCCGATGCCCAGAGAGCCGGGCAAGGCGATCCGGGGGGTGGGGGGCCACCGCCCTCGGGACCTCCAGTAGGTGGCGGGCGCCCAGGGCTCCCGGACTCCGGCGGTCTGGTGCCCGTGGTGACACCGTGGATTGCGGCAGATCGAATCGACAAGATAATTTTGGACCCGCTGCCAGACGCGGGATCCCTCCGTATGTGGAAGAAATCTGTCATTCGAGCGGTGGCATCGAGCTCGCAACAAAATCATGTGTTGGTGTCAAAGTGGATCACCGAGGCATTCGAGCCAAAACAGGTCAAGGCAAAGGCTCTGAAAGACCCAGGACCGTATTTCGGGAACCTGGACATGCATATCGCTGCGGACCTCATCGCGAAGATTCATAATATTCAAAGGGATCCAAATCCTCCTCATGCCTTAAGGCACCTTGCTAAGGAAGTTGTTCTCGCTGACTCTGCCCTAATGAAGGACGGGGGATTACTCGCAGGAAGATCGATTCTTCGTATTATCCAAACCCATGTCACTACCCGCGAAGACCATGGTCAGGCGCATACCTACGAGGACCTTATGGCTACCCAGATCAAAGGGGAAGGCAAAGAGGCGGATCGCGACCTCTACCAGTTCTACGATGAATGGATGAGGCTGACGCTGGAGATGGAGAAACCCCACAAGTCCTTCAGGCCCTCCATACAAAGCCATTTCTACCAGCAGAGGAAGAAGTGCCCTTGCATGGCGATGACTCTTGCAATGCATGACAACAGTAACGAGAAGTACGGAAAGGGCATCAAGTCGCATGAATGGTTGCTGGGGAGACATGCAAACCAGATGCTGAAGGACCGGGGAGAAGATAACAGGAGGATCCAAAAACAGCAGATCAACCAGCGATGGGGTAAGACCCGGTGGCGAGAAGACTAGTGGGGGGAACAAGGATTCCCTTACCATGAAAGATGGGAGGCTCAAGAAGTCCGTCATCTGCCGACGCTGGCAAAAGGGGCAATGTCCCCTGAGCCGACAAGATAGCATGTACTTGCACCCCAAGAAGGCTGCGCTCGCATCCCAGCAGAAAGGAGGTAGGACTCAGGTGGCTACACCAGGCCCCGCCCAATGGAGGTACAGCAAGGAAGAGCAGAGGGGGCAGATCCTAATCAAGGGGCAAAGGTAAGAACGATAAGACAGGGGCAAGGGTAAAGGCGTCAACAAAGGTGGCAAACAAGACCGCTCGAAGAAACATGATGGACGCGGCAGCAGCCGCGGGAGTAGTAACGCCCCATCAAAGGGTAAGAGTCGGGTTTGCTATGCCTACAGCCGAGGCCCCCAGCACTGTGATGGATCTTGCGGTAGAGAGCGTCGACCGCTGACGAAAAAAGATATGCAGGAGCGCGATGTCTGGGAACAGAGTCTCCAGAAGTCTGGAAAAGGGCTGCCGTGCAGCCGCAATGCGGAACGCACGGCCGCAGCCGAGAAGACTGTGAAGGCGTTGAAGACACAGGCAGCTCCCGCTCAGGACGGAGGGAAGACGCACGGCGGAAAGTCCGGTGGTCAGAAGGGAAAGAGTAAAGCGAAATGCTGGTACCACCTGGGCGGCCAGACGTGCTCTTTCGGCGACAAGTGTTGGCACAAGGCCAACGCTCCCGGGCACCCGTGACCCGGGGCGGCGGCGTCTGGCGCCCATGGTGCCGACGCCGCCCACGCGGGCGCTGTCGCAGTGGCGATGTGCGCGGCCTCCGCAGAACCGGTGCAGTTGGCATGTCCGGCTGTGCCCTTCGCCGGATCACGATCCCGGGCGATGAATCAATGGCCAATGGCCAGCCCAGGAGATGAATGGTCAGACAGCTCTGCCTTCATTGAGGCGCTGAGATGCCTGATAGCCGGCGGAATCCGATCGTGCCCGAGGGGTGCGTTGGACCTGCTGGAGACAGGCAAGCCCAGACGAAGTTCCCTGCGTCGTGATGCAGGTGGCACCCTGGACCGGATGCAAACTACTGTTCGGACAGATAGGAGGGCGCGAATAGAACCTTCGACACATCTTCCGACGCCATGGACCCCGAGGAAGATCAGGGGAGCCGATCCGAGGCCGATAGCTTCGAAGCACGGAGATCCGTCTAGTTTTCCCAAGAAGTGGCAAGAGTTGCGCACGAAGACCACGCGCGTGCATCAGCAGCTCGCCAACAATGACGCGAGCGACTTGGAGCATGAAGTGTGGAGGTCGTGGCTGGACAAAGAGCCAGCGTCCGCGACTGACGACGGGCGCGACGGCGGCGGCGGAGGCGGCAATGCCGATGCCGCATCGGCCAAGAAGCGCAACCGTAGAGCGAGGGGTAGAGAGACGGTACACCTTGCATCGATGTGATTCATAATCGACGCTGGGTGTGGGTCCTATCTGATTGCCTTGAAATATGTACAGAATGCAGGCGCTATGGACATGATGAAGGAACTCCAAGTCCCTATCACATTGAACACGGCTGGGGGGCTTTCCAGTGCCCTCGGAACCGTGAGAATTGCCTGCGACCGGCTAATGAGTGGTAAGTTCGACGCGATAGTCATGCCAGAAACGCCAAGCGTGATATCGGTCGGCGATCTCTGCATAGATCACGGCTACATTTTTTATTGGAAGAGTGGGAAAGAGCCGTATCTCCTCCTACCCAATGGAATGAGGGTGGACCTGACGGTAGATGACAAAATACCGTACCTCAACATTGGAGGAGGTGAGGCTTTGGGTTTTGTAGACGAGGCAGCTCCCGCCTACCCAACCGGGTTAGCGCGATGGGCGTGTGTGGAGGCGAACGCGACGTCTAGCTTGAACGATCCCTAGCAAGCGGGGGGGGTCCCCCCTCCGGGCGGTCAGGCACCGCGCCACCGTGGACATGCACTCGCAAGAAGTGATGGCGGAACAATCGTATGTGGACGGAGTCTGCAATGACCTTCACGAGTACCACTGCAGGGGCGAGCCCGGCGAGGCCGACCTCCAAGGCAGGGGCGTCATCGCGTATTTCTACTACGAGCCTCGGTCGGCAATCCGGGGGGGCTGGGAGCCCGGCCCAACTGGGATAGTCAACAGCATGCCACCGCATAACACCGAGGGCGGCAATGCCGCTGGAAGCGAAAAACAAGCCGCCCCCGCACTTGCAGAGGGGGCGGCGGAAGAACACGCGGAGGCAATGGGCGCAATCGATCTCGTCGATGACGATTGCGCCGAGGACACCATGCAGGAGTCAGTGGGTGAGCCATGTAGAGTCGAAAGAGAGATGCTCTATCAAGAAGGCACCCCATGACGCACCTGCCTAAGAACCCGTACTGCCCGATTTGCACCTGGGCAAATACGCTCAGAACGCAGCAGCGGAAAAAGGCAGAACAAGGCACTAAAGAAGTGAAAGCCCTTCTCGGAGCCGAAAGCATGCGGAGGCCTATGCACCATGGACCAGCGGTTCGCGCTTGATGAACTATCGAGGTCGAGATGTGCAGCGCTCCCTGGGGAGCTTGTTCCAGGAAAATAATTAATTTACTCCAAAAATAGTCTACGAAGTAGTCCTGTGAACTAGTCTGGAACGTTTCCCTTGACTGAAAATACTTTTGCAAATTATTCAAAAGAATGTATGCGCATGTGGATTTTAATATATTGTCGCATTGTGTTTGGTTGTACAGTTCCGTTCAAATCTTCAACGAATGTTCGCACGGAGATGATGTTATTGATGAAGGTGGTACAGTTTTGTCATCGCATGTGTTTGCGTTTTTGTGATCAAGTGCTTGTCCATGGTATTTTACAACGTGGCATTATGTTCACTCGAGCTACAAGAATGTCATCATGACATGTTGTTGCTCCGTTAAGGTTCCCAGAAGTTGCCTCGCATATACTCGTGGCACACCCTCGGTGTACATTCGCGCGCGGGTTACACGTATCTCTCGCTCACAGACGGTGCGCCATGTCTGACATCGACGTCGCCATCACTTCATCATAGTATCGTCACCCTCCACCATTTGAGCTCGGATTGGCAATGTTTTTGTTGTTTTGTGAAACACTGTGCGCATGCTGTGAGCGCCACAGATCATGGGCGGAAGCGAATGGGATGAACTACTCGCGGCAGAGATGTCGCAGATTCCGGATGGTTCTAATGCAGCTTCTGAGCGGGAGGAACGTCTGTCATCGGACGTGGCGCAGGGTGCCGCCGACGTGGGGGGCGCCGACGAATGGGGGGAGCTCCTCTCTATGGAAGTTGGCACTCTTGCGGCGCCCCCCACCATGTCCGACGACGTCATCGACATGTGCGCCGCGGCTGGCCCTCCGAGGCCGAAGCCGCGGGGGCGACCCAAACGACCAGCCCCTGATGATATGTGCGTCGTCCCGCTTGGCAAGAAAGAACACGGAGTGGATGCGAAAATTGTGTTACCCGTCCCAGACGACCTCTCGATGGCGCTGCTGTCAATCAACAAAGCAACGCCGTTCGTCGCCAGCCCAGTCATGGACCACATCAGTGCGTGCAACACATTTTTTACCGAGGTTGGCGACGACGAGCTGGACGATGAAATCATGAATATCACTGACATGATATCGAGTTTGCCCAAGAGGGGTGGCAAAATCGCGTACATCTCAGACTCTGCCCTGAGCGATTCCACAGGTGTTGACAGGAAGAAAGTGACGCGGACAGTTATGGGATTAGCACCGGCCTGCACTTTATTCGACAGAATCAAACAAGCAGCTGTCGAAAAACAGTGTTCTAAACTTTGTGGTGATGTCGAGCTTCTGGAATATTTTCGATTAAGCCAGGTGCGACGAGACCCCGCTTCCGATGAGGGTGCGCCAAGACCTTCTGCGACAGATTACCAGCGAGAGCTCTAGCGCACTGGCAGAGTTGATTGAACCGTCTTGTTCGGATGTTGTACTTCATGGTGCCGCAGCTTGTTCGTTCAAAGGTTCGGGAGAAAGCCGCTTGAAAGTGATGCAGACCGAATCATAGTTTGCCACGTTGGCCAAGATCAAACGTGAAGTTGGACACGACAATGTGCTCTTGAGGGGCGGATGTTCGACATGGTTGCAGGCTGGTGATATAATGACTGGCGATGTTATCAAACACATGCTCGGCGAGAGTTCGGCTTCGTCGCTCGGGTGCCTGCAGTTTCAGCATCGCACGCGGCTCGCGACGACCGGCAAGTTCTCAGGCAATTCACGGGCAGAGCGAGGCATTCTTTCAGAACGTGGGGACAAGTGGAAGTCGCTCAGGTTGAATTGCCGCGTGCACATTAGCGCCACAATACATGGGTCTGTGTTCGTCATTGTCGATGCCGCGATCACATACATGGCGCATTTAGCGAAGTCGCTGAGGACCGGAGGCGAGCTCGAGAGATTTAGGAAGCATTGCGACAGCATCGATTTCAGAGTGGGTAGGCCGCCAGTTGATGCGACCCAGTGGAAAGCAAACGCAGCGCGTGTCTTCTTGGGCGAGAAGGCTGCAATATAGAGGGTCGCTGCATTGAAGTGTTTCGCGAACGGCGATTGGAAAAACCACGCGTGCATCGAGCATTGCACCCCTGTGCCGTTCCAGAGTCCAGCAGCGAAACTCAAGCGAACAATAGATCGCAGATGGTTTGGTTTTTGGTTTGGCATCTTGTCAGCCGTTCGTTTACGTCAAGTCCAGGTCGGATGGGTGTGAGACAGCTGTTGATGATATCGCAATTTTACAAATCGTGCATGGTTTACACGTCAATGTCTACCCTGAGTACGTCGCCTCGTCGTCAGCGGCGATAGTCAGCGCGGCGGGGGCGCCGATGCAGATTGCGATGCCGCTCCTGACTTTCATGGTCTCGGTCGGGCTGGCGAGGGAGACGGCGACTCCGACGTTGGCGATGGAGATGCCGATCGGGACCCAGCTCGGGTTCGCCCGTTGCCGATTCGAGCAGGGGAAGGGGAAGAGGGAACCGCAGGGGCGGCGGGCAATGATCACGTTAAAGAAAATGCGAAGCACCGCAGGTGTGGGTTGAGGTTCCGACAGAGCGACCCCGATACGTTCCTCATACTGACCCGCCTTGTCATGGGCCTCCCCGCAAGCACCGCATGGCTTTGAGATGCATGGGGGGGGGGGGGGGGGCCGTGGGGGAGAGCACAACTGCTCGCAGAAGTTCGAGCTGCTCGGGCTGCGTCTACTGGCTCCCCCCCTGTTGAAGGGCGCGCGTGCAGGGTCGTGGTTGTGGCGCAGAAGTTGTTGGATAATTGTTTTTTTCATCCATCTCAGCAAGCTGTTCGACAATCCTGACCTGTTCTCTTTAGCCCCTGAGTCTGCCCACTGCGATCGGACCGCTGCGACTGCGTTTAAACTGATTTCCCGCGCCGGTGCCCTCATGGGATTGTTGATGGCGCAACCTTCGGCGACATGCCCATTCAGGTTGCTCAAGCTACTGGGCGAGAGGGGGCTTGCAGATGCATTGAGGGATGAGCCCGATTGTATCAAGGACGAGTTTTCCAAAACTTTCATGCGCGAGAACGATTCGAATTCCGGGGACGCCTGCCAACGTTTGCGGTGCATTGCCCTCCTGCTCACCGCTGGCATGGCAAAAGTAGAGAGCCCCCACGCCATCATCCGCAGCCAGGTGCCGAAACGAGGGCATCAAACACACGCACCCTCACTGGAGCGAATATCGGCTGAATTCTGCTTCCACTACCAGCGGATGCTCAAGAAATGCGTTATGCCTGGCGTGCAGAAGCCCTCGGGCGACGCCGATCAGAAGGTGGGGCCGCGCCTGAAGACGCAGACTCCTGGAGAGTGGAGGGCATTCAGCGCGGTCATGGCGGAGAGAGGCAGCAAGGGAAGGTTTGTCCCGAACCAAGGGTCTGCTTACAGGGCCCTCACGGCCGCGGAGCGGCGCCAGCTGAGAGAATTGTCCATCAGCGCTAAGCAATCCATTGAGAAAGGGGAGGTCGGGCGCCATCGAGGGACGTTCGGCCCGACTCGAAAGCAACTTGCACGTGACGCTCGGCGCGGTGATGACTTGGCCGCTGCGGTGGCGTTTCCAGGCGCTGTCGGCGGCGACTACGATGCGGAGGCCATGGCAAAGCACATCCTCAAGCTGACTCCAGACCACACCCATGTGCTTGCCGTGGCACGGAGACCTTGCAAGGCGAGAAATGCGTTGGCTCGCAGAACGGGTCGCCAGACGGACAGCGCAATCCTGGATTGGGCGGCGCAAGCGCTGCGCCCTGATCTTCGCCCGCTGGGCCCTTCTATCGGGCTGTCGTCTAGCGCATTTGGTGGTGCTGTTGTCTCTCCAGACCGCTCTGCTTCAACCCTTGCGTTCCGTGAGGGCTCGATCGACGAGGCATCCCGTCTGGTCGGCATGTCCTGCCACCGCGACGCAGGTCATTCTATCCGCGGCAAGAACATCAAGGAGTGTAACGTTGGCAAGACCTTAGACACACATTGGCAGTCGAAACATTCCTTCATGTACCACGCCGACGTTCCGAATATTGAGTGTCCAGCACCAAAGTATTCAAAATGTTGGAAGGCTGGCATTTGCATGTGCACAGATGCTATTGGGAACCAGTACTACATATTCAGGAATACGATCAACAAGAGTTATTCGATCATGTTTCAGCTGCGGCTCGAGGGAACGGTCCGACTTCCTGAGCAGCGGCCGCGACTTCATAGGGTTTTTTGGTGTCCGAGCCGTTGGCACAGATGAGCAGCTTGCGAATCCAGATTCGGTGGTCTTTATCTCGCACATCTCCGCCATGAGATACAACTTTCGAGCAAGAGTACCAGGGCGCGCTCATTGGGGAGGCTGTCGACGAGGCGACGGGCGAGATTGAGCTCGAGGCTGGCTGGGTTGGATGAGGAGGCGGCAGGAGCGGATGACAAGTTCGCGTTCGCGTTCGCCCCTCCCCCCGCGTGCCCACTGCCCGCCCTCTCCTGCTCCCTCTGCTGCCTGTTCTTCCTCCTCCTGATCCTCCTTCTCCCCCTTCTCACCCCCTCCCACGTCACCCTTGCCCCCCTCGCCCCCATCCCCATGATTGGGGGCCTGTGGAACCCATGGGCCCTATGAGGTGGTGGTGGTGGCGGTCGCGGTGGCAGCGGGTGGCTGGCAAGTGGATAGTGGGGCGGCGGCGGCGTCGATCGCGCGGGCGGTGGCGCCGCGCGCATGTCGCGGGGGCAAGCGAGCGCGCGCGTGCGCGCGCGCACGGTGGTCGCCGATGACGAAGGGCAGCTTGGCCTCGGCACTGGTGTCACAGCGTCTGCGCGCTGGCGATGGTGTTTTTTTGGCTTTGGTGGCAGAGACGTTGGTGATAGTGATGGTGGGGTGGGTGGGTGGTGGCGGTGGTGCGATCGCGTGGGCTCGTAGGTTTCATAGGGCATATGGCCCGCGGCCCTTTGCAAGGTGGCGCCCCCGACCCCGACCCACTTCGGCGCGGGCCCTCGCCCGGCCGATGGCCATATGTGGAGCCCCACTGCATCGCCCCTTGCGCGCTTCAGGGCCCCATGGGGAGCTCCGCCCATTCATCGCATCCACCCCCCTCAATGTCATCATGCTCGCTTGTCTTCCCCATGATCTCTACTCGCCCCTACCTCATCCCCCATATCCCCCTCATGGCCCCGCCCTCGCCCTCGTGGTCTCGCCGCAGCGAGCACCCAATGGAACAATATAGTCAGCCCAAACAGCCGCAAGCACGACCGATGACTTGTCATGGGCACGTGCCAGGACGGTTGGGCCGCGTCCCGTTAGATAGGGGCAATGGGGCGCGGGGGGCCGGCGCGCGGGGGGCGGGGCGCGGGGGCGGCGCGAGCATTATGTGGGGTATCAGGACATGCGCAAGGTCAAGGGATGGCAAGCAGGGTGGTGGGGAAGAGGGGGGAAGGATGGATGTGACCCTCGTGGGCCGCGCGGGCCCCACGCACAACGTGCCACACGGCCGCTGCGCGCGTTTTGGGGGCCCGCGTGACGAGCCCGAGGGCGCGCGCGGGGCCCACGGGCCCTATCGGCCCTCGCGAGGCCGCGGGCCTTGCAATCCCTACGGGCCCCGCGAGCCTGATGGGCCCTATGATCCCTCTGGGCCCGATTGCCCCGATGAGACCTATATGCCGCGCGAGTTTCATCAGCGACCGTGGGCCCGATGTGCCCTATGAGCCTCGCGGGCCCTATGAGCCCTATGGGCCTTCATGGGGGCAATGCGAGCTCTGCGAGCGCAATGGCCCCTATGAGACCTAGGGCCCCAGGGAGCCCGATGCGCCTCGCGAGCCCGATGAGCCCTTTTGAGCCGCATGTGCCCTATGGGCTCTCAGTCCGACGAGCCCGATAAGCACAATCGGCCGTGTGAGCAATGTGATCGCCGTGGGCCCGATGAGCCCCATGGGCCCTATGCGACCTCGGCGGGGCCCCCTATGGCGCCCACGAACCGCGCGGGGGCGCGGCGCAATGGCGATGATGATGAGGGGTCGTGGATAAGGAGGACGACGCTGACGATGATGAGGAGGGGGAGTCGCGGATAAGGAGGGGGGGGGCGCGCGCCGAGAGGCGCGCGCCCCTGGCTCACGAGTTTACGCGGCGAGCCGCCGCGGGGTCCGTGCGCCAGCGATGTGGGCGCCCACATCCCGCCATGTGGGGCGCCCGAACATGGCGGGGCCGTCGCGCCCGTTGCCTCAGCTTGCGGCTGGTGGCCCGCCGCCGCTCAAGTGCTGGCCGCGCCCGCCGCGGCGGCCGCTGCTTCCCGCAGGGCCGCTGGAGTTCCTGCTGACGGCGGCCCCATATTGAATGATCCTGGACCACTGACGGCGCGCGGCCTCGAGCCTTGAGCGCCCGCGCTGGGTTTGTGATCACCGCCGCCACCTGCCGTTTTCGCGCCCTGCCAAGGTGCGGGGAATTGCCAGCGTCGAACCATGGCGGCGGCCTGGGGAAGCTCTGGTCTCTGGCATTAATCGCGGCGCTGCCTTGCGCCGCGCGCCCGACGCTGCGTGCTTAAGACGCCGCCCCACTCTGATAACCCCACGCGATGATGGCGGGCCCCACTCTGGCCTCCCAAGTCCTGGGCCGCCATGCACGCGCTATCACGAGTGGCAAGGCTGTGATGGGTAGTGCTGCGACGGGTCCGCGGTGCTGTTTCAAACGGTCGAGCCGATGATCGTCGCAAAGACGTCCTTCATCTTGCGCCATCACGACATCCGCGCACCAGCCGCCTTGCATGTTGGATTGGGGGGGCGGCCCCGCCAGGCGCCGGAACATGTTTTGATCGCCGACTTGTGTTCGAGGCTCTTCGCGTTGCGGGCCGTAACGTTCATGCTCCCCATGTTGGGCAGAACGACGTGGCCTTCCAGCTGGATCAGTTCCTCAGCCGTCCCCGAGTAGTCGTCCACGGTCCGCGATGTTCTCGGCAGCTTGGCACCCCCTTGGGTCGCGAAGGCGCCCGTCAGGCCGAGCTTCCGCTGGAAATATTGAACGAACAGCTTATTGGAACAGCGCTTGTTAGGTTACCCCCGACCGCAGCCCGCCATCTGCTGATGGCCTGCTCGAACGCATGGGCGCAAGCCGCGCGCCGAGGACCGCGCGCCCCGCGCACTACGCCCGCGGTAGGCGCGCACCGCGTATCGACCCAGGACGCCGACCAGTCGGCCATGAGGACGCGCCGACCGTGGACCGTGGACACCTGTCCCGCCAATCCTGATTCCTGGTTCAGCGCTGACACAGCCCGATCACGGGGCGCCGCGGGTGGGGAGCGCCAGCGCGCGCTCGCAGCAGGCGCAGCCTCATTTTCCATGGTCGGCGGGAACCGCAGGGATGGAGGGCACCTTGCAATGGGGAATGGGGGTCGCAGCTCGGCTGGGACCGCCTACACCGCCACCGCGATGGGGCCCAGGTGGCCAGGGGGGGCGCCCGTGGGAAGCAATGCATTGGGCCGGGCAAAGCGACCGTCTGCAAGCGCACCTTGTGATCCTGCGAGTGCCACGGTAGCCTGCGAGCACCGCATAATGCATGAATATCACACTTTGCCTGTGAGCACCACGGCGCACTGTGAGCAATTGTGGCCGCCGCCGCGCGACTGTGCGCATCGCAAAATGCCTGGGCAGTGTCGGGCAGGGGGTCCCCCAAACTAAAACGCACGCGAGGTGGCATAGGACGTGCATAAGAACTGATAAGGGGCCTGCGTAGGAAATGTAACGCATAGCGCATGGACCGAAAGAGGGCCCTAGAGAAACTATATGTGAATCCACCGTCGCGCTCCCTCATCTTTTACATGTTCCATCATCGACATCATTAGCATGACCTCCTTTCCACGCATCATCACCATCGTCAGCTTCACCCCCCTAGCTACCCCCATTGGACCGCCGCCAACATCATCAACTTCGCCCGCGCCGCCCCAAACCAAGATGCCCCCCCCCCTCCTCCCCGTTCCCCACCTACCCCCGCCCCCATTCCTCTCCCTTCCCCCCGTCCGCTTCCTCCGTATCCCCCTCCTCCTCCTCCTCATCCCCCCCCCTCCTCTCCCTGGCCCAGTGGCGCCTTGTCACTGCTGCTGCCGCCGCCACGCCCGCGCGGCGCGCCCGTCGGGGGCGACGCGGGCCGCCGCCTGGCGGACGAGGGCCAGTGCGATGACAGCGGCGACGACGGCAGGCGCCGATGCCTCGACGGCCCAGCGCCGCCAGATTTCGTCGCGGCATGCCACGACTTGGCCCCTCGGCGGGCCCCTGCAAGCCCTACTCCAAGTCCAACATCAATTGCGCGGGCTGCTCGCCCGCGGCGCGCGACGCCATCCGCGCCTCGCATGCAGCGGCGGCGGCCCCCTTCCCAGTGCCAGTGCCCATAGCGACTCTGCACGAGCACGAGCATGTACCGCGGCGCCACCTCCATTGCGTCGTCGGCCTCGGCCGCGGCTTCGTGGCGGCCTCGTCCGCAGTGCAGTCGCCTCTCGACGCGGCGTCTGCCCGCGGTCGCCTCGGCGGCCGCTGCTGAGGCTCAGACTCAGACGCCTCGCCCGCCGAGCCCGCTGGCTCCGCGGGAGGCGGCGTTCCCCGAGCAGCCTCGCCACCCCGCCCCCGTGGAGGCCGTCGTCGCTGGCCGAGCTATCGTTGTCCCCGCCGTGGCTATGCTGATGAACGCCGCGGGCGGCGGAATGCTCGGCGGGCGCGGCCCGCCGCCCGCGGGCGGCGGGCGCGGCGCCGCCGCAGGCGGCGGCGGCCAGCACGGCGGGCGCGGCCCGCCCGCAGGCAGCGGGTGGCGCGGCAGCTGCGGCTGGCAGTTCCCGCGCCGCCCGCCAGCCTTGCTATCGGAACGCGGCCGATCGTTCAAGGGTGTGCAATCCCCGCGGTGTCAGCGACCAACGCCGACGACGTCGCAAACTAACTTGCAGGTGAGTTTCTTGTTATGGGGACGGGGAGGTTGGGATGTCGTGAATATGACGATGGCGTTAAGGTGCTTGTTAGGAGGCTCGGGGTGAGGACGGCGCGGACGAGCAGGAGGAGGAAGGGGGGGGGGTAACGGGGACAATGATGACCATCAGCAACAGCAGAGACGGCAGGATCAGGGGGGTGATGGTCTTTCAGCGCCCCGCCGCGAGGCTACATCCTCCTTCATCACAGAGTACCCCTGCTACAGGCACTTCGACCTCAACTTCAGGTGGGAGGCGTCCTTCTACGTATTGTGCGAGAGGAAAAGGACGACTGTGGGCGTCATCCCAGCATTGCAACGGGCGTTGCCGTTCAAAGGAGGGCTCTCGACCATCGTCTGGAGGAAGCCGCCTGCAAGGCATGTCTTCGCCGAGCCTGCTCGTGGCCCTCGGGGCCTAGGTCGCAGGCCATCGGGCGGCGGCGCTGGAGGCGGCGGTGGCGGGCCTGGCCGAGCGCCGCTTGCAATGGCAGACGGCCCTGCCCCGCCGCCGCCGAACCCAGAACGGATCCAGATAAGCCTTATGACGACAAGGATTCGGTTTCTTATCATTCTGGCCCTGGCCATCCTTCAGAGAAGGAACGCGAGGACTTTCATTGCTGTCGGCAATTGCGCTCCTCCTTCTCTCGCCGACCCCGTGCCCAGCGCGCGACTCCCACCCCGACCCCGCGCCCCGACCGCGCAACAATTTCGCGCTTAGTTGCCGGCCGCGGGTCGAGGGGGTTTGCTGGGGCGGGGGGGGGGGGCGCAGGGTCAGGGCCAGATTTGGAGTCGATCGCTGGGCGCGGCGTCGGATGGGGGAAGGGTGAGCGCACTTGTGGCACTGGAAACGGGGCACGGGGTGCGGGGTCGGGGTCCGGCCACCTTTACCATGCCACCTTTTTCAGTCTCTCTGTCGCACCTCAGGGCCCCGTGCCCGTCAGCAGTCTGGCAGGATTTGTGAGAAGTTGGCGATGGTCGAAAGCCCCACCGCCCCCCCCCGCTTCCCGGAATATGATGAGGGAATCAGGGAGCGCGAGGATCCTGGAGAGGGCGAGTCGGGCCCGTTCGGCGATTCCCAGGGCGGCGAAGCTCCAGGTTCTGCCGACCACGGCGGCAGCGACGCGGTGGTTGGCAGCCAGTGCATGGCGTCCGAGTCCGACTCCGACCCAGAGGGCGACAGCAACAACGACTCCGACTCAGAGGCTGAGGGCTCCGACTCAGAGGGCGGCAGCGGCGATGGCGGGGGCCCGCCGCCGCCGCCGCCACGCCCGAACCCACCAGGCGATGGAGGAGGAGGAGGTGGCGGCGGCGGGCGGGGGGCCAGGTTCCCACGAGATCTGACGGTGCACGTTCCAGAATTAGGGGGTCGGCTCACGTGGTGCGCCCGATCAGGGCGCATCTTCGCTTGCTGCAGTGGCGGCCGCACAGGTACCCACGATTCTTGCGCTAGGAATCGAGGTGTTGATGGGGGGCGTCAGAAACGCAGCGACAGGCAGGCCCCTTGGATACCTTTGCGCTTGGCTACGGAGGCACAACGCACCGAGCCGCTGGGCGCACGGCTCGCATATACCGTCGTACGATGAACGTTTGGCGGCCAGACGTGAGTGGAGACTCCGCGTTCCAGATTTGTTTCGCCAGTTCGAGGAGTTAGAGCGCGGTCGCAGGCCTGGACAGGGCGAGGAGCCTGATGGACTCGCATAGGGGCCGCGCCCAGGATAAGAGTCGAGTCGGGTTGACGAGTCGAGTCGAGTCGAGTGCTTCTGTGTCTCGAGTTCCGAGTCGGGCCGGTTCGGTTTGATTCAATCCGCCTGAATGTTTGACGTTCCGCGCGCCCCCGCCAGCCCATCCATGACCGACGCCCAGACATTTTGAGGTGATCAGGGCGCGCGGGAGCAAAGAAGGGGATCTCCGATCCGCGCGAAGGAGGGAGGGGGAGGATGAGGCTGGCTGGGTGGATGAGGGAGTGGGAAGAGGGACGACGCGCAGAATGATGGGGAAGGGAAGGGGGAGTCGGAGGAGAAGGGTGGGAACGAGAAGGCGGGACTTGGGGCCCTCTTGGGGCCCTCCTGGGGCCTTCTGGAGGCCCTCTTGCGGGGCCCTGAGATGGGGGCCCTGACAGGGCGGGGGGTGGCGCCGAAGGGGGCCGAGAGGGGGCCGGGAGGCCTCTCCCCTCACCTGGCTCATCTGGGAAAAATCAACGCGGTCAAAGTTCCCACGCCCTGTCTCGAAACACGCGGTCACATCGCCTTCCCGTGTCTTGGAAAAAACGTGGTCAATTCTCCTTCCCCCTCCTTTGAAACGCGTGGTCAAGTCCCACCACTTTTGAACCATAATACTAATATTTTGTCAAGTCACCCTTCCCCGTGTCTGGAAACAAAAACAGAAAGAGAGAAACAAAAACAGAAAGAGAGAAATAAATGCGAAGCAATGAGAAAGGGTCGGGCCACCCTCACTCTGAAACGCGTTCTGAATAAACAGACGTGGTCACGCGCCCTTCCACCTTCCTCTTCAAACGTGGCCAAATCTTCCTCAACTCCTTTGAAAAAATAAAAGAAAAAAAGACGTGGTCAAGCGCCCCATGCCCTTTTCTGAAAAACGTGGTCAAGCCCGCCCCCCTTCGGAAAAACGCGGTCAAGCCACTCCCCCCTCCTCTTCTCCCTCCACCTCCTCCTCGTCCTTCACCTCCCCCCCCCCCCTCCTCGCCTCTCCTTCGCCCGCCCCCTATCCTCCCGCCCCGTCGCCCCTCCCCCCGCGCGCGCTCCCGGGGGCCCGCCGCCGCGGCGGCCCTCCCGCCACGAGCAGCCCCCGTTGCGTTCCGTTCCTTCCTGCGAGGCGAGGGGGCCCTCGGCGACCGACGACGACGACGAAGACGACGGCGACGAGGGCGACGAGGACGGCGAGGGCGAGGATGAGGAGGCAGAGGAGGAGGAAGGCGGAGGAGGATGACGAGGGTGGGGAGTAGTTTAAGATCGGCACCGCTCAACAGGGAGTAGTTTTCGAGTAGTTGTTCGCTTGGCCGATCTCACGCCGACTAGACGAGTAGTTTTCCGCCCGCCGATTTACCCCGGAGTAGTTCTTGATTATTTTTTAAAATCAAAAAACTAGTCGCCCGACGAGTTTTTGAATAGTTTTTGATTCCCCGTATCCTAAGATGGGGTTCTTGTCATTGGCGGGCCGCGCCGGAGGAACACGCACAGGAACCCACCTCACCACTCAGGCTCAGTCACAGACTTACTCTCATCAGTCAGACTCGGCGTCACTCATCGTTACTCAGAACCATCAACTCAGCACTCAGTCATCACTCAGACTCACACATCACTCAGACTCACTCACCACTCAGACACACTCATCTCTCCATCATACTGTCTAACTCACACTCATCATGCCCACTCCTCACTCAGACCCACTCCTCATTCAGGCCTACTCGTGATCTGTCATCATTCAGACTCAGTCATCACTCAGGCTTACTCATCCTTATTCCCCATATCCCAAGATGGGGTGCTTGTTATTGGCGGACTGCGCCGGAGGAACACACACAGGAACCCGCCTCACCACTCAGGCTCAGTCACAGACTTACTCTCATCAGTCAGACGTCGGCGTCACTCATCGATACTCAGAACCAGTACTGATCAACTCATCAACTCAGTACTCAGTCATCACTCAGACTCACACATCATTCAGACTCACTCACCACTCAGACCCACTCATCTCTCCATCATACTGTCTAACTCACACTCATCATGCCCGCTCGTCACTCAGACCCACTCATCATTCAGGCCTGCTCGTGATCTGTCATCATTCAGACTCAGTCATCACTCCGACTTACTCATCCTTATTAGGTCTTATACGCAAATGTTGAGGGTGTCACAGGCGCTTCGCTGGTTCCAGCACTCTTTAAGGGGGGGGGGGGGGAGGGGGGGGGTATCTCCCTCGCCCAGTTCGCGCCCAATTTGTGGGGATGTTTCAGGCGGTTTGGCCATTCGGTTGCCCCACCACGCCCGCTTTCGGAGCAGATTTGGGAGTGTGTCCCAGGCGAATCGCTGGTTTCAGCACTCCCAAGGGGAGCGGCAGGGGGGTATCTCCTTCGCCCCGTTCGCGCCCAGTTTGCGGGGATGTCTCAGGCGGTTTGGCCATTCGGCTGCCCCAACACGTTTTTTCTTTCGGGGCAGATTTGGGAGGATGTCTCAGGCGATTCGCTGGTTTCAGCACTCCCAAGGGGGGCGGCAGGGGGGTGTGTCTCAGGCGGCTTGGCCATTCGGTTGCCCCAGCATGTCCCGCTTTCGGAGCTCACGAGCAGGAAGGGGGGCAGGGGGAGGAGGAGGAGGAGGAGGAGGGGGAGGAGGCTAGCATGATCACGAGTAGGAGCAGGAGCAGGAAGGGGATGGTGATGATGACGAAGGTGATGATGATGATGAAGATGAAGATGAGGATGAGTAGGATGATGACGATGATGATGATGCTGATGATGATGACGATGATGATTGCCTCGCTCGCTCGGAGGCCTCTGGGGGAGGAGGAGAAGGGGGGGGGGGAGGCAAGGAGGAGGAGTAGGAGGAGGACGAGTGGATGAAGGAAGAGGAGGAGCAGGAGGAGGAGGAGGAGGAAGAGGAGGAGCAGGCGGAGGAGGAGGAGGAGGAAGAGGAGGGGGAGGGGAAAGATGAGGAGCGGGCGGAGGAGGAGGAGGGAGAGGAGGAGCTGGACGAGGAGGAGGAGGAAGACGACGACGACCACGACCACGACCAGGACGACGACGGCGACAACGACGGCGACCACGACCATGGCGACAACGACAACGACAACGACGACGACGACGACGACGACGATGGCGACGAGGGCCACGAGGACGACGAGGACGACGGATCAGGGCAGGAGCAGGACCATCGTGCAGGTCTACCTGGAGGGCGGCGCCCATGGGAAGGGGGAAGGGTTAGCGCGGCGCCTGGCGTCGGAGCCTCTCACCGTCTGTAGCGCGACGCTCGGCGTCGTGGTCTTCCACGTCTGTAGCGCGACGCACGTGTAGCTTCTCATCGTCCGTGGCCGTAGCCTATCACCGTCTGCCCCACGGGACGCGCGCCTAGCTGCGTCGTAGTCTGTCATTGTCACTGGTCTAGCGCGACTTTTAGCGGCGTCTGACCTTATGTCGCACATTACACATACGCATAACTTTCAAGTCGCTTTGCACGGGACGTACATCTAGCTTCGTCGTAGGTCTAGCTTCGTCGTGCGTCTGCACAGCGCCCTGCCGCTGTATTCATGCCGTTGTCATTGGTCGTTGCTGCCATGGTGGTTCGAAATGGTTTTCGAGTGCTGGCTTGAATGCGATGTCCGCTTGTGGAAAGGACCGCGCGGTCCTTCTTAAGAGCGGCGGTGCAGCAGTCGATTGCGGAGCACACTGGCACTTCGAAAACAGGTGGCGTCGACACTTGGGCTTCGAACACTATGCCCTTAAGTTTGGACAACACCTCATTCCAGACTTGCCCCCCGGATTGATCTACACACAAGTTGCAGTAGGCCATGCTCATACTGTGTTGCTCAGAAGCGACGGCACTGTTGTGACTTGCGGGTGTAATCCAGACAACCAACGAGCTATCCCAGCGCTGGGCGCAGGCATGCGATACGTCCACGTCGCGGCCGGCAATGACAGCGCAGTGGTTTTGAGAAGCGACGGCGTGGCAGTAGCCCACTGTTTCTTTCTCAGGTGTAGTTGGCATATCTTGACACCGCCGCGGCAAGGGGTAGGCTACGTGCAAGCTGCTTTTGGAAACATGCACTTGGCATTGCTTAGGAGCGACGGTCAGATTATTGCAGACGGCGAGAATGTGTGCAAACAGTATGACATTCCAAGCGTTGACCCAACGGTTCATTACTCGCAGGTTGCCGCGGGTGAGAACCATGCAATCCTGCTCGTGAGCGACGGCCACGTCGCATGCGGAGACAATGGGCTTCGCCAGTGTGAGATTCCTCCATTGAGCCCAGGATTGCGCTACACGCAAGTATCCGCTGGGGGGGCGCATAGTGCATTGCTCCGGAGCGACGGCATTGCCGTCGTCTTTGGTGATTTGTGGAAGAGTTGGTTGGAGCGCGAGTGGCATCGCTGCGCTAGTCTGACATTCGAACCTGGCGAGGGTCATCGCCACGTGCACATAGCCTCTGGCGTTGATCATGTATTTTTTACGGGAGCGACGGCGCTGTCTATTGTGAAGGGTCCGTGGCGTGCGGGCGCGGGAAGATTCCTGAGCTGGGTCAGGAGTTGAGTTACGTCCCTGACTTGATACCGCCTCTGCTTCTACAAGCATCTTTCGAAAGGGAAACAGCGCGTTCCCTTGCAATTGGCGGAGAGGAGCGCTGCAGCATCCAAGCGCGGCCCGATGTGCCGGTCGGAGACATTGCTCTCATCTTGCGGCCGCGCTCCGCGGCGGCAGACTGGGACTTGGAATTAAGCAAGTCGATGCCATTTTGCCTGGTGGCGGGCGGCTGAGCAGCCACTCGAGTCGCGAGACAGTGACCGGCGCGTTCGGCCTCAGACGAATGCGCTTGCATGGCAAGCGCAAGTCCCATGCGTATTGGGCGCGACTTCTCTATCTTATTCGACATGTGTCGCCTGCGCGCGACCGCGCGCCAGCGCGGGCGCCTGGGCCCGAAGCCGAGCGCGGAAGGTCGCGCCCCGCGGCAAGTTCTGACGGCGCAGTGTATTTCCCCATATCCTAAGACGGGGTTCTCGTTATCAACGGACCGCGCCGGAGGAACACACACAGGAACCCACCTCACCACTCAGGCTCAGTCACAGACTTACTCTCATCAATCAGACTCGGCGTCACTCATCGTTACTCAGAACCAGTACTGATCAACTCGTCAACTCAGTACTCAGTCACCACTCAGACTCACACATCACTCAGACTCACTCACCACTCAGACCCGCTCATCTCTCCATCATACTGTCTAACTCACACTCATCATGCTCACTCGTCACTCAGACCCACTCACCATTCAGGCCAGCTCGTGATCTGTCATCATTCAGACTCAGCCATCACTCAGACTTACTCATCCATAGGTCTTATACGCGGATGTTGAGGGTGTCACAGGCGCTTCGCTGGTTTCAGCACTCTTAAGGGGGGCGGCGGGTGGGGTGGGGGGGTATCTCCCTCGCCCCGTTCGCGCCCAGTTTGTGGGGATGTCCCAGGCGGTTTGGCCACTCGGTTGCCCCAGCACGTCCGCTTTCGGAGCAGATTTGGGAGGGTGCCCCAGGCGAATGTTGGTTTCAGCACTCCCTAGGGGCGCGGCAGGGGGGTATCACCTTCGCCCCGCTCGCGCCCAGTTTGCGGGGATGTCTCAGGCGGTTTGGCCACCCGGTTGCCCCAGCATGTCCCGCTTTCGGAGCTCACGAACAGGAAGGGGGGCAGGAGAAAGAGGGGGGGGGGGAGGGGGAGGAGGAGGAGGCTAGCATGAGCACGAGTAGGAGCAGGAGCAGGAGCAGGAAGGGGATGATGCTGATGATGGTCTCGAGCGAGGCGCTCATTTTCCATTCCGAAGGGGGGCGGCGGGGGTATTGCACTCGGCCCCATTTCGCGGGATTGTGTGGGGATGTCTCGAGCGGTTTGCTTGTTTTCTGTGCCAGCGCCCTTCGTTTTCGGAGCAGATTTGGAGGATGTCTCGAGCGAGGCGCTCATTTTCACCCCCCAGGTGGGCCGGATTTTGAGGATGTCTCGATCGGTTTGCTTGTTTTGGTGGCCAGGCTCGTGGGCGCATATTCCTCTCAGGGTGCCACAGGAGGCCCCAGCAGGCTCCAGGGGGCCCCAGGTGACCACGTGAGGTCCCAGGAGGCATCAGGAGGCCACAGAAAGACTCAAGAGGCCACATGATGTCCCAAGAAGCTCCAGGAGGCCCCAGGAAGCTCCAGGAGGCCTCAGGTAACCACAGGAGGCAACAGGAAGCGCCAGGAGGCCTCGGAAGGCAACAAGAGGCCCCGAGAGGCCCCAGGAACAGGAGGCCTCAGAAGGCAACAGGAGTGGCTCCAATCCCATGTGTTTTACGTATGCTCCTATCGATTGGGCCTCACCTGGAGAGCACGATTCTTTGATGTTATACGTATGTTTCTGTAGATTGTCCTTCTCCTATTTGCGCAATCCTACATGTTTTACTTATGTTCATATAGATTGGGCCTCTCCTGGGGCACGAGTCCTTGGTGTTTTACGCGTGTTCCTATATATTGCCCTTCTCTTGTGGCTCTAATCCGCAATCCGCAATGTTTTATGCGCGTCTGTTGCTATAGATTGCGCCTCTCCTGGGGCACGACACCTCCCTGGGAGGCCCCAGGAGGCCCCAAGAGGCCCCTGGGGGCCCCAGGAAGCCCCAGTAGGTTTCAGGATGCCCCAGGATGCCCCAGGCTCATGCACAACGACGCGCTGGTACTACTGAGGCTCATTTCACACTCCAAGTCATTCGCAGTTAGATTTATGTCCAGACCGTCACAACTGAAGCCCGTTTATATTCGAAAGCTCTTGCGCCTAGACATTCACGGCGGACAGGCCCATGCGAATAGATGCACATATGGGGAGTTCCACGCAGCGAATAATTTTCACGATAGCGCGACGATGGCGCCCGAAGCCGAGTGCGGACGGCCGCGTCCGACGGCAAGTCCTGGCGGCGTTGTGAGATGTTCTTTCGCGAGCTGTTAAGCCCGCTGTCGCGCTCCTCTCTCCCTCTTAGCTGCTTCCAACTCACAGTCGCTAGACTTTTTCGGCCTGGTGCCTGTTGCGGACGGCCCCGCCCCCTGCGCTCTCCTAGGTCGGCATGGCCCTGCCCGAAGAGAAGTGGTTGCTGTCATCCCATCGAGACCCACAGCCAAGCGCGGACTAGCCAGTTCCAGAAGAAGAGACAATTCTTGGACGCATCATGAAACAGTATTTCAATCAAAGGTTATATTCTGTCCTCCTCCATCTCCTCTCCCTCTCCCTCTCCCTCTCCCTCTCCCTCTCTCTCTCTTTCTGTCTCTCTCTCTCTCTCTCTCTCTCTCTCTCTCTCTCTCTCTCTCTCTTTATTTATTTATTTATTTATTTCTTGCCCCATCGCACTCAGGCGTTCGTTGACGTCTACCTATGGAAAGAGTTACCACGAGAAGGATATGCACATATGGGGCGCCCCGCGTCGAGTAATTCCCCATATCCTAAGATGGGGTTCTTGTCATTGGCGGACCGCGCCGGAGAAACGCACACAGGAACCCACCTCGCCACTCAGGCTCAGTCACAGACTTACTCTCATCAGTCAGATTCGGCGTCACTCATCGTTACTCAGAACCAGTGCGGATCAACTCATCAACTCAGTACTCAGTCATCACTCAGACTCACACATCACTCAGACTCACTCACCACTCAGACACACTCATTTCTCCATCGTACTGTCTAACTCACACTCATCATGCTCGCTCGTCACTCAGACCCACTCATCATTCAGGCCTACTCGTGATCTGTCATCATTCAGACTCAGTCATCACTCAGACTTACTCATCCTTATTAGGTCTTATACGCAAATGTTGAGGGCGTCGCAGGCGCTTCGCTGGTTTCAGCACTCTTAAGGGGGGCGGCGGGGGGTGCACCTCCCTCGCCCCGTTCGCGCCCAGTTTGCGGGGATGTCTCAGGCGGTTTGGCCATTCGGTTGCCCCAGCACGTTTTTCTTTCGGAGCAGATTTGGGGGGGTGCCCCAGGCGAATCGCTGGTTTCAGCACTCCCGAGGGGGGGCGGCAGGGGGGCATCTTCTTCGCCCCGTTCGCGCCCAGTTTGTGGGGATGTCTCGGGCGGTTTGGCCACTCGGTTGCCCCGACATGTTTTTCTTTCGGAGCAGATTTGGGAGGATGTCTCAGGCGATTCGCTGGTTTCAGCACTCCCGAGGGGGGCGGCAGAGGGGGTATCTCCCTCGCCCCGTTCGCGCCCAGTTTGGGGGGATGTCTCAGGCGGTTTGGCCATTCGGTCGCCCCGACATGCCCCGCTTTCGGAGCTCACGAACAGGAAGGGGGGCAGGGGGAAGAGGAGGGGGGGAGAAGGAGGAAGAGGAGGAGGAGGCTAGCATGAGCACGAGTAGGAGCAGGAGCAGGAAGGGGGTGATGATGATGCGGATGATGACGATGGGGATGAAGATGAGGATGAGTAGGATGATGACGATGATGGTGATGGTGATGCTGATGATGATGATGATGACGATTGCCTCGCTCGCTCGGAGGCCTTTGGGGGGGAGGAGAAGGAGGAGGGGGAGGAGGCAAGGAGGATGTGCAGGAGGAGGGCGAGTGGAGGAAGGAAGAGGAGGATCAGGAGGAGGAAGAGGAGGCGGAGCAGGCGGAGCAGGAGAAGGAGGACTAGGGGGAGCAGGGGGAGGAGGAGAAAGAGGAGGAGCGGGCGGAGGAGGAGGAGGAAGAGGAGGGGCAGGACGAGGAGGAGGAGGAAGACGACGGCGACCACGACCACGACCACGACGACGACGACGACAACGACGGCGACCGCGACCACGACGACGACGACGGCGACGACGACGACGATGGCGACGACGACCACGAGAGAGCAAACCCGGGAGGCATCGAGAGCAGGCCCTGAATGCATCATGGCTCAACCGCGACAGAAACAATGGACTCAGACGAATGCGCTTGCGTGGCAAGCGCAAGTCCCATGCGTATTGGGCGCGACTTCTCTATCTTATTCGACATGTGTCGCCTGCGCGCGACCGCGCGCCAGCGCGGGCGCCTGGGCCCGAAGCCGAGCGCGGAAGGTTGCGCCTCGCGGCAAGTTCTGACGGCGCAGTGCATTTTTCACGATAGCGCGACGATGGCGCCCGAAACCTAGTGCGGACGGCCGCGTCCGACGGCAAGTCCTGGCGGCGTTGCGAGATGTTCTTTCGCGAGCTGTTAAGCCCGCTGTCGCGCTCCTCTCTCCCTCTTAGCTGCTTCCAACTCACAGTCGCCTGATTTTTTCGGCCTGATGCCCAGCGCGGACGGCCCCGCCCCCTGCGCTCTCCTGGGTCGGCACGGCCCTGCCCGAAGAGAAGTAGCTGCTGTCGTCTCATTGAGACCCAAAACCAAGCGCGGACTATCCAGTTCTTGGGCGCATCATGAAACAGCATTTCAATCAAAGGTTATATTATGTCCTCCTCCTTCTCCCCTCCCTCTTCCTCCTCCTCCTCCTCTCTCTCTCTCTCTCTCTCTCTAGTCTCGGCTCGAGAGTGCCCAGCACTCAGACCGCAGCCGCGACGCGAAGCGCCCCGCCTCGGAGTCAGACTCCCAGGCCTCGCGAGACCGGAGGGGTCCCAGCAGGACCCTACTGATTCGCGTCACCTCCCTCCCCACCAGAGCGCCCGCAGCAATGGCCCCCAGTAAGCCGGAGCGCCGTCGCTCTTCCAAGCAGCCCCCGAGCTCACGTCCTGCTGCTGAAGGGTCTCTCCTCCAACGCAAGCAGGACTGCATCGCAGCGTTCGAGCAAGCGGGGTCTGACCGCCCCACGGCCGCATGCAACGGGCTTGCCGAGCTGAACGCGGACGAGCTCCAGGCAACGTACGACATGCACAAGACCAACACGAAGAAGCTCGGCAGTGCCTTGATCCGCATGTGCGCCGCCAACCAGATCAGCTACACGCTTGATCACCACCAGCGCAGCAAGCCTAAGCGCATTGGCGGTGACACATCACACCCGCCAGCTGGGTCCGCACGTCTTCAGGCTGCGGACACCCAATTCATCGCCTTGGACCCGGCCTTTTGGAAGGTCCCTGTCCTCGCCGAACCCACATCTCCTGACGACGGCAAGACGTACAAGCCCAGTATCAGCCTCCACGACTACGAGAGCGGTGAACGGCTGCTGCAACACCACCTCGAGCAGGGTAAGCGTACCACGGGTCAGCTCGCGATTGCCATCATGGGCCCAAAAAACGACAACTACGTCGGTACCGAGCTCGCCGCCCCCGTGCTGAAGCGCCACCCCAAGGCACCCAAAGTGGTCCACACGCACGCCCCCGTGACCGTGTACCAGCTGGGCACCAAGGAAGTCGCCTGCACGGAAAAAGTAGCCGTCGCCACCATCGACCCTGCCGACCACGCATGCTGGATTCGGGCGACCATACATGAAACCGAGGCCATTGCTGCAGCCCCCTCCACGCATCAGGCCTTCGAGGACCAGTTCTCGGGAGGTGCCCCCGTGAACGGTGGTCCACGCGCCAAGGGTCCCTTCCGAGGGGGCTCCGCTCCACAGGACAAGGCGCGCCAAAACCAAAAGCACAGGGAGTCCAAGAAAGACGCTCGCCGCCAGGAGCTCGATAGTCAGCTCCAGGACACCTTCAAGGCCCTCTTCCACGGCAACTTTAAAGCCGTCATCATCCTCGAACCCTGCAAAAGCCTAGGCAGGTTTGGATCGGGCGTCGGAAAGAGGTCCCTGGCTGCCACCTTCGGCGTCAGTCTTCAAGCGGTCGACAAGGTCTTGGCGGGTTCAGGGCAATTCGGTGCCACCTACGACCTCAGCAACGTAGGTGCAGACGAGCTCACTGCAGACAAGTATCAGACCGTGTGGTTCCCTGAGGACCAGCCCATCACGATGGCAGATGCGTTCCAGAAGTCGGTGGATTTCAAGGCCCTGGGAGTCGTCGGGCACGGCAAGTCAGGCTTATTGGGGATCCGTGTTTCACGAGGGTCAGACGCCGCCAAGGCTGCTGCCGTCAGCATCCGCGGCTGCGAGGCCACCCTCGCCAAGACGCGCTGCCGCGTCACTGGCATTGCGGCACGCCACGCCACGCTTGACCCAGCTCGCCAAGACTCTCACGGGCCCGTCCGTTAAATGGGACTGTGAGGTCTACCACGCCGCCTGGGACCCAGCCACCGCGGCTCAGTTTGCCTTAGTGCGCGCCCATCGTCCCCCACTCACATATACGGTACAGGTCGCAGGGTGCCCCATCCCGTGGAGCATCACCGAGGCCCCGCTGGCTGAGGTGGTGCCGAAGAGGGACAACGTTACCATCGTCACGCCTACCACCATCACAGAGCCTGTGACGCCGCCAGCCCGTGGTGGCGGCTTTAGCCCCGCCACCGGCACACTCCTCACCAAAGCGGCCCAGAGCCCCTACCTCCACGACCTCATGACTGCCACGCCCAAAGGCAAGGGCGTCGCACCGCTCCTGATCCCCAAGGAGGAGCCTTTAGCCAAGCGCCACCGATCCTCCAGCGGGAAACGCGACGCCACGCCGCACGCAAGATCACACGGCGCCCTAGGCCGCAGCTCCTCTGCACCCCCGCACGGCACGGACGGAGCCGCTGAGCAGACGGCCGTCCCAGGATCAGGTGGCCATGACCCGCGGCTTGGCACGGTGGCGGCTGAAGGTGGGGGCCACACCGAAGGGGGCGCTGCCGCAGCCGCCGAAGTACCAGGCGACGCTGACGACGTCGAGATCCTCTCATCAGGTGATGAATACAGCGTGGCTTCCCACGAACTCAACACCTTCGGCGAACGCTTCGCATCGGCCTCTAAACTGCCAGATGCCGCCACGACCCGCATCCAACACATGGAACAACAGCACGAGCTGCTAGCCAACACGGTGGATAACATGCAGGTTCAGCTTGCGGGCGTTCTCTCCTCCCAGGCCACACTCACGGAGCACGTCTCAGGTTGGAACGGGGGCTTGCCACCGTCGTCACCCAGCAACAGACGGCAACCGCCGACGCCGCTGCACTGCGTGGCGACATCCAGGCCCTCCTCGGGCACCTCACGGGGGGCACCATCCACCTGCCACAGTGGCCACTCTGGAAACTAAGAAGGAGGAAGCTGCATCAGTTGCCGATCCCGTGGCTGTCTGCGGGTGGATCGACCAGCCAGGCCAGGTCACCCCAGGGACGGGGCCCCCAGGGGCTGACAAAGGCAAAGACAAGGGTCGGGCCACCCAGGAACCCTATTGAAGGTGCCTCAGAGAGCCTGCCTCAGCCCTCCGAGGAAGCGCCTTCAGAGGCATCTCTTCCCTCTTCGCGTCGTATCTCTTTCTTGTCATCTCATGTCTGTTTTGGCAGCAGCACGCGCAAGCTATCTGGTGTAGGGACACCCGTCATCTTGCAGGGGGCGTGATTGTTGCAATGTCCATGAGCATGCAGGGGTATCTGAGGATGCGTGCTGACATGCAGCTTTTGGCTCATCGCTCGCGCCGCCCGCCAGGCCTCGCCATCATGTGGCGCCTTGCCTGCAGCCTGGCCCTCCCCTCGCTCGCTGGAGCACACCCGTCTTCAGGCGGTGCGCCCCAGCACGGAGGAGAGGTTTTCCTGCGACACGCTGAACGTGGGACTTTCTTCTACCTTAACGATGACAGCATCAACAAGCACGATCACTGCACCATTTTGGACCCGATCGTGAACAGCACCGCCGTCGCGGGTCCGTGCGGCAAAGGACCGCTCGGCGCTATCGCAAGCGCATCCGCGCCCTCGTCAACTACGACACATGCTTCGCAGTCCACCCCCCAGCGTGGCCTCGACCGTTGTGCAGCAGATCCTTGATGGGGACGTTGATACAGGCCAGGCACGCAGTGGCGGCTTCAGCCCCGCTGTCGTGCCCCGCTATAGCCCCACGGGTTTCACTACCCCCCTGTGCGCTAGGGGCGAACCCGAGGAGGACCCCGCTTTCTGGCACCTGATGATGATCCGCGCCCGGCTCATACCGTGCGCTGCGGCGTGGGCACCAGGTGAGGACCGCCAGGACGTGTTCTGGGCATGGCTCGAGGACTGCGTCCCGTACATCCTGGCGACGCTTCATCTGCCACAGTACGATCACCTTTTCCAGGAGGACTCTGAGGAGACAACCGACGCCCTGCGCCAGCTCACCGCGTTCGACATGTGCGAGGACATCTGGTATAGAGCGGGCCCCGACAGACAGCGCACAAACCGCAACCTCACTCGTATCCAGGGCAGCCGCGAGTATTCCACCCGCTATTTGGCCTCCTTCTGGAATACCAGGGTGCTCGTGCCCAGCTTGTCGGCCCTGAGGCTTTCACGGCACCTTTGCCGCCATACCTCTCACGGGCCCACGCCTTACTACCAAGAGGCCTTCCTCCACCCGACCAAGACGCCCTGGCGTACCTCGCTGATGCGATCCTGCACCACCCGACAGACATGCAGCCGCTTGTCGAGGCGGAGCTCGCCGCGGCACCGATGGAACCGCTTAACCCACCACCGCCAGCTGGCCTCGCCCAGCACGCCACGGGTGATCAGGCCGCAGACGACCCCGTATCATGGCTGCTCCAGCACATCGCGGCCAGCGACATCAGCGACACACCCCTGGACTCGTTCCACGCGTCGGACGATATCAGCAACATATCCCTGGGCTCGGTCCATGTGGACGATAGCCAGGACGACATGGAAACCCAGGATCGCGACGGCACGACACCACCAGGCGACACGGCCCAGCGTGACCGTGACAGTGAACCCCACTTAGGGCACACCTCGTCGCACAGCAGTCCGCCCAACAACTCGGCCCAGGCCGACCCCTGCGCACAGCTCAACGACGCTGAAGGCGCCATTGCCGCCGACGCGACAAGCCATGCCACTGCATCGCCAGCTCATGCCAGCCCGCGCAGTGGCGGCTTCAGCCCCGCTGCAGCACTGGCTGGACCTGGACATCCCCAGACCGCAGGTGGCAGCACCATGCCCCGCACCCTTGTCTGCCGTGTTAACGTGACTGACTCCAACCCCAGCGTCATTGACCACTGGCAGGCCGACATCGACAACGACCCCATTGATGACGAGTACCCAGATGCCAGCGGTTCCCACGAGGCCCAGCACAGCGCAGCGGCATCACGACACTGTAGCTGCCTCATTTGCCTCTTTGTGGCCACGTACGCCATCGTGATAGCAATGCCGTACAAGGACCAGATCGATGGGTACTTGCCGACACCGAGCCGAGACCCCAGCTACCGACAACGACGACGACGTGAAGCGGCGGCACCAGGCCCATCTGTGCCCACTACATCCCGACGCACAACGGCATACAACGTCACGTCCGCATTGTGGGCTACTCTCAAGTGGACCAGCGTCAAACTCAGAGATATCGTCTCGGGCGGAGCCAGCGCAATCGGGGTCGGCCTCGGGGGTGTCCTGAAATGGGCCAGCGGCAAACTCGGGGCTATTGCCACTGGCGGAGTTGCGTGCGGTCTTCTACTCGTCGGCGCCAGACTCCTTGCTCAAGGAGCCGTCGGACACGTAGGAGCCCGCATCTGTGCGCGGGCCCTGGACTCATCCACGGCCCAGTGGTGCCTCCGCTGTTGCCAACCGAGCAGGAGGCCGCGTGATGAGGCCACATACACAATGCCGCGCACGCTTGCCGACGAACACGAGGACCAGCACGTGCACTCACTCCGACATCCGCTGCTACAGGAACACTACGCCGCAGCTGTTGCCGCCGCAGTCGCCGATGTCACCACCGCCACCACCGCCGCCATCGTCGAAGTCACTGCCGCCGTATCGCGAGCCTCGTCTGCCACACCACGCTCGACCAGCCCGTCTCCGCGAGACGGCTCCAAGAGCGGCGCGGCCTACGGTAACCTACCGACTAATGAAGATGCCACAGCACACGGCAGCGACACCGAGGCAAGGGAAACACGTGAGTGCACCCACGTTAGCCCGTGGTCCATCTTCCGACATGCTGATGCTCGTGGTTCCTCTCCCGACACGGACACCCAACCACCACGACGGCGAGCACGTTATGCATCGCCCGCCAGGCCCCAGGCGCCTTCAGGCCCTGGTATGCCCTACACAGCCCTCAAGCCACCGACGCGCAACTTACGCAACACTATCCAGCGCGACCCAGCGGTCCCCGTGCCGCCGACGAGCATCCTCAACGCCCTGTACCAAAACGGCTTTGCGCTTGGTAACAGTGGCGTGTCTACAGAGGACATCAAAGACGCTCTGCGACTCCACGACCATCCTCGATTCACCCATGATCTAACACTCCAAGCGCTGGGGCCGTGGACTGACATCATGCAGAGGCCCCCGAACCGCCTCACTTGGGTGCTGGAAGACTCGGGCGGGAACTCAGGCGAGACAATCTTCCCCTACCTCACGTGGGACCTCCGCCAACCCACCACCGACGCGCCCACTGTCTTCTGGCATGGGACCCGCGGCGACCTTGCGGCCCGTCTCGCTGCCAGCGGAGGGCACCTCTTGCCAGGCCCCCGCCGTGAAGCGAAGGGTCGAACTGGCACCAACGTTGGCCGCACGTACGTGAGCGTGCACCCTTCGCTGGCCGCGTGGTGCGCAATGCCGCCCCACCCGCCCTACAGTCTCGAAGACGACACCCTCGCGTGGGGACCCATCGCACTCTGGATGTGCGAGGCCACCCAACCACCGCGCGGTGAGAACAGGCACAACTTCGTGAAAGGGGAGGCCCACGGAGCGCGTCTCATTTACCCTCGGGTCCTGAGCCTCCTCATCCGCATGGACTGGTGCGCCCCCACAGAAGCTGCCTCCAGGTGCCGTGCCCTACCACACGCCTATGGCATGGGCGACTGCGCGCACGCCCTCCACATCGCTGGCTACGATCATCCAGATCTCCGTGAGGCGGCTGAAGCTCACGACCAGGAAGCTAGCACCAGGCGCAGACCAGCATCGCGGCAGCGTGGCCACCGCCGCAGGCACTATACTCGCCAGAGGCAGCGCGAGTATGGGCCAAACAGCACTACGACACTGAAGCAGCCACCAGGGACGACCCTAACCAGCCCCGCCCACGCGTCTCGCTTCGCAAGCTCCAGCTGGACCCGAAACCACTCATCGACCTGGTGTACACTGGCTTGCAAGCCGCCCCCGTGCGGGGGCATCCCGATGCACGCGAGTCGCGCCCCAGCGGCTCCAGCCCTGGGGCCGCGTCTGGCCCACCGCGCACTCACAAGTCAGGCGCAGCCCTGGCGCACAGTCCAGACCGCTCATCGACGACATCAGGAGCCGACGACCGCCGTACGCCTTCCCTCATCAGCGCGGCCGCCGCCCTCGCCCGAGGCCACGCCCGCCCACGGCGATCCGCCTCCCGTTCGTCACGGCAGAGTGGCGGAAACTCCACCTCGGACAACAGTGACATCGAGACGTGGGAGCACATCGAGACGGAAGAGGAGCCGACTGCCTACCACGTCCTCGCCTACCACGTCCGCGATGTGCGGGCCCGTGTCAATGCCCCTGGCATCGAGGTCTGGCTTGACCCTGGTGATCACCACGACGGCGCCTACTTACCGTGGGGACGACCGTCATGGGCCATCGCGTCATCGACCCTGCGGTGGCGGGGCGTGACGGCTGGGTCATCCTCCACCACGACCACGGCGACACCACTACCAAGCTCTGGGCACCGACCCAAGTCCACGTCAAAGCGGACGACACCTGGCGCACGGTCATGGTACCAGCGGACATGGGGCCCCAGTGGATCGAGCGCCATGCCGAGGACGCTCGCCTCCCCGCCGAGGTTGTCCGCACTACAGGCCAATCCTGGTTTGCCGACGTCTGGCCCTTGTGGGATCGCCCCCGACCCCACCCAGACGACCCAGGCACAAACGAGCATGCGCTCCCGCCTCTACCAGGACGCTGGTCTTGCCTACAGTGCCGATTCCAATGCTGTCAGTACTGTGCGGCTCGCCGCAACACGCAGCTCGGCACCTCGGGCCAACCAACGTGCCCAGACTGTGCCCGCAGCGGACTGCGTGCACTTATGGACTGGTCCACGGACTACTCTTGCAACAGTTGGACGTGTGCATACAGCACCGACAACAGGGACTCCGACACATGCTGCCTGTCCAGCAGGTGCCCCCATCCCCCCAGTCCACACAGCCTGCTCGACGTCCGTGCCACAGGGATGCCGCCGCACATCCTTGCCCGCCAATACGGCAACGCGCCAGCCCACCACGACCTCAAGGAACCCCCCCGAGCGCCTTCAGGCCCCGGGGGGGAACCTCCACAACCAGGCCAAGCAGGTTACCAGGGTCAATGGTACTTTCCACCGAGGCCGCGGCGCGTCCCCAGGCAGGGACTGCCTGACGGCACGAGGCGGCCACCTGGGTTCACAGGAACGGGGATGCCCGAAGAACCGTCCCCCGACCAACCTCTCTGGAGGGAAGGCTACGTGCTCTTCGGCCCCCACCAGGCCCTCAAGGAGGAATTCACCTTCAACAAGACGGTCCGCCGACCCTACTCCCTAGCCATCACCAACATGTACAGGGACCGTGTCACGGTCAGGACCGTCTGCGAGTCGATCGCCGAGCGCATCCACACTACCCGCACCCGCTGGCGAGATGTGGTACTGTACTGGGACGCCGAGGGTGGCCCTGGGCCTCAAGCTCTCGACTATGACATGCGACTCTGCGACGCCATGGTGAGCCGTGCCACGACCGAAGCCGAGCTAAACCACGACCGCAGCAACCGTGGTAGTTTCTGTCTCTATGGACCAGCGCACCAGCGAGCTGTAAACATCACGGCGATCTCCGAGCCGCAGAACATCGACTACACGGAGCATGTGCGGCGATACTCACCCGTAGGGGAGACCTACCCAGACCACGCCTTCGAGCACGTCTATCGGGGCTGGCAGCGGCCCGAAGTGCCCACCATCCTCCCCGACACACGCCCCCTCTCGAGGGCCGACCAGCAGCGATATCAACAGCACCAGCAGCGCATTCAGCAGCGCGACCAACGCGACGCAGGACAGCCGAGCACGCCACGCTACCGCTCCCCCGCGCGCGTCCCGACAGGCGGCAGCACGGCCTACGGCGGGGCTGCCGCCTATCACCGTGGCCCCATTGGCGCCAGGCCCGCGGCGGCTGGAGCAGCTGCCTCCAGCTACGGCCATGCCCCTCACGCCAGGGTGCACCTAGCGGTCATCGGCTACCCGCGTGCAAGCGTGCAGGCCCCCCCACGGGCCACTTCGCCCGTGCCAGGGTCCACGCGCGCCTGGGGCCATTACCCAGGCCGCCATGACGGCACCCCCAGCAACCAGCCCGCAGTGGTAACCCCTGCGGCTTCAGCCCAGGGGGCTGCAACAAACCGTGGCAGGACAGGGCGCCCTGAAGGATGGCGTGATGCGAACGTGCGTGCTTGGCAACCGCGCCAGCACACGCCCCCGCCAAACGTGGCTGCAGCGCTGCGCCCTGCCCAGGCAAAACCTGCCCCACCTGAGCGGGAGAGGCAGCCGCTCGTCCCGCTCGTCCTCACGTACACCCAGGCGCATCACAGCGCCTCCCCGCGGCACAGCGAGGGAAGCGCCCATCACGTCAGTCCCCGCCCCGACGCTGTCGACCCTGACCAGGCCACAGCCACGGCGGAGGGCGGCACAAGCGGCTCCCGCCAGCCCAGCCCATCACCCTGCGCGGCGCCGATCCGCTCCCCGAGCAGGGCGGATTCCGAGCGCGCTAACGCCCAGGCGACCTCGCCACGCGACCGCCACACGGGCGGGCGCGTCCCGCGCAGCAGGTCCTGCAGCCGCCACAGCTCGCGCAAGGCCCCTGGGAGCTCCACGAGCTCGCCGCCTCGCGAGACTCAGGCTGATGGCCGAGCCCCCGAAGTGGTGCCACGCTTCGGTGCCAGCGCCATCGAACCTGGCCAGGTCGACCTCGAGCCGACGCCGTCCACGGACCAGGAGCTGCCGCTGCCCACCCGCGTGGTCGCCCCCATCGACGAGGCGCCGACCTTCGACCCGTTCAAGAACAAGTACCGCGTCAAGGACCTTGCGGCGGGTTTCGGCGGCGGCTCACCGCTCTCACCTCAGAGTCGGGGCGGAGCCCCCGCCACCTCAGCCGCTGCCGCGGCAGCGGCGGCCCCGCGTGGAGTCAGCCCTGTCCGCAACGCGGGCCTCACGGCAGCGGGCATGGACGAGGCCCAGCGCCAGGCCACCGACCGCGCTGCTCGAGCTGTTCCACCAGATGCTGCTCATCAAGATACTGACGGGGCGGGCGCGCCACCGCAGGACGGACCAGCGGTGTCGCGTGCGCAGTATATGCGCGTGCGTTGTGCCGCTGCCGCGCCTAGCCGCCGCCGCTGGTTCGCTGTTGCTTTTGTGTTCGGCAGGACGGATCGAGGAGTCGCCTCCCTCTCCCTCTGCTGCCGTCTCACCTCTCCTCCCCTCGTCCCCTATGGTACAGGAGTGAGGAGGATTTTTCGAGACAGTTTCATTGACGTTTATGAACCCCCCCTGGCGCAGTGCCGACCATGTCTCGCCTATACTTCTGGCCTGACGGCGGCTTCAGCCCCGGTCAAGCCAATCCATAGGAACGCCATGAGCTCCTACTGTGGCCAAGCCTTCTACCTGGGCGAGGGTCAGGCTGACCTACACCGTGCGGGGCGTGCAAACCCCAGCTCCACCGATGGAGACGGGCCAGGTCGCTCATACACCTCGTCAGCCTAAACATCACCAGTCTCTCAGCGAACTGGCCAACCATCACCGCTCTTGGTGTCGACCACAACGCCGCAGTCATAGCACTGCAGGAGACCCGACATGCCAAGCCGACCAGACAAGCCATCGCTACCAGCGCCGCCAATCCACACCACGGGGGATACCACGCCAGTCTTGGACCTGACCTGGATCTGGCGCGAGCCCAGCGCAGAGCTGCCACGGCGGCACAGACCACACCGTCGTGGGCAACACTGGCGCCTCGGGAGGGGTCGCCATCCTCTCTAAGGATGCCATTGTCGACTCCACTGTCGACGACACTGCGCCCTGTATCGTCACCCTCAAGGCCAAGAAAAGATGGCACGAGGCCTTCCTCCCGCTCTGCACCCAGCACCGCCGCAGGCGGCGACGAAACAACCACGGGCCCGCTGGGATCTACATTGCGAGCCTCTACGGGGTCGCTGGAGGGGACAGCACCGATTTGTTTCGGCTTGCTGATTGCGCCGCCGCGAGGGTCGGCTCAGCCCCGTATTTCATTTGCATGGACGCCACCACGAACATCGACGACAATCCACATCTGCTGCACATGATGCAGCACGGATGGTTTAACGTCGCTGAAGGCACACCAGACCACACCATGCACACATATGGCAATATCCCTGACTGGGACCGCGTCACCAAGTGCCTCCGCACTTCGCGCATCGATTATATCATCGCCAACCAAGCTGCGCGATCCCTTGTCACCGACTTCTGCTATCTGCGTGACTTGCCAGCGAAGTCCCATGTTGGCCTGCAGGTCACGCTCGACCTTAGCCGCCTCGACCATACGGCCCGACGCCTTCTTGCCCCCACGCCTTACCCCCCTAACGATGGAGCTCATGAGGGCCACGAACTGCAGGCATTAGGGACCCTCATCGCTGGGCGATACCAGGACCGCATGGAGCAGGCCGACACACGCGACGATGTGGAACGCATGTTCGCCCTGGCTAACGAGGCCAGCCATGAGTACCATCTCACCCGTCTGCGCGACTTGCCACCTCCACCGCCAGACCACCCAAAAAAGAAGCCCCCCACCATGCACGGGCTCACGCCCACGTTCGAGGAGCGACCCGTTGTCCCCCGCGCCTTTCCCACCTACGGAGCTTCCACGATACACATGAACCGCCTGCGCACGCTCCATCGGCAACTTTGTGAGCTTCGCTTCATCGGACAGCACCATCATTTAGACTGCCGTGCCATCCCGCCGTACCTGGCGCAGCGCATCGACTGCACGTGGACCGCGGCCCGCCTCCTCTGTCACAAGCTGCGCCCCACGGTTCTCCTGGCCTTTCCCGGGGCCTGGACCCCCGACGAGCCAGCACCTCACGGAGAGCATCTTGACTGTCTGATCCAAAACCTCGACTCAGAGCTGGCGCGACGTGCAAACCGTGCCAAAGCTGAACGCATCAAGATATGGGCTGAGGGCGTCCGCGAGCCAAGCGGGCGAAAGGCGGCCATATACGCACGGGCTGCTGACAGCTCGCCCACGGCGTATCTCCGCACGCCTACCACTCCTGACGATACACAACTCCACTGCGACACCAACGCCTTCAAACCTGACAAAGCTAGCACGGACGATAGTGACGCCGACACCGAAGCTGGCGGCTTCAGCCCCAGCGACGGTAGTTCGCCCGACACGGACAACGACGAAGACCACACTTGTGAACCACCACCTGCACAGGTCCCCGACATTCTCCCTGCCAACGCCATTGTTGCTAATACCAAAGACATGCTTAAGCTCATGGTCGACACCTGGGAGCCCATCTTGGGCAGGTACCGCGCCCGTGCAGGGCATGACGCCGAAGCCATGCCGACGTGGGCTGACTTCTACGACGAGTACCGACAAGAGCTGCCTACGCCATCACCAGCTACCCCTTTCCACCTCCCCGACGACCAACTCATCCACTTTATTCGCACCCGTTCACCGCGCCGTGCGGGGGGACTGGACGGCTGGACTACTAAGGAGGCTAAGGAGTTACCCGACGACATCCTTCGCCTCTTCGCCAACGTCTTACGCGCTATGCAACGCACTGGCACCATCCCAGAACCCCTCCTTCATGTGCCAAACCCGTGCCTCCGAAAAGGCCGAGGCGAACTCCCAACGGACCAACGAATTCTCTCGGTGCTTTCCGTTTGGATGTATGCGTGGGAAGCGCCAGCTTACCGCAGCCTCACGGACTGGCGGAAAGGATGGACCCACGCCACGAGCTTTGGCGCTGTTCCCAAAGCTACCATTGGGGACGTCAGCACCTCTCTCGCCCTGCGCATCGAGCACGCCAGGGCTTTACTCCTGCCCTTAGCTGGGGCTGCCCTTGACCGACAGAAGTGCTTCGACTACCTCATCACGGACATCTGCCTTAACCTTGCGCTTCACGCGGGGTGCCCCCAAGACATCGTTACTGTCCGCAGAAACTTCTACAGTCGCCACAAACGCTACATCCGCATGAAAGGAGCGTGCTCTAAGGACTTGGCCAGGACCAACGGTCACCTCCAGGGAAGCTCATGGTCCCTGGACGACATCAAGCTGCTCATGTGTGTGTGGACAAAGAGACAGCATCGATACGTTCCTCGATCACTCAGCACTACCTTTGTTGACGACAGCAACTCCACTACCCACACCGCGTCTGAGTTGCAGAAATCTCTTGACGACACCGCCAAGTATGATCGATTCTCAGGTCAACGCATTCACCCTGGCAAAGTGGCGGGGTGGGCGCTCACCGACGAGCTTCACGCCGCCGTTACCCAGCTCACTCTGGCGGAACGGCCCTTACGCGTGGTCGACTCCTTCAAGCTCGTCGGGAGTTACATCACCGCCGAGGCAGCGCCGGCTCCAGCCGCGCTTAACCTCACGGCCACCGCTGACGCCCGTGTACGGAGGGCGACTAGTCGCCTGCCGCGCATTGGCAAGCTCCCATCGCCGATGCTTATCAAGGCGCGGCACGCCCGTTCCCTTGCTGCCAGCGTCTGTACCACGGGCACCGACATTCAAGCCCCATCAGGCCCCGCCAAAACTGCCTACAACCACGCCCTCAAGGCGGCTATCCGCCCCAAGGGGAACAAGTGGGTCGAGTTCTGGACTCTCATGGCCGTGTGCGTCCCAGGACACGCCCTGGAGATCGACGCCATCACGCAGCGTGAAGCATTCCTGTGCCTGCGGCGACAGGTAAACCGCGACGTTACACTCTGCGGGCTCGCCAGAGACCTTCAACGCCACGTCCAAACCCTGTTTGGTGGAGGACCCGTCGGACGACTCGTCCAGTCGCTCCAGCAGCTCCGATGGACCTGGCCCACATTTGGCATCATGTACGACGACTGGGGCTGCCAGATCAGCTGGCTGAACTTACCCCAAAACGCCTTCCTACACATGCTGCGGGCCTCACAACGCAGAGCCTTTCTGCGGAGGATCAAGCCACGGCGACACGACCTTGGATACCTTGCCTCTGTCAGACAGGGCCTCGACCTCTTCGCCAGCACGTGGCTCGCCCGAACGAAAGGAGCAGCCAAATGCACTGCCTGGCAGCTGGCGCTCCTCCTGAACTACCTGTCGGGCGGGGACCACACCCAACAGCGACGACCCCGATCAAACACGTCAGCTGACCCCAGCCCCATCTGCCGATACTGCGACGAGGAAGAGGAAACTCAGGAGCGCACTGTCCGCGACTGCAAGTGCTGGGCCCGAGAAAGACTCCCTCTCACCACCCTCATCAGTGACGAGCAGTGGGCCCGTCTTCCGCCGCACACAAGACATTGCGGGCTCTTCGATGAAGACCCAGCCCTCCTCGACCTGCAGGCCGACCTCGCGAGGGACCCGCTACCTCAGCCCATACCGCGGCCCCCACCTGAGGGTGATCCTGCGGCTTCAGCCCAGGACTCCTACACCACCTACCTTGACCACGACACTGGTTGGACATGGGTCTACGCTGCCACGGACGGTGCATGCACCAACCAAGCCATCCATTGCTAGCACGAGCGGGCTACGGCGTCTACTACGGCATCGACCACCGCATGAACTACAGTGCACGCGTTCACGGCATTACGCAGAACGCACAGCTTGCGGAGACCCTCGCCATTGTCCACCTCACGGCATGTGCTGAACGGCCCGTACACGTTTTCGTGGACAACAGGCGGTGGTCGATGGGTTCCAAAGTATCATCGACGGACACTCACCACCGCAGGGCACGCACGTGGAGCTCTGGGAAAAGATCCACCGATGCGTCATGGCCAAGCCCAACCTGTTCCGCGTCGAGAAAATCGCAAGCCACCTGGGAGACATGGGCATCGACCTCGGGCTCATCGGGCCCATCGCGGAGGAGTTCAATCGTCAGGCTGACGCCCTCGCCACAACGGCGGCACGTACCCACAACCTTCCAGACGACATTGTCGAAGCTGCCAAAACACGACATCGCCAAGCGACCGTGCTTCATGGGGTCGCTGTCGCCATCTACGAGCGCAGACACCGCGCACTCCCGCTCCCACACCGCAGGGCTGGGTTTACAGCTGCGGAACTCAACAAAATGGAACCAAACCCCCTGCTGTCGGACCAGGCGCCACCCGCGGCTGGACCAGACATCCCACAGAACCCGGACGAGCTCTGGGCCGAGGCCCAACGGGCGATATTCGACGAACAGGAGGACGACCCGTTCGGCTTCGGCGGGGGAC